>CM051694.1:23572740-24097740 GCA_028022725.1 Lycodopsis pacificus | reverse complement strand
GCAGCAAGACTGCAGGAAGGAGGAAGACGTGCTAATAACTAGAAACAAAACAGTGCCTGCAGTCTTTTAACGGAAGAAAAGGAGAGGAGGATAATGAGCAAAATCACTGAGCCATGGGTGCAGGCAGTCACTTATTAACACACACACACACACACACACATATTCATACATCTACGCGCCTATTCAGACAACGGCGCACGTGCTTTGCCACGTGCATCCTTGCCGCCACTGCGTGCATAAACACATTAACATGCAGAGAAATGGTGGCTTGTGGAGATGAAAGGCCCTCAGATCAGTGGCGGTACGCTGACAGAGTCGTATCAAGCTCAGTAGCGTGCGCTCGTGGCATCGACGGGTCCACGGGGATGCTGTGAAGTCTCTTTGTTCTGTTGTGATGTGCTGCGTTTCCAATACATGTATTCGAGCTCTCAAACTGCATAAAAGTTCCCTTGCCTGGCTTTTGATGACGGAACTTATTGAACTGCAGGAAGCTTCAAATAGTTCCAATATTAATGTGTTAACATCGAAACTAGCTGAAACCTGCAGGCAGTAATAAAAAGCCGGTGGAGAGGGCGAGCAGATGAAACAGGCTTTGTTTTTTATCGAATTATTTTAAAATTTATTGCAACATGGTTTTGGTCATTTTGGTCATCACGGTCGGTAATAATAAGTGTCGGGTTTTGCTGTAAATAAAACTAGTTTGTGCAACATGTTGTCCAACCACGTCGTAGGTCAACAGTGTTCATGGCTGAAAGAAGTCTAAAGCCACTCGTCATAGAGAGAGAAGAGCATCAATACCATTAAGGGGATAACGCCGCACATGTTTTCTCCGAGAAGGCATTCATAGTCTTGCACTTGTTTGTACGCATGAAAAGTGACAAAGAGAGGGAAGTTGAAATCCTGTTTGTTTTCTCACATCCACACAGTTGGATGAGCAGGTGCAAAAGGAGGACATGGTTTGACTTTATTTTTAGTGTTTCTCAGAACAGCTTTAATTGTTAATTGCGGAGCTCTGAGATCACAACAACCTTCTCCGTAAAGAAATCCAACTAGACAAGGAGCACGAGGAGTCAGAGAAGCGTCCACTCTGGGTTGGACGAACTTTTTTGGAAGAAAAAACAAAGACATATTAATAATTTCCTGTCTGCTGAAACATCCATTATCAAACAGACCTCCTGCCTATATCGTCACACGTATGTCACACTTTTATGATCACACACAGTCTTCCTGTGCAATGAGGGATTATGACCTACAATTAAGTTTTACCTCAGAAAATACAGTGGTTTAGATCGTTGGTTCCCAACCTTTTGGTTTGTGACCCTTGCATATTATCATGAGTTGTGAACTGTTGAACCAAAGAGTCCCTTTCCCTTCACATTGTTTAATGTGTTAGATTTCTAAAGGCATGGGGAGGCAAAGCTCTCAAATAGTTCACAAGAAGAGAAATAGACAAATGTAGTTTATTAGAAATATGTTTTTCTTCTTCGGTATATGATCCCTCAGAGGTCCTCCGGCTCTAACGTCGGCTTCTCTGGTCGTTTGAACGCTCGTGTTTCTTGCCAGACTTCATTGTAATGATGCTCCAGTGTTCCCAGATTTCAGCAATTACTTTGATCAGTACAGTGCAGTATCATACTCGATTGCCAAAACTGTGAAAATTACACCCAAGTTGTAATAAATTACGATCATCCGCGCTTCTAATCAGATGCTGGGTTAGAAACCCTCCTCCCTCCCTCCACTGCATCTGACTCTCGGTCTTTATCGCACACACACACATGTTCTCGAGGCCATTGTCGAAAGCGCCGCCAAATTGTGAGCAAGGGCCGAGCAGATTCACAGAGTCCTCTGCCAGTGCTCTAATCAAGGGAAGTGTTTAACAACTGACATTGAGCTAGCAGGGCTTTTCATTAATTACCCTGCCTCACCGGCAGAGCGGAGGGATAAATGAGAGCGGGAGACATGAGGGAAAATTCTAAAAATCACCCAGATTAACATGAGCACAGCTGTCAGGTCCGCCGTGTAACGGAAACTTCACTTCGTCGGCGCAGATGTTAAATTTGATCGTGCGGGAGCTTGATTTGGAAGTGTGCGGGTGAAAGATTCTTTACTTCTCGTCTGGATTTTTAAGCCATTGCTCCCATGGTGCCGCCACCTCTGCTGATCAAAGGAGTGGTGGTGGGTAAGACAGATACGAGGGGATTAACAGCAAACAGGAGGATGGGCGGGAGGGAAGAACGATGCAGGGTGTGAAGGAACAGATGACTCCGGGGCAGAGACGAAGGAAATCGAATACCAAAGAGACTGTTTAACTGTGTGCACGCTCCCTTTGTCATTTGAATTTGACAAGTAACTGCTGCAAATGTTTGTTGAATATTGTTCACGAATATCCTATCGGAGCCCTTTTCCCTCTCCTCTTCACCGCTTTAATCCTCACCAATGCCCTCTACTCCTCTCTACTCTTTTCTTCAGCTGTGTCTTCCTCTCATCTTCTCAACTCTTTTGTTTCAACTCTCCTCTTTTGTCTCGTCCTTTTCTCCCCTCACTTCTCCTCCCTTTTCCACAGCCCATATTAAATCCCTCTCCTCTCCTCTCCTCTCGTCCTCTCTCCTCCTCTCTCCTCTCGTCTCCTCTTGTACTCCTCTCTCCTTCTCTCGCCTCTCCTCTCCTCTCTCTCCTCCTCTCCTCCTGTCCTCCTCTCTGCACCTCTCTCCTCTCCTCTCGTCCTCTCTCCTCTCTCCTCTCGTCTCCTCTTGTACTCCTCTCTCCTTCTCTCGCCTCTCCTCTCCTTCTCTCTCTCCTCCTCTCCTCCTGTCCTCCTCTCTGCACCTCTCTCCTCTCCTCTCCTCTCCTCTCGTCCTCTCTCCTTCTCTCTCCTTCTCTCTCTCCTCCTCTCCTCCTGTCCGCCTCTCTGCACCTCTCTCCTCTCCTCCACTCTCCTCTCATTGCTGTAATTGGAGCTGGAAGCCTCAAGACAAACAGCTCAGTGTACGTCAGGCTGACAGGCAGGCCCGTTGGCTTCTATTAAGCTTTAATAAGTGAGCAGGATTGGAAGAGGAGAGAAGGAGTTGTAGGGAGCGGAGAGTGTGCACGCTGTTGCTTCTACCGTCACCTCTCGATAGGATGAATGGAAACATGCCTGCTTTCTCACACACACACACACACACACACTACCACATCTATCCTCTCCTTTCCATCAGCTCTTTCAGCTTATTGCCACTTGCTATAGATTTCCGTCTGCATGTTGTGCATCCAAGAAAGACAGACTTGTGTGGGAATAAAAGAAATTCACAAAAAGAAATCAAGATCATCTGAATGTCCGAGTCAAAGAGAGAGAGAGAGTCGAGGAAGCATATTGAGTGTGAGAAGGCCAGCCTGTCTCTGTTCTACAGTTACACACACAGAAAGCCACACCAACACACACACACACACACACTTGTCAAGTCCTCTCCTCCTGCATGAGGATGACAGCAGTATTATTGCAGCGTGCAGAAGTTAATCTGAAGTGCCACACAGCAACCTCGGACCACAGTTGGGGTAAATGTTAGAGGAATATCTACAAGCTCTGCAGCTGAGTACAGCAAGAACAATTCCAGATGTGATGTGTGTGTGTGTGTGTGTGTGTGTGTGTGTGTGTGTGTGTGTGTGTGTGTGTGTGTGTGTGTGTGTGTGTGTGTGTGTGTGTGTGTGTGTGTGTGTGATGTGTGTGATGTGTGTGTGTGTTTGTGTGTGTGAGAGAGAGGGAGAGAGAGGAGATTTGCGGTTTTACGCCGTTATGTTGCAGCCTTGCTCTGAATCTTCTGTTGTTGTTGCAGCAGCAGCGCTTCGTTTTTGTTTACAAAGTCATCAAGGCTGCGGTTTATTCAAAAAAACATCCAGTAATGAATCAATTCATTACCTGACTTTTCAAACTCCTCCAGTGTGTGTGTGTGTGTGTGTGTGTGCGTGTGTGTGTGTGTGTGTGTGTGTGTCTGTGTGTGTGTGGGCATGAACATGTTTGTGTCCTCCAGAATGCCTTTCTTTGCATCTGCTGCTCTCACAAACTCCATTTGCACCGAGGAGACTGGAGATAATTGAAAGTAGCAGTCTTTCCTGATTGAATATTGGCCTGAAACATGAAAATAAATACGGCAAGGATCTGGGTTTTGTTAGGCTGCTGCGTGCAACGAAGATGCCAACAATGTGTTCGAGGCGAAAAAGAACTTTCAATGAACAAACAATTCAATATAAACTTAGAAGTACACAAGTGCCGAAATGAAACCGCAAAGACTGATGTAACCGCGAGCTGTGTGACAGCATGAGCGAGCGGAGTGAAGAAAAACACGTCGTGAGATCTGAATGATGAGCTGCCGTCCGTGTTCGGGGCAATTTTTGAGATATTGAGCAATCAAGCTTTTACATCCTGTTGGGCTAAACTAACCTCCTTAATACATCTTAATACTAAATAAACACTTTCCACACACAAGAACCTACTTCAGGAAATAACATGTGTAACAGTTTCTATTGCACTGATGTCTATAATACTTGTAATAGATAGATAGAGATAGATAGATACAGAAAATACCTCAGAAAATACAGTGGTTTAGATCGTTGGTTCCCAACCTTTTGGTTTGTGACCCTTGCATATTATCATGAGTTGTGAACTGTTGAACCAAAGAGTCCCTTTCCCTTCACATTGTTCAATGTGTTAGATTTCTGAAGGCATGGGGAGGCAAAGCTCTCAAATAGTTCACAAGAAGAGAAATAGACAAATGTAGTTTATTAGAAATATGTTTTTCATAATACATCTTAATACTAAATAAACACTTTCCACACACAAGAACCTACTTCAGGAAATAACATGTGTAACAGTTTCTATTGCACTGATGTCTATAATACTTGTAATAGATAGATAGAGATAGATAGATGTAAACTGTATTTATCCCCAGGGGGAAATTCGTTTGTAGCAGCAATTTACATAGTAAAATATAACATGTTAGAATTCCAATATGGTACAGGAAATTACAATCAGTATTACAATCAGTACAATGCACAATATCTACAGTACAATAAAATAACAGAGCAGATATTGAATTGAAGGAAGATTCATAAAAAATAAGCTAGAATAGAATAGAAAATAGAAATGCACAGTATATACCACATAGTGGTATTAAATACAATGAACAACTAGTAAACTAAACTAGACACCTGGACAGTAGAGCCATTAATACTTAAACCATACTTTTAATCAAAGTGAATATTAAATTATATTATATTATATTTAAATATATCTTTCACTTTACTCACTGCAAACAATGACTACTTGGAGTAATTTATAATCTCATTATAATTCATTATTACACTTACTTTAATGCATTATAAACTATTATAATGTATTACAACTATGGGAATTATTATACACTATGATCCTTGATCACTGAAACAATTCAGTGAGAAACCAGCAATTATTAAGTATTATGATACTTGACATAAGTCATCATAAAATGCCTTATAATGTGTTATTTATTACATCATATCATTCTAAAGCATTATGAATATGTATGAGAGCTTATGACTATAATTACACAGTGCTATAAGCAGATTATAAGGCTTTATAAGTATGTTTATTAAAGACATAATCGCCATAAAAAGTGTTCATCCGAACAATCCCAAAATGATTATTCAGAGGAAGTGATGAATTAATGGAAGAGGAAAAGCAAAGAAAACAGGAAGTTGATATGAAATGAGGGAAGAAGACGTCGTGCTATCAAGCAAACAAACAAAAAATTTAAACAAATGTGCTTTAAGAGCGAACACAATCCCGCTGATGAAATGTGATCTCCGGGTATTCAGGAGGATTTGTCTGACTGTGACCTGAACTGAACTGTGCGTGTCACATAAGTATCAGGCTGGAACCGTGTCCTGTGTCCACGTGTATCACCGAGCGTATTGGATCGGTGATAAAGGACTAATTAGTGCTGAAAAGGACATTGATCGACCAACAAGGCCAGTTGATTAATGTCAGGCCTGAGTCAATGGAAACTGCAAACCTGCAGCGGCATCGGAAGTGTCGAGGCTCTCTCGTCTCAGCTTTGAGGTTAAATTGCAAGTGACCGGCGATGGGTGAATGATTTAGTATATTTCTGGTTATTTGTTGTCTGGACTCCTTAGAGTGCATTTTTGCTTTGAGGCCACTGCTGTGGAGCTATACAGTCTCCCTTATACAAGCTACTTTTTAATCTATACGGTAGTTTACCTTTAGGTGTGGTTCAGGCTTCTGTTTGCCACGCTAGCAACATATCTTTCTATTTGGTCGTATCACAGCAACGGATTTCCATCAAACAGAAATTCATGTTTGATGATCCTGACTTTTCCTCCAGCGCCACCATGAGGTTGACGTCTGTGATTTTTAGTGAAACGTCTCGACGACTATTGATTCAGAATGATTTGTAAAAACTTCGGTGATCCGTTTCTATTCAGCACCATCATCAGGTCACACTACTTTGGTTTTTGACCAAATATCTGCAAAACTAATGACATCCCCATTAGCCTCGGCTGTACTTTATGTGTGGTGCTAATACACACATATTAGCATGCTAACAGGCTAAATGTCACTATACCTGCAACCTGAATTACCATTGTGAGCATGTTAGCCTGCTGACTTTAGCATTTAGCACAGCTTTGCTGAAGTGCGGCCTCATCGTGTTGTTACCACATTACGATCACGACCACCAAGAAAAATGAATGTACTTATTTTTCATTGAGATTGTTTCTGCCGAAGCACAGTTGCCAGTTGCATCTGGAAAATGTGACTTTAAGAAATGTATTTTTGTTTCTATTTATTGTGGTCAACGAACAGGAAACCAGCTTTGAGACGAGCTTAATCAGATGTACCCAAACCTCCAAAAAATATGTGAAACTTGAAAGATTGCTTTGTGATAAAAGACATTCAAAAGACATTTTGAATGTAAAAGACTTTTTTTTTTACCGATTTTAAATTTTTTAATTTTTTGTAAACTGCTCATTTTATTGTGTACAATAGCACGTTGGGCACAGCGCCGCAGGTCTGCGGTCTCGCGCAGGGTTTTATGCCATTCCCCAGCTTAATGTCAGTGTGTAGAGTAACAGTTTATTATACCAAGCCACAGGCCGCCTTAATTAACCACCAGGCTGCCTCATGTTAGCGTATTTGCACCACAACCAGCTCCATTTGTTCCCATTAAAAATGAATTTGTCAGACAATAAAAGCATGTTTGTTTAAAAAGACGCTGCTGTTCTCTGTATGTTTATTCTGTCTTCCGTTCTCCGGTGCTGTGTGGAAGTGAGTAAGTGGCTCCCGATGTCTATTAATGACATCCATTTATTTTCCGTGAGAAAGGATTTATTTGACTGTCCTTGTGCAGACAGTCCTCCCTCTGCTGCTATCTGTGCTGTAATTTAACAACCATTACTATGTTTGTCTAAGGCCCCAAATGTTCAAGTTTGCTTTGGGCAACTTCTCTCTTTGTCTCTCTCTCTCTCTCACTCGCTCTCTCTCTTTGTCTCTCTCTCTCACTCGCTCTCTCTCTTTTTCTCTCTCTCTCTGTAACACCCTCCCCTCCCCTTCATCTGTTTTTCTCCAGTCTGCTTCCCAATTCAATTCCCAATTTCATTGTGTTCGTTGGTGTTGGTCTCGGGAGCTCACGCTGCAAAGAACATCTTTTCTTCTGGCATTTTCCAAATTGATCCATGGCAGCTGTGGTCTAGCTGTGCTCATATCTTCAATAATTCATAAACAGTTCTCCCGGAGGTAGTTCATCATGCTTTTATATAAAGGAAATACAGAAATTGATGTTGTTGTATGCGGATATTTTACCCTTTTTTCTAAAAACACGAAGCCTTAGGGTTCATCTTTCGACAGCCTTTGTCACATAGATGCAGCACAAGGGAGCGATATCAGTGAAAGATAGAAATATTACTGCCTTTACTGTGTTTGGGCAAAAAGCCGAGATGTATCCAGCTTCTGAGGTGTTTTATATAAGCTTAATAGATTATTATATGTACTGTTTTTAATGAAAATACTTAGTCACAAGTAGTGTATACAAAAGAAACATCTAGGGAAGTATTAACTGGTATATATAATATGAAACCTTGGAATTATTACTCACCATTAATGCCAGACTTGTCATCTCTCCTTGTAAAGCTAATGTTGTGAAACATGTTCGGGTTAAGAGCTATTCTCAATCAGGAAGACAGTTATTACAGCTATTAAAGCCACCATCCACTTTACGTAATCAAGGCAATTATACCTTAGCTGGAAGGCATACGACCATTCCCACCCACGGAGGGGGAGAGAGAAAATAGGCCATTTTGTCTCGCCGTTTGTTAACTCCCACATGTTTAATACAGGAAATATTGATGCTATTCCCACCAGTTGACTGATGGACTTCTTTTTGTGATTGTATTTCTCTCCGTGTAGGATTGCTGCTCCAGGAGAGTTTCATCGAGGAGCCTGACGGCTTGGTGTCTGTAAACCTGCTGGTGGTGTCTGCCGTTTCAGCCTTCGCAACAGGAGCCATCCTCTCCGGCCTCACCGTCTGCTGGATCATGAGTCACCGCCACCGCCACTCTCGAGGCTCCGGAGCCGGCGGCACCCGCCGCAAAAGTGACAAAGAGCAGAGCATGCTGGGGCAGGGCCGCAGCGGGTCAGTGATGAGCGTAACAAGAACCAGCGGCGGCGAGAGGCGGCGCTCACAGGTGGACAACCCCTTCGTCATGCCCAACGGCTGGTCTAAAGGAGAGATGGACCCGGGCCTGCTGCCCACCCCGGAGCAGACCCCGCTGCAGCAGAAACGGTCCATGCGTCTCCCAGACACCGACTGGGACCAGAGCCAGACCTTCCTCACCGCTGTGGGGACTCCCTGCCCCAACAACTCTGTCATCTACCTGAGCTCCAAGTTCCTGCATGGAGGTGGAGGGGGTGGAGGGATGGTCCGGATAGAGGACCCGGGGGAGGTCGTGCTGCCTCCGCACACAGAGCGCCAGCGCTACCTGATCCTCGCCACCCAGAGAGGGGAGCACGGTGGCGGTCGGCCCAGCGGCACCCTGAGGAACTCAGCGGGCGATTACATCTACCCCGCCACGCCGCAGGACTCCCCCGACCGACGGAGGGTGGTGTCCGCTCCCACGCCCCACATGGACTATGGGGAGCCTCGCTGGAGTCACGAGGCGCTCAACTACAACAGCAACAATGGAGTGTCCTATCACTCCCAGCGCCCGGGCCTCATCAGGCCAGATATGCACGGGCCTCGAGGGCTGGGAGAACTGGCTGACTTCAGCCATCTTCTAGGGAAGAACATGGGAGAGCGCACCCCCAGTGGCCAGTGAGGCAAAGTACCAAGCTCTCTCTGAACACCCATTCCCTCCAACAGCAGACTGGAATAAATCAACCCCTCAGACTCACTGTCCCGGTCCAACCTTACCCTGTCTGTCCTCTCTCACTGTCATTCAATGTTCTGACGTCATTCAGCTGACTGAAGAGAGAGACAAAGAGACAGTTGAAAAAGAGGAGCAAACGCTCCTCACGTCTCCGCTCCTCTGCTCTTCATTATGAGGTGCACCCCTCTCCTCTGTAACGTGGTACAACCCGCAGAGCTTGACTTTGGCACCACAGGACAAACAGTATGGTAAAGAGAGGGGTGCAAAGGAAAGGGAATCTTCTCAAAGGAGAGTGTGGAGATTTGAAAAACAAAAAAAAAAGACAATTTCCCCCTCGCAGCGCCAAATGAAAGGTCTCCCTCCACCATTTTGTTCACCGTTTTTGACACCATGGTTCTTCTTTGAGTGTGAATTTTTGTTTCGGCTTTTGTTTTTTTTGTGCCAGTGGCATCCAGCAGACAACAATGTGCTTTACTTTGGATTTCAGATGAGACTAAAACTGTTGTAGCCGTGCCAGAGGGCAGTGACTCTCAACCAATCATGCAGTGTGTGTGTGTGTACGTGCTTGTGTGTGTGTGTGTGTGTGCGATTGTGTGTGAATGTGAGTGGCCACGACAACCCCATGTCCTGTCTTAACTGTGAAGTATAACTACCGGTATATAATGACATTTCTGTACGGAGGAGGTTGACGTTAACATTATTTTTCCCTTTTTTTTTTTAACAATCGCAGAGAGACAAATGGATTTTATTATATGTCTCAGTGTGTTTACCAATCAGAGGTGTGAGTGGTTGGCAGGTGAAGGGGTGAGACATTATTTTGTGATTCCCAGTTACCTCAGAGACGGCGCTGGACAGAGCCATCATGAAGTGAAAGAAAGCAATAATGAAACATATAAGGACGAAGAAAAAGCCAATTTAATTTGATGTTTTATGATATAATGTCTTTTTCTCAACAAAGCAAAGTGAAGTTTAGAGATGACAGCAGGAGATGGGCGCTGAACAACCTCTATTCTTCGCTGCCCAGCTGACTCTCAGCACCCCCGGGTCTGCCTGGCCTAACCTGAGGCCCCCATGGGCTCTGCAGTCCATTTGAAGGAGGGAATGTGAGCTGTGGCTGTCTGGCTGTCTGACTGGGGCTGTGAGGCCCGGCCGCATGGGAGCTCCATTCAGCCTCTTCTGCCCGACACTGAGCCTCTTTGTGCCCCAGAAGCAGGAGGAGACTGCGGCAACAAATAGCCGTTAAGAGTCAGGGACCTAGCCCAGCGCCGCAGCCTCGCAGAATATCAATGAGCAGGACAGCGGCTCCATCCGTCATGTGAGATGTACCAAACAGGACCGGGCATCTCTTGTCCTTCGCCGACTCTGGTGGTTCACTGGTTTTTACCGGGACGAGGGAGGAAGGCGGAGGGCTGAAACTAGGGGCTGAGGCCAGAGCTGGGCCACTGCTAGCTGTCACAATGGTCATCCCTTGTGGCTTTATCCCTTTCAGTGTGTTTCACAACGAAAGCGGGATAAAGAAAACAGATGGGCATGGGTGTACTTGGGTGTGGAGTTACTCTTTCAGTCCGTTGTCTGATCTTTTGATGTTTTCAGTTTGTTTTTTTTGTCTGTTCCCATCCGTTCGTGATTCAAATGTAGATCCAGAGATAGCTTTAGTTCATCTGGGTCATGGTGTGTTAGAGGTGTCTGTCGGCTTGTGTGTGTGTGTGTGTGTGTGAGTGAGTCTCTTTGGGTTTTGTGTCCATGAATGCGTTACTCATATTGAGTGCAAAAAAGTGCTTTGATCAGTTGTGCTTTCGTTCTCACCCTTCCTCTTTTATTCCACCCCTGTTTCTTTCTCTATTGAGCCGTTAAATGTTTTGCAGCGACCCTTTGCTTGATGTTCTCAAATCCGGGTCAGAAGTGTCGGAGACCCGCGTGGGAGTGCTTCTCACCATTATAAAGTACACAAAGAAGTACGGCTAAAATGGAGACGCTGGGCTTGAATAGATAAACAGTGCACACACACAAGAAAATATCAGAATGTACAAATATAAGTGCAGGGTATTACGTCACATTTCTTTTGATACCCTTCAGTTTTTGTGACTAATTAGAAAACATTGTTTTTGGTTTCAGGTGCACAACCTCATTATTGTATCACCCCTCTCATCAGTATGGTTTTCAGCCTCAGCTAGCAGCTGTTTGTAGCAATAATGCACAAAAGATTAACAATACACGACCCAACACCAAACGGCAGAGCGTTTAACAGCTGAAGCGACAGATATGTTCCTCAATAGTTGGTGGAGACCAAAATCAAGCCAATCAAGTTTTATTTAGAAAGCACCTTTCAAACTAATCAAATCAAAGGGATTTATAATTGATTGATAAGATTAAAACAAGACAAAAATGCATAGAAGATAAAGAGACTAATGCACAACTAATTAAATAAAACCTAAGAATACAACAGTGAATGAATGAATCTTGGTAAAACAGTATGTTAATGAAGTCAAATTAGAGGGAAATAATATAAAAGTTACCACAGCATTAGAGCACATAAGACACTGTATACAATCTGAGTTAATAAACCATAGAATTATAAAACATTACATAAGAGCCAGACTAAACAGATGGGTTTTAGTTTCTGTTTAAAAATATCAATATTTTCAACGATTCTAAGATCTTAAGGCTAAAAAACTGAGTTTAAATGATTGAATATTGCACTCTGCTTGAAAAGACAATATTCATGTCAGTGTTGTCTTTAGAGAGCACTCACAAAATATCAGTTATTGATTGTTTATATGGCTTACAACTCAGGCTGGGTATTGTTTGAAATGTTTCAATACACTTTTGTCGATACTGAACTTGGCGAAACATAAACATGTTTTACAACAAAATCCTATTTTCCATTTGACAGCAAAAGCTAAAGTGAGACAAGCGGTCGCTCGAGAAACTTGAAAAAAAATTGTCAAAATTTCAATTTGAATCAAGGACAGTTCGATCACGAAAAAGGTAAACAAGATTGTAAATCAGACCAAATACCAGCTGACAGTTTTCGCGACTCAGCGCCGCGGACACATTTTACTAACACAGCATTGAGGTTCAGCACCCGGCCCTAAAAAACGAATAAAACAAAAACACACAGCCAGAGCTGGAGGTACTGCGTGAGACAAGCCAGTGAAAGAGATTTATGAAAGCAAGGACAGAGGAGGAGGTCAGGCGGGCGAACATGATGTTACTGCATTACCGCCTCAGCACATTAGTCCAGTGTATTCTTTACACATTCCACCCTGAAACAGGTCATTAGTACTGAGGATACGGAGCCCGGGCCCTCATCCCTGACTCTCTTTATCTCCCGCCGTCTCCATCTCTGCTGTGACCTGAGTGCTGTGTGTGTGTGTGTGTGTGTGTGTGTGTGTCTGTGTGTGTGTGTGTGTGTGTGTGTGTGTGTGTGTGTGTGTGTGTGTGTGTGTGTGAGGCCTCTCTCTGTCTCGGCCGGCTTGCCCAGCCAGCCGTGTCCTCGCTCTGCATCTCCTACGGTGTTTCACTAAACATGCTTGATTAGGCAAAGTACATTCCCGAAACCCCCTCCAATGGCCTGATGAGCCCTTGAGATGATTACTACGGACACACCAGCCCTGAGAGGGAGGTGCACGTTTGACCAGCCCCTTACCCGTTTACTAACCACACGCCTCGCGCACTCACGGGCGCACGTACAAATACCGGCGTCCCTCGAACCAAATTCGGGATGCAATTGAATTAAGATCAGAAACAGCTCGGGCTTGAAATCGGCCGACACTGGCGGGTTCTAGGAAAGGTACACTGTACATGATGTTATCTTACTGACTGGATCATTTGATTACATTTGTTCAACATTACAGGGCAGCTAAGGAATTCAGGTGTAGGCTTGTGGAAGGCAGTCTGTTTATTACAGCCATCGTCCTCCCTTTTCCTTACATACTTCATGTCATTCCCATTCCTCCTCTTTCTACAGCTGCACTTTGTCTCCTTCTTTCAAAGCTCCGTTTTTATTAGCAGACTCACACTGCTGCATCTTTCTACACACACACACACACACAGATCTAATATCTCTACCCAATTTATGTCCATGCTGCGCCTTCATCCTGTTTGTCACTATTAAAGGTTAGCTTGTTAATATAATGAGTCGGTGACAGAAACAGAAATCAAAGTAATTCACAAACTCCGGCTTTATTTCACATCAAATCCTTAATGTGTTAAAAAAAACAATTAGACATTTTCAAACCCTCTCATGCAGTAAATTGCTTTCCTTTCCTTAGAAATATATATATTTTTTTGGAGTTCTTCTTTTTTTGTTCACACATATTGCCTGCAGTCCTACACACACACACACACACACACACACACACACATGAAATTCCCACCCAGCCCTCATGACCCAGTCTGTCTGTGTTCTTATGTATCAGGTTGTGTCTGTGTGCTTGTTAAAGTGACCATGCCTTTGTGTGTTGGGGTTGTTTGTGCCCTCTGGCCCAGTGATGCGATGCCCCCCCCCCCAGCCAATAACTGCCATCTTACCCTCCAGCGCTCCACTGTGCTGTAAAATGCTCTATGCCCCAGAAAGAGTCCGGAATCGGAGGCTAACTTTGACTAAACCCACCATCGCACTTGAGAGTAGTGACATGAAGCTGCTCCCTTCCGAGCCAACGTACGAGAGGGAGAGAAAAAAGCACAAAAACAAGGCGTTCGCGTTCGCATTTTCGTAAAGTTGTAGATGTATTTAGTCTGCACATCCTTTCTGTCATGTTTGTTTTTTTTCTATAGTTTGTTTCTGCGGTAGATATTTGGTTTGAAATGATATGGGATATTATTGTATATGATTTCAATTTCTCTGGTGTGCCGGATTTGATGACGACAATGAAGATGAACCCCGAAGACTATCATGATTATTATCGCATTGACAGTGACAATGAAGCAGTACTGTGAGCAGCACTGAGGTGTTGCGTTTCCTCTTCGGATGCTGAATCTGAAAGGAAATGGAAGAGTAAGAGGAGGAGTGAATGAACTCATACAGACTTAAGTTCTCCTGCGAAGCGGATTCTCCTGCTACTGTGAAGGACCCCGTCGTCCTGTGGCCCCCCACCAGAGGCTGACCCCCCCCCCCCCCCCCCCATTGCCCCTAGGGCCCTTGGGGGCACGCCGTCATCCGATGACAACACATGTCCCTACTACGTGTACATAACCTTGATGCTTACATGTAATTTAAGTGCAGTAGCTGCATGACGACACAGCCTCTGTGTGTGTACAGAAGTAGCGGCGTGTGAATTTGTACAGTACATGCAAGTGTGTGTGTGTGTGTGTGTGTGTGTGTGTGTGTGTGTGTGTGTGTGTGTGTGTGTGTGTGTGTGTGCGCTTGTGTCCGCGAAGAAATCTGTCTGTCGTCACGCAAAACGAAACACGTGCATGCACCCTCCGACAACTGCCCAGTACACACATCCCCTCTACACACATGCTACACACACACACACACACACACACACACACACACGCCAACACACTCCAGCAGCTGTTCACCATTCTCCACATTGTCCTGAGCTCTGCCTGTCACTCCGCATGGAGACTTTGCTCTATGTCAACTTTCTTATTCTAATAAACCACTCAGACATTGATCTTGAAGGTGTCATCATTGACTGCTGTGTGTTTGATATCCTCGATTGATTCGTATCATTTATAATAACATTAAATAACCTGTAGCGCAGTGATTATTGCAACATGAAATACGTTGTTTTCAAATAAGACTGCGGTGTGTTACCTACTATGTGTTTGAGTTGCACAGTAGTGGAAGGAGTGTTCAGATTGTTTATTTAAGTAGCATTACAATACATTCATGTTCATGTTCACTGGTTCAGGCTAACATGCTAAATGCTAACGTGACCCGATGTGACTGTAGAGCTTCATTCAGCTCAAAATGTTTCGAACTTGAGGAGCGCAGTATAGAGGGACAGAGCGACCGAGTGGACAGGTTATACTGGGTTAAAGGGACCGAGTGGACTGGTTATACTGGGACAGAGGGACCGAGTGGACAGGTTATACTGGGATAAAGGGACCGAGTGGACCGGTTATATGAAGAATTAGAGAATGAACGAGTAGAGAAGCTGAACCTGCAGTGGACTGGACTTTGCAGTGCCGTTTACACAGAGTATGACAACAACACACTGCTGAACTAGCTTGAACTCTCCAGATGAGAACGTCAACACACACTTCGTTGCGACCACGCTGTTGCCTAGCAACATAGTGGCGAGAGCGCACTACCCGCTGTGTAGAAACTGTTTCGTTTCTCCTTTGCTGTAGCTGCAGCCGCTGTGGAGTTTTTATTATACATGCATGTGTACGTACGTCTGCTTGGTGATATTTTATTCAACTGTTGATTCTAAAATAAAGAGTCTTGTCTTTTTTCTACTTCTTTTTTAGGCCAGTTTTATGTTCATAATTGATAGCAGTTGTAAGCACAGGCTGCATAGTGTCCGTGTCTTAACATGTTGCTGATGTAGTTCCACTTGTGTATAAGCTGACATTTAATTAGAATTAATCTATCCTTTAGCCTACCCTTTAATTCAACAATAGTATCATATAAATTAACCCCCCACCCTTCTAAAATGTAACGCAGTCACTGACCTGCACTATAAATGACTAAAGATTAGATTTATAGGCGTATGTAGTCGTAGGCTGCTCTTTCCACCTCTGAGAGCTCTGAGCAGCATTCCAGCTCGAAGCTGCACACGGTGTTGTAGTGTAGTACCATCAGTCTTTGTTAGAGGGCGCTAAAGCTCTAAAAGACACTATGAGTGTTGCAATAAAATGCCAAAAGCCTGGAGCAAGACTTCTGTATATTCAGTAGAACAATCATAAAAATGTGTAAATCAGTGACAGAAATTGTCATTTACCTGTCAGTTCATATTGCCGGTATAGACAAATATTTACTTCACCCCCCCGAACCTGCTCCTCTTCCCTCTGGGGAGCCTATCAGGCCATTTCACATCTGTTGAGTGGTGGAGGACTGTGAGGACCTGTCGGGAGCTCTCTTTCGCTGGTGTTTTATGGGACTGAAGCCCTCCAATGCTGCAGTACTTGATTGATATAGGAATGAAGGAGGAGGAGGAGGAGGAGGAGGAGGAGGAGGAGGAGGAGGAGGAGGAGGAGGAGGAGGGAGGTGGACAGTGACTGTGTCGCACCCTGCGTGCAATTACACTGGAGCATTTGGGGCGTCCTTGTTCAGTCTCCTCTGCAGATTTAAGGTGACTGCATGTGCCAGCTTTGGGATAATTTACAGCTTGTTTACACCCGGCCCAGATCTGTGAAGAATTACGAGGGAGTGTACCTGACACCATGCAGTCCCTCATCTATCTATCTATCTATCTATCTATCTATCTATCTATCTATCTATCTATCTATCTATCTATCTATCTATCTATCTATCTATCTATCTATCTATCTATCTATCTATCTATCTATCTATCTATCTATCTATCTATCTATCTGTCTATGTGTCTATGTGTCTGTCTGTCTGTTTCTTTCTTCCTCTCCTTCCCTCCTGCAGCCTCCACACACACAAACACTCACACACACACACACACACACCTACTCACACACACACCTATTCACACACACACACACACACAAACACTCACACACACACACACACACAAACACTCACACACACACACACACACACACACTCTCTCTCTCTCTCTCTCATTATGATGAATCTGATTAATGAAGAGGCTGAAGCAGTGCCAGTGGGTATACTCTCCTTGATTTCACTCCTCCACAGCTGAGCTCCATGTAATGCCAGCTGGCGTCTCAATATTTGGTCTCCAAATATCTACTCTTCCTCAAAAACTAGACATGCTTATTTTCCTTCATACTGTTTGTTGGTGTACAACAACTCGACAAATTTAGATTGGACCAAAAACAACATGTTGTGTGCGCCAGAGTGGGAGATACATTTTTTGACATGTTATTGTGATCGGGGTGTGTGAGGGAAGCAGCTGGTAATAACAAATTAAGCGTTTTATTTACACAAAATTGACATTCAAACCACTAACAAACCAACACGTTTAACAGTTAACAAGGAAAAGTGATGCGATGATCAAATCATTTAATGAACTCATTAACTAAAACATTTATACCTTTCTGGTCAGACATGAACACTAACAGAGGGGACAGGTGGACTTAACATACATTGTACTCCACTATTTTACTTTGCTCTGGGCCTCAACATTGTGTCATGCAGACACATGGTGGAAAGGTCTTGATGCGAACTCTCATTTGTATGATACATTAATACAGGGATGCTTAATTGATAAGAAACCTTCCTACACACACACACACACACACACACAAAATAGAGTTATGTGGGTGTGATAAACCTGCATCCAAAAAAATGTTTTTATATGTAAACATAGAAGTAGAATATATCTGTGTCTTTTCTGTTGTTGTTTCTTTCTATCTCTAACGTGAGATGTTGCTCATAAATCAGACAATATTCCTCACACAATAACTGCTGTATCATATTGCAGGTGCTTTGCAATAACAACCTTGACCACCAGGGGGCGGTGTTAGCTGTTGAGGGGGACAAAAACTAAAACAGAGCTGAAACCACTCAAATCCAGAGAGTCAATTGAATTGTTTTGTCTCCTCCAGCGTTTATTCCCAGTTGGCTCCGAGAGAGATCAAATACAAATCAATGTATGCAAAGGGTAGAGATGAAGGGGGAATTCAGTGGAGTTGTGTTTATGGACAGGAGCTTCAAATTTAATTTGGCAGTTAAAGTGGGAGCAGAGAGCCCCCAGGTGGACACACTGTATATCTTTTCAGTTTTTGACCACATGGCAGCGTGTTACAGATTTGCTCGTGGCATGTTATCCACAGAAGTAAACCTGATATACATGTTTATTCTTATTTGTGGGGGAAAAGTTGTGTTGTGTAAGCTGAGATGAGCTCCTATACACAGGAGGTACTCGTGATCTGGTAATGTGTTGGTTTGGTGAGATGTCTCTGGAAGTAGATGTAAAACTCAAGGTCCAGCAGCGTAACATTTTATTTCTTTATGTGTTGACTCTGCATTCTGGTTTATTGTCTGTGCACAAACCTTGCCCTTAGAGACATAAGAGGTGCGTTTAGTTCACTGCAGTAAGATAGCTACCACATATTTAATTCACTTTAATTCAGTACTCAGCTATGTATGAACACAGAAGAAAGAAACACTGCCTGTTCGGAGGTACTGGGAGCTCTGCAGTCCAAGAGTGCTGTGCAAACTAAACCTCTACGTCTTATCATTTGACATCCAAACACATCTCTCCACCTCTGTTTTGTCTGATTTCTAAGTGGAGTCTGATAGCCGTACATTACGAGCAACAACCCCGACAGCAGTCGTACATGATATGCACATCTGTGAGTCGCCGAGAGCGCTTTAGGCCTAATTACAGTGTGGCTGGGCAGATGTAATTGGAAAATCAACAGGGTGCATGAGTAAATGTGTGAAGGCCTAATTGGCAAGTCAGCAGGGTGTGCAGCTGCACCCTGTAAACCGTGTGAGAAGGACAACGACAAACATCTTCATGAACACAAACACCTCTGAGTTTGTGTTTTGGTGTCTGCAGTCTCAACACTGAGAAGATATGCATGAAAAGCAGATTTTTTTATCACCGCAGGCTACAGTATGTGAGCTGTAAGTAAACCTTTTTTTTTTTTTTTAATCCTTCCAGTGCGTTATGGTGTGTAAGGCCTCGGGCATCTTTACTCGTCCATCACACCACCGTTGATCAAGCAGTCGATTTTCTGTCGCCAAATCATTCCTCCTCTCTCTTTCCCCTTCCACCACCCACTATCACTCAAAGCTTCTTTTTTTATATAATTTAAAACAGAATAAATATATATACATTTTTTTTTTTTAAAGGAAAGCAAAAGACATTTACGCTGATGATGATGACATAACAAAGCCACTTTCTAAATGCTGTAAATTGTCTGCAGCACCCTCTTTGTTTCCAGCAGTGTGACGCCCTTTGCAGTAGTTTGATTTTCTCACATGGTACAGTTTTGCCCGGGCAAAAAAAAGAGAGTAAAGTGAGCAGCTTTTGACAGAACGGAAGGTTTTGCATATCAAAGTGTCTGTGGCAGCAACACGGTCCCAGAGACTCCTGTTTGACAGACAATACTGCATTGTGCAAAATTGGCCAATTATCCTACGGTTTGATATCGTATCATTACTGCACTGCAGTTTTCAAAGAACAAGTAAAAAAAGAAACTAAGTCTTGATAGTTACGTTAAGTTTCACCATTTCTTTTTCAAAATAACAGTCGTTATCCTGTCGGTGGGGTAAAGACAAAATGAGGTTTTGATATACTCTTGTACTGAGATTAGAAGAAGTCGAGATACTATTTGGCATCACATTCAATCAAAATGTCATTAACTCCTATAATTCATTACACACTCCTTCACGGTGTTCAACAAATCTCTGTATGTGGGGCGAGGTTTTCTTCTTTTTAATGAATAAAGCCGAGATTTTCTTTCTGTTATATGAGCTGCCTGTGTGACGAGGCTGCAGGCCACATGGATTTGCACTTGATGAAAGAGTTTATCGGGGCAGTGGAGCAGAATACTCTTTTCTTGATGGGCTCTTTTGTCCCCTCTTTAATGCAACCTTCATTTTGCTTCAATCTCTTTCTCAATTTTCCAGCAAATTGTCCTCTTCTTTTTTTTTTTCTTTCTTTGCTCCAGCACACAAAGGTGTTTACCTGCTTTATGTGACGCTGAGATTACCTCTGCCATTGTCCAGCTTTGCTTGTTGTTGAGGCAACCATGCGTTTCCATGGAAACCCGGTTCAGGGGTCAGCACGTTGCAGATGCACTTTGCGAAGCAAGATGTGAAAATGCAGGAAAATTGAGCAGTCGTGACTGGACTTTGAGTGAATTCTGGGTGTTCATGCTGTGCTGTTTCCTCTTCATGTTAAAACATAAATATTGCTGTTTGTCCACTCATCCAGCTCCCTGAAACCTACTTTTCTTATTTGTAAATCAAACAAAAGTGCAACAATTTCATGTCCCTGAAGCCCACGTGTGTGTATCTGCATTGTGTTAAAATGTTATTTTATCCGATTGCATTAGTATTCATTTAACCTTAATCTTTTTGTTTTTGTTTGTGTCGTGTGTGCATGGGTGCGTGCTACACGTGTCATTTTGTATTGTGGCCATATATTTGTGTTAGTGTGTCAGGCCCGGTCCTGGTGATTATCTGTAGTACTGATGTGCTGTAACACAATACCGGCTGGATTAATTCAAAACCGAGCCTCCTCTGAGCTATTATAGATCATTCGCCGCGATGCGTATTATCTTGTGCCTTGTCTTTCCGCTGTCCACCCACTGAAAGCGAGAGCAACGGGACTGATAGACGGTACTCGCTTTCTCTGACCTGGTCAGCTCAACTCAACTCGCTCACTTGACACCGTTTGTTGAGGAAAGATCCAAAGTGAGGCGCTTTTTAAGTTCAGGCTTTAGTGAGTAAAAACCAAAGGTTTAGACTACTGTCACAGCAGCAGGCCTCGAGATAATGTGTGCTAAATTCATTTCATGCAGGATATTTCACATCCCATGTTTAATCTGATGCAGAGAAATGATAGAACTTATGGTATTATATGGATAGTTAAAGGTTCTCAATACGGAATACAGAACAGGGATTGCCTCCGCACGGCTCTCAACATGGCGACGACTGAGCCGGCAGCTAACAGTGCGAACAGTGGAAACTGCAAACAATGGCAACAGTGCTGACAGCTAACCGTGTTAACCGTGTGTTTCTGTGGCAATGCCGTGGGTTGGGATGGCGTTATCAGCGGGATTGCAACACACAGAGAAGTAGAGCGACTTCATTCTGTGCTCAAGTAGACATTGCTCCTTCATATCTTTACGTAGCAAAGAGTGGTTTGCTGCCATATCGATGCTCTGAATGCCCGATGTAGAACATTTAAGGGCTCCAAAGAGCTGTTTGCTCTGACTTGTGCTGTTATTTTTGGGAAATGCGCTTATTCGCTTACTTGCAAGTATTAGATGAGAAGATTGATACCGCCGATGTCAATGTTCTCATTTCCCAAAAATGTCAAAGTATTCCTTTGAGGTTAAGGTTAGAGACAGGTTTAGGAAGAGGTCGTAGACTGTAGATAAAACGTGGACGTTGGTTTGTGGACTGCTCTATTAAAGCCTCGAGTTTGGCATTTTGGCAAGAGGGTGGAGCTAATTACAACAGAACGCCTGAATAAGACATTTTTAGATGACCAAAAATGTTAAAATGAACTTTCATGGACTGGGAACACACTGTGAAAGGGTTAAAGTTCTGAGACAAAAACACAGAAAAGCTCCCAAACCAGACAAAGGTCAATCACAAGGTAGACGCATCCTAAAGTATGTCCTGCTTTATGGTCTATTTTATACCAAATAAGAGCGTCATTCACTGAATGAGCATCATGCTGGATTGAAGAAGACTTGAAACTAGCAATTGAGACTATAAACTCATGTTTACAATGTTTACTGAGGTAATAAATCAAGTGAGAAGTAGAGCCGTTTCTTCATAGACTTTTATACAGTCTGCCTCCTGCTGGTTATTAAAAATAATGCAAGTTTAAGGTACATTGACTTCATTTTTCCAGACCTGGAGGTCACCGCCTGGAATAGTTTAGGGTCAAGGTTCATGTTCTTATGTCAATTTTCTAAAATGTCTTCAAACAAACCATCTGAGAGTCCACTCTTAGGCTTCATGCTATTATGTTATGTAGAGTTACGGGTAAACAAATACATATTGCTTCATTTTAAGGGGCCACAAGCCCAAAACATTGAGAACAACTGAGCTCGGGAACACTGTGTCCACACAATGGAGGAGAAACATGTGAGCGTGTCCTTCTGCGTTTCAAACCCATTGTTGCACGTTCTTTCGGTGTGTAGTTCCCTGGTTGTGCATGTTCATGTGCGCAATAGGTTCAAATTGTCGCGTCTCCATTATCATGTGTTTTCACCATCCTATTCACTCCTCCATTCATCACTGCTCTGTGTCGCACAAATAACAGGATGAGAAAGATCCCGGCCTTGCCCTGCATGTAAGATGACGAGGGAAACGTGCTCTTAGGTTCAGACGTACAGAAAGCAGGTTTGACGTCCCCTCTTTTTGTTTTACATCCTGCATCATGCCTGCTCCTAATATCAATGTATTCTCCTCACCTGCAAATGCAGCTGGTTTGACTGTGTATAGAGTCAGAGAGCTCTGTTGACATACTTCTTTTTAAAGAGATTAAGTTACTTGGTTACAGCCGCTGGGACGTTTTATTATCTCCAGGTGTAATTTTACAATTTTCCCCTGATTGCCTCTGTTCAGTCACATCCAGGTAGAGCAGATGAGTAACCAAAACATCACCTCATTTCAGCAGCTTTTGTTCACACACACACAGAGAGAAAGACCCAGTCTTCCTTGTAAACACGCCCACAGCAGACTGCACGAGAACAATCGGTCTCCATGACAATATATTAGCAGATATGTGTGCATGTGTGGATGCATGTTTCACCCTGGAATGTTGTGTTCAATTATATCAGACTCTTTATTCTCTAATAGCCCAGTGAGAAAATGAGCATTTCATCATCGCTTTCATCGGCGAAGGACGTCGAATAATATGAAAGGAAGGGAGCGTCACCCAGAGTCCCATTTATAATTAGCTTATGGACAGGAGTAATAATATTCCTCTTTCTTTTTCTTCTTGGGTATGTTAACATTATTTATTGAGTATAAGCCTTAAAATCTCTCTCTCTCTCTCTCTCTCTCTCTCTCCCCCTTCTCTCTTTCTCTGACTGTCCTTAATCCATTTACATCTTTTATCCACAGATTGCACAACTGATCACAAGTTGCAATCACAAGATGTGGAACAATCGCAGTGTTTGTGAAACTGGACGGGAAAACACAAATATCTTTGTTGTCTTGTCTGTGTCCTCATTTCTGAAACCGACATGCTGCGACACATTTTTTTTACAAATTCAATCTATTCTCAAAAGCAGACAGATTAAATGTCCCAGCTGCGTGTGGTCTGTCTTTACAGTAACAGCCAAGAAACTACAGCAACAAAAAAAAAAAATGGAAGATTTGTTGAATTGATAAATTAAGAAATCTGGATTTTGGTCAGTTGAACTGTCCTGGGACAGAGTTTGATCTTTTGAGGGATTGTTTACTGATACTCTGTTATGTAATGCGGAATCCTACACACTACAAGAAGTAATTCATGCCAACATTACATTATGTGTTCCAGCTAATAATAGATGCCGCAATTACTGTGTTACCGTACTGCACTGCTCATAAACAGCCTGGCGTGTACAATTCGGTTATAGCAGGCAGCAATTGAAAGTAATTCAGTTTGATATATTGTTTCAAATACCTGATTCAATGAGTAATTCACTATTCAATCTACAGCAGTTTCATGGGAACTGTTTTCTTTCGACCTTAAATTCCTACATGACACTGTAGTTGTGTGCATTAAAAAGGCCTTTTCCTTTTTCTCAGGTAACCAAGAAACTCCCATGAGAAGAAACAAAGTGTTGCTCAGATGATCTCACCTGATCTCTCTCTATATTGAATCTGGCCAGAGATTAGTTTTTAGCTCCTGTGGATGTCTCTGAATATGATTGAGGGGTTTATGAGCAGGAAATAATAACTCCAAATTCCTCCAGTAATCCAATTTGTGCAATTGACGGTATATATATAAAAAAAAAAATGCCTGGTGCTATACTGTATCTTGTTTGTTTTTTTCTTTTTGCTCTTCTCACAACTGCGTTGAAAGATTGATGGCGTCACTTACAGAATAACAGTGTTACCACCACACATTTGTCACATGCCTTGATTCATAGAAACTAATGACCTGCACACTGCTGCTGTCCACCTGCCACTTACAAGAAAAAGATACGGCTGCTTCAGGTTATTCAAGCAGTAAAAACCGGCACGTTGAATGCTTCACTGTTGTGGAACGTGATGGCTTTGTGTCTGAATTACAGCCCTGAGCTGTGAGTACCGGTAGGTCCCGTCTCTCCCTGTTGTCCCTCTCTTCTCTTTCTTCATCGTTCACCTCCTGTCTCTCCTTTGTTCTCCCTTTTCTCCCACGTATGAGTTCTTCGTCTCTTTGGTGTTACCTGTCAGTGATCAAATATGATCCCATGTTTACTGTGTAGGACTGCAACAACTTTTCCTTCAACGGGAATGCCAGTCATATTAAAGGCGCAACACAGTACCGGTATGTATAACCTATAAACGACATCAACCTTCACACACATGACGTATGAATGTTTCTTTTCAATAAAACCCAGCGTTCAAATCCTACTTGTAAAGCACTTTTCATACCAATTTGTGCAAATTAAAAAAACCCTCACGGGAAAAAAACAGTTGGAGACTTTTGCAAAAGAAAAATAGAAAATGATAGATGTGAAATTGTAAAGACGATGAATTATATAAAAGGTAATAACAGTTCAATTAAAGGCAATAAAAACCTTTAGAATGATGAGTAATGAGCCTAAGGCACTTTATTATTTTTGCAGGGCTAAACGGATATACATTTTTAAGTTATCAGCACTTTTAGCGACAGATCTACAGGAAGGCGATTTAAGATCAGTGCAAAGAAATATAAAGCTGCAGCTGAAAGACATATGTGTTTTCTTTTCTTCTTCACTTCAGAGCAACTAAAAGACTTGTTTCAGAGAGGCCCTCCTTCATACATTGCCTACATCAGATGAACAGACCATGCAGAGTTTTGTAAACTAAAAAATAAATGAAATCAACATGAAAACTGTTAATATGATGATTTTTAAATGACTGAGTATTCTCATTGTGCCTTTGCGGTTTGTCTGGGGCCTCCTCTCCTGCCTCATCTCCTTGATAGTCTCAAGGACAGAAGACAGCACGAAGCTGCTTGATTCTCTGATTAACTTGTTCTGCAGACTGGAGATTTGTCACTAAGCCCTGAATAAATGTCAAATCACTCTTACAAAACCTGTTTGGAGTTGGGACAAGTATCAAAATGAAACACTAAGATGGCACGACAACGATGCCCCAGGGCACAAAACTGACCTGTAAAGCCTCGCACGGAGCCCTCTCCACCAGAGCAGTTGCATAATAGGAGCTACTTTAGTTGTGTGTGTTCAATTGATTAATCCGGCTTAGAGAGAATATTAATGCCCGAGTTCCCAAACACACATGAACAGAATCATAATGCTCTCATTATAATCATTGGGCGCTCATTTACATCTGATGCAGAGAGCAGCTGTGCCAAGAAAGGGGCTGGTGCTGATGTCTGTTATGTCAGGAGCCCAAAGTGCCTTCACACTTCTCATCACCAGGGGTTGTAGTTTTGTTGCAGTGGGTGATTATTCAAAACAATCCTCACCACATGACTCCAATAATAAAACCAGAGAGGAGGGGGGGGCATACATAAACAAAGACATGTCTCTCCTGCTGAGAGAAGAGACTGTTTTAAACTGGAGTAACCAAACAAAATAATCTAACAATCTGCTGTACCCTAGCAAGCCGTGAGACAACATGTTTTGTTTTTATTCTGGAGGGGAAAAGCATCGAGTGCATTGTAGTTCAAACAATGCAGTTTATTGTAGACATGTCTGACACACATAAACAAACACACTTACACATAGAGGTTACAGAAAAATCAGGTCATTTTAGTTCAAACCCAGCCTTTAAGGCGTATTCGGTTTTTTTACTGAAATATCCAAAGTCAGTAGTGTTACTGTAGGACATTTAGGTTTAGAAGTGTGTGTTAAGAAATTATAATATAATTGCTTCATAATTCATAATTAAGAAATCATAATTGATTAAAGTGTTTTGGAGTACATAGAAGTGATGTGTAGTTAGAAGTGTATCTTAGTATTTGTAGCAACGTTATATCTTTATGTTTGTGACACTTGTGAAGTTTTTGCCAAAAGTTGCAAATCCTTCTTTATATATGTTTATCATAGAAGTGTTAAGCCATAAAAGACAGTCATTGAATGTATTTAGAATAGTAAGGGACAGATCGATTTCTAGACAGGCAATTACTGGTCATGCCCGTGCGAGGGTCCTGCGAGAAGGAGGAGCCAGCTGGATTTAGCCAATAGGAACTTTGGATGTTTTTCAACTACGTAAGGCGGGGGAGAAAGAACTTCCGGTCTCTTGCTCCGGTTCCACGGTGTGGGTGTAACGCTTTCGGTGTGAGCGGGTCATATTCGATGTAACTGTAGATAATGTACTTCACCATGCGACTGTTTTAGCTTCAGAAGTATTAAATACTTTTGTTTATAATTGAAACCGGCTGACTCTTTGGAAAGGCTGGTCTCCCACAGTTTAAGAGGCTCTCGAACTCCACATTATTGAAAATATTGTAGCGACCCTGTAAAGTGGGGTTTGCCGGTTCTGTGTCGGGAGCTAGTGAGTGCGGGGTTAGACCGGAACCGGAAGGAGTGTTGTTGTTGTTGTGTAACACACTGTAGTAGTTCGACGAATGACTCGAAAATAAGAGTGATGGTTGTGACGAATAAACCTATTGAAAGGACCCTGTCTCCGACTCTGTAAGTGGAACATTACAATATGTATATATTTTTTTGAGTGAGTGATTTCATGTAAAGACAAGTTTAAGGCACGACTATAAGTGGATGACCAGAGTTTGTGTAACATATGCTCAAGGATGGAGGAGAAATGAGGGACGGACGTGATGGGGTTTGAAGAAGTAGGCCACCAGGCCGCAGAAAAGTGGACACTGCGAAACAATACAGAGAAAGAAAAGTCGGGCGATTCAGTGAAAGCAAGATAATATTCATTAACTTTCTTGAGCTCATTTATACTAGATTTGCGTTCTTATATCTGGCTCTGGTGGTTTAATGTTTGTGTCAGAGCAGGTGGACGACAGATGGAAAGAGACAGAGAAACATGTGACAGCAAGATGGGCAGAGATTTTAGATTGTAACGTCAATGAAAGGCGGTGGGAGGGGGGGGATGCGGCATGTGTTCTGGTCCGACTTGTTCAGCGTGTGCATGCAGCTGATGTGGGTTCATGTTTACATGGGTCATGTTTTAGCAAGTAGGCCAAAACACATGGCATATCATGCCGATTCATCAGGGATAAGCAAATCCTCAACAGCATGGCGGTGGCCCATCTTAATTCACCTTTAAACGGCGAAATAGAAATTTGGGACACAGCCTTCTGTGTGCTGTCTCAATGCTGGACTCAATGCGAGCAAGCTAATTATTTGGTCACTTCGGTGTTATTTAGGTCACTCAGCAGGTCAAAGAAATAGCTCCTTACACAGCTTTCTAAAAATGTCTCGAAAAATAACCGTTACCTGGTTAATACAGTGTGTCTTTTTATTTTGGAACTTGCAAATGTGCATTGAATTACCTGCAAAGTGTGATTCTGCGATTGCATTCGTATTTAGCTTAAAGGATTAAAAATGGCTTCCAGAGAAGGACTCTCTATAGAGTTCTGCAGGGATGACGTATTTTTGTCAGAAGTTATCATCGCACTGGTTCCACGGGACAAAAAGCCAACGGGATTCTTCCATTCGATTATGGATTGTTCCATAAATGAAGCCCTGTGGCAAACACAAGTTAATCATACTTCAATGTTTTGCTCAGCAAGCTAATCTTCACAAATAAACACCACTTTTATGATTTTTGAAGCGTAAATGCAATCGGCAGAAGTCAAAAGCTAACGTAGTGACAGCGTTGTGTAGTCTCATTAAGACACTTGTTTAGCAGAGGGGTATTTGCTAACGTCTTTTCTGGAACAAAATGTTAAATTACCGTAAGCTTCCGTAACCTTTTTAGGCTGGCGTTTGAGTAAAAAGTAAACCCATGTCCTAGACCTTAAAATATGTTTTACATTTTTATTTTTTATTTTATTTTGTATTTGTCTCTGTGTATATAATGTATTGACCCTAGGGTCACATTGTGTTTTTTTATGCTTTTAAATGTCTGCTCTGTTAAGCACTTTGTCATGTTATGTCTGTGAAAAGCGCTCTATAAATAAAATTCATTCATTCATTAACCACAGACCTTATTTCAGGCATCTAACCAAAAACCCATTTAATAATCCCACTGAGTTCGAGACGAGGGAACTGGATGTGCAAAAAAAAATGCAAACTCATTTGTGGGTTTTCGGACGCATTACTGCAGCACACTATCTTTCTCTGCGCAGAGAGAAAGGATGGAGGATGTGTGAGAGGAATGGAGAAAAGGACGATGGTGGGGTGCCGCCTTGTCGGCCCTTAAAAGCACTTGAGTGACAGATGGTTTGTCAAACACTCTGATTGCCACAGGTCAAGAACACAGAGCAGCCATGGGTATAATTGAAGAAATTTGAAACTTTTCAACGTTTGATGGCTCGGACCAAAACACGTCAGCACGAATCCAAAGGCCAACGTTTGCCAAAGAAAACACGTAGGTGCTCCTTCAGCTGCTTCTTTAAAGGTGTCAACGACTGTCCTCATACATCCACGTCTCTTTCTCCGGAGCAGCTGTTGACGAGCAAATGGATCACACATTTCTTTCACCGACGCATACAAGCATGCCAGGCTTGTCACATGACATTGCACACACACCCGCGTGAAGACGCTCCTACATGTAGATGTGCACGCACACATGAACACGCAGATTCCAGGTGTGGCTCAAAAGCAGTAATCCGGGTAGGTCGTTAATCACAAAGGTTTGGTAACTGCTCTTATGGTTGAGCTAACAGTCCGCTTCGCTCTCAGGTCAACAGGCTCCCACTGAAAAACAATCCTTTTTCCTGTCGACGGTAAACAAGTGTTCTCTGAAAGCCAATCTGTCCTAAGAGGAGAATATCTGTGTGTGTGTGTGTGTGTGTGTGTGAGAGAGAGAGAGCGCTTTTGCATGCATATATGTGTACATTTGTGGGTGTTGCCACACTTTCAAGGCAGATGATTCATTACAGACAAGCCATGGGGTCGTGGGCCCTGTCAGCGACTGTTGTCATGGAAGCGAGGGTTGGAAGCGGCAGATCTCCTTTCAGTATCATCTTCAGATCGTTGGGACATCGACAGGGCTTTTTCTCTCTGTTTCTCCTTATCGTCTCTCTCGACCGTCGTGTCTCTCCTGCTCACGCTTTTTGCTTCTTCTTTTTGTTAGTTTCTTCTTCTTCGTTTTCATTCTATGTGTGTGTGTGTGTGTGTGTGTGTATATGTATATATATATATATATATATATATATATATATCATATTTTGTATCTTTAGTCCATGTTCAGACTACTACCTCTGCTATGCAAAAACATGTGCTGGATCTGTGCAATGTAGCATTTTTCTATTTTCCAGCGCAAAGAAGCAGCAAGACTGTTAAATTGGCTCCCTGGTGGACACACACCAGGTCAGGCTCCTGTCTTCCTTTTCTCATAGAATCTGCAATCACAGTAATTTCCACACTGTAGCACACAAACCCACTGACGCCCTGTGACCCAGCTGTATGTGTGGCGGCCATACATACATTATCTCTCTCTTCTCTTATTTATGTTGAAACCGAGGCCTGCCTCAGTAAACTGGTTGGAGAGGAAATTCAGAGGAGACATCTGTGAGACGGCTTGTGTTTGCCTATTTGACAAATAATTGTATAAATGCTCTGTGACCAGGGGCAGGTTTAAAAACGTCCCTTTTTCTTCTCTTTGTTGTCGTTTTGTATCACTTTTTGCTAATTTTGCATCTCTGTAGTTGTTTTGCATCTCTTTTTGTTTGTTATGTGTCTATTTGTGGCAATTTTGCATCTCTTTATGGTTCTTTTGTGTCTCAAGATATTTGTTTCGTGTCACTTTGTAGTAATCTTGCGTCTCTTTGCAGATATTTTCTACCTCTCTGTTGTTACTTTGCATCTTTTTGTTGCTGACTTTCCAGCAAAAAATGTCAACTCAACAAACATTCTACTCATGCTGGTAAACCAACTTCAAAGCCTCTGGCTCTGGTCGGGGGAGACGCCCCTCTGGCCTCTGTATGTGCAGGCCTCACTGGACATGCATTACGGCTTGTGCAGACATGTACAGACATTCGTTTTCCTCTTTAGTTAACATTTCAGGGCTCATTCACATGAACGCAAGAATGAACGATGACATCGCTCCAACAACATGTGTTGTAACTTGTAACCATAGAAATGAGGACAGGATTTGCACTTAATTAGCAATGAGAGGAAGGGTGGGGGAAATAACAGCAGATGGTAGGAATGAGATATGAGCTAATGGACTTCCAGGCCGAACAGACAGAAGCCACACAAATGCCTTTGGCTCTTCGCAGCTGACTGGTCATCCAAAGATAACTGTGGAAATGACGGGACTTGTGTTTAAAGGAGTGTACCTGTGTATTGCAGTGAATGCATCATCTCATCTGAGCCTGGATCAGTAATATCATCCTGAGAAGATGAATATGCAGTCCCAGTACGCTGGTATCCCTCATCCAGCTCTCTAAAATTCCATTTTTTTAAATCTCAGACATAATCTCTGCAGTAATCTCTTCTGGGTCCTTGTATTATCTATTCGGCTGTCTCAATGTATGTCTATTCCTCTATTCTTTTATCAAACCCCTGTCACGACTCTGCAAATGCCTGCGGTCGCTTCTTCCTGTCATGAATGTCAGATGCGATATTTTCTCGATGGAGGCAGAGCACTATCGACAGACAACGGGACAAACGCTGTGTGCGGAAGCGGCACGGACAGACACGCCATGGTAAATGTCAACTTTAATTGGATGCCTATCGTTTAGATATTGCCCGTCAAAAGGCCAAATAAACAGCGTGACTCCCGACGACAGGATGTGGAGCGGACGTGTACCTGAGGGTATTAAATTCAGCCATCTCTAGTATCAGCAGCTGCTGACGGAGGACAAATACCAAGTCAAAAGTGAACTGAAGGGCACTCCGGCTTGCTCCTTGTCTGTTTGTTTTGCTCATTAGCTCATGCTAACCATGTCACATCCAGTTCACCTTGCAACAAGCATAAAACCGTAGTTGATGAGGCTTTAGGTGAGCTGAAGAATACTGAAGCAGCAGCATTTTAAAGGTTATTTTCAATTAGATCATTTGTCTACAAAACCACTTAAAGACGAGCAACAGAGCTTTTCTACCTCTGCAGTTAGCGGCATGGCTCCATGGATGACAATTTCATTTTGTCAGTGGGCCCACCACTTTGTTCCAGACTGAAATATCTCATTGCCATTGAATTTTGTACAAACACTGAGATTCCCCCGGAGGATGATTTCTACTGATTTTGAGGATCTCCTGATTTTAGATATTTGAGTTTGTTCCAATGACATTTGTTACAGACAATAGTTATTTTTGTCATCCTCTGACTTTTCATCGCACATCACGTCAAAATGTGTGTTCGTCCAACACTTTGGTTCATGAATAAATACCACGCGGTATTGCATTCTTTCTAATGACCAGCAGGGGGCGACTCTGGTTGCAAAATGATGTATGTTTGTATAGAAGTCGATGAGAAAACGGCCCTACTTCTCACTTGATTTATTACGTCAGTAAGCATTGTGAACATGAGTTTATGGTCTCAACCGCTATAGTTTCAAGTCTTCTTCAATACAGCATGATGTTCATTGAGTAAATTATTATCCAATTTGGAGAAAAATAGACGATAAAGCAGGGTATGCTTTAGGGCGGGGCTACCTTGTGGTTGACAGGTTCGCTATAACAGCTTTGTCCGATCTGGGTTTTTCGGTTTATGTAAGTTAATTGTAACCTTTTTTGATTGCCTAAAAATGTCTTATTCAGCAATCGGTTGTACTTAACTCCACCCTCATACTATGTCTGTTGCTTTGTGATGTTTAGCTAATCCTGACATGCTAACACAATAAACTTATATGGGGGTCATAATACCTGCTGAATATTAGCATATTAGTGTTGTTATGTAAATATGCAGGTATGCTGATCGTGGCATTTTTAACCGTCACGTCTTTTTAAAAACATGTAATTATCCATTGAAGTACAGTACAGTACAGCTCCATCAGAAATGATGACAAGGCAAGGCAAGGCAAGTTTATTTGTAGAGCACATTTCAACAACAAGGTAATTCAAAGTGCTTCACATAAAACCATTAAAAGCATCAAAACATAAGTCAAAAGAAAAGGAGATTTAAAAACAATTAAGAACATTCATTAAAACACAGTGTAAGACAGTTTCATAGTAAAATGCAGAAATGCAGGAAATTGATTACCAGTATGGAAGACATTTAAAACAACATGAAACTGGGAAATTCCATCTGCTAAAATCATGTGGTACGATAGAAGCCACAGAAGAGCTATTAAATAGGGCCTGTGGATTATATTGTCAACTGCTGCTCCCAAAGTTAAAGAATGAACTTTCATTCTTAAAATGATGGCTTCAGCCTGAAGATATTGATACTTCAAGCACACATTTCAGTCAAAGACCAGTCAGGACATCATTCAGGTTGAGGAGGAGAAAGTAATGACGAGTGAAAAAGTCTCACAGGAGGAAAAGGGAAGCAGCACCCTGTAGTTTAGCACACTGACCTATTGATGTTGATTCAGGTGAAAGATACAGTAGGTACAAACCAGATTACAGCCGCACAGAGAGTCGGAGGGAGACAGATTAGTGGGCATTTGAAAAGGGAGAAGGGAGAGGATTTAGCTGGATGAGGGAGAGGAGAGAGAGGATTATGGAAGCCACAGCCTGAATCCTAAAATAATCCTCTCAGTATACTGGGCTTTATGCGCCGTGGGGCAGAGGCCAGTTTGAGCTGTAAAATTGTCATTGCATTCGTGCGCCACAGTTTGAACGTCCAGAAAGCACTTCCAAAGGTGTCATCATCACCATCACCACCTCTGTTGAGGTGTTTGATTTCCCCTTTAGTTTCTGTCTCTCACGCCCAACACACACACACACACACACACACACACACACACACACACACACACACACACACACACACACACAGCGGCAGGCGCGTTCATTCCATCTGCCTTAATCTGGAAAGCTGGTCGGGAGCTATACATGCCTGTATTCGAAGCTGTAAGCGCCGCCTTCTTTCCGTGCTCCCCGTTCTAATTTGGGTATTGCCATGGTTACATAGGATTCAGGGGTCAGGGGGGTCACTGACGTCGCAGACGAACACCGGATGGATGTGTGGCTGCTTCATGGCGACAGAGGGACAACATATAACCACGAGAAAGACGGCAGATGAGGATCGGGAAGGAAGCCATCAGACTGACAAAACCACGTTGAAATGGGAGGAAGAGGAAGTTTACAAGCAGAGAATATAATAATCACTTTCGGCCTTTTTTCCCAGCATTGTGTTTTTAAAAGTGTGCATTCAGTAAGAAGCAAACACAGTACTGCTTTGCATTTGTGTTCTAATGTTGTTAGCTTGCATAGGTGGTGCTGAGAGATTGTATTTAAAATGATGAGCTTTGATTTAGACATGATTGAGGACAGAAGCGTTCACAGTGGAAAAAGACAGAAAGACAAGGCGGACATAGCAGAGAGTTGGGAAAGGGAGGGGTGTGAAAGCCCGGTGTTGCTCCACTAACCTACTTACCATAATCTCTCTCTTCTCCTCATTTCATAACTGCGCCCGAGTTACATGATACAATCGTCATCGTACCTTGCCAATCAATTCATTTCATCTGCATTATTGTTATTAATGGCTTTTGTTTGTGTCGGAGGAATGAAAAATGTACACGGTGGACTCTGCATACATGCAAACACATGCATACATGCATACATACTGTATACATTCATGCATTTTTCATTTTGCATTATGCATTTTGCATCAAGAGATGTGTACAAAACATCTGAACGGAATGTTTTTAAATATACTATTACAATATTATGTTTCATTATTACATTTGATTCATCTTGATACACATTGGGTTAAAAAAACATTCACCCTCGCTGCTTTAAAACATTTTAAAACATGCCCTGGATTGCAGGATTTCAGGAAATGGAAAACAAAACAAAACAACACACAGCACAGCAACCTGTGATCACACTTAAATCCACCAAGATTAGTGTTCATTAATCCGGTGATATAATGCTGCAGAGTTACAGCGTTGCATCCAGCTAAAGGGAAACTGAGGACACAAAAGCTTCTCTTATCATAAATATGGCGAATTAATTCACAAAAAGTAAGCCAGTGTACCATTGCTGTGTTGGGGGTTTCTGTCTTTCTTGTTTTGTGTTTGCAGCAGGTCTTCTCCAACAACCAAACACAGTCATGTTTCATATAATCTGTTGAAAGAGGCAGAAAGAGGCAGAAATATGTGTGAAATTAGGAAGACAATAAATGCACATTCACATCTTTGCTCCCTGAGGAAATATATACAGTTGTGTTTATTGTGTCCGTGCAACAAAAAGTGATGTTGAAATAAAAAATGTACAGTTTAATTGTACAATAAAGTCGTATACTTTCCATTGCCCTGCCCGTTTAGAAGAAATATAGGCTACCATGAAGCTTTTTAGATTGTCAAATTCGTGTTGCTGCCACTGGTTGACATTAATTTCTGTATGTAACAATCTGTTTATATATATATATATATATATATATATCCTCTATGCTTTGATACTGCAATTTGCATGTTTTCATAGCGTATGAAAACGTCTGTTTAAAAATCTGCCATCTAGGATTGAACAGCCCACATTAAAGTGGCCATGGAGAGCTCTTTATTGATCTGTAATATAAAATGTTGCATAGTTCCTTTTCATCGGGGAACATTTGCTAAGAAATAAAACGGTGCGCTTGTCATTAAACAGTTCCCACGCTGGTACACTGTCGGTCTGAAGTGACACACTGCCACACTTTCCCACACACGCGAGAACTTCCTGAAAGCGCGCGGAGGGCAGCGTTAGCGCGCGCGCGCGCGCCTCGGCGTCAGATCACGGGGCACGAGGCGGGCGGACCGCGGGGTGAGGAGGATCATGTGTAGTCCACGCGCCGAAGCCAGGTTACAGGCAGCGAGCCGCAGAGCAGCACAGAGAGAGGACGAGCAGCCGTAGACGTGTTTTTATCACAGCAGTACCTCTGAGACTGCGCGGACAGGAAGTACATAACTACAACACACCGGTGCTTTCATTTATTTTAAGGTCGGCGCGTGCGAAGAAAAAAAAAAAAAGGGTAGAAAAATCCATGTGAGGATTTGCTGTTGTGACAGTTTTCAGCTGCTCCGGATTTGGAGCGAATAAGTGCGCGTCGCTCTCCGTGTTTCTCGGCTTCGTTTCCACCTGGAGTTGCATGACTTGAAGAGTTGACTACACTTCACCGCCGACATGAGAGGTGAGTTTGTGGAATTAGCTAGTTAAAATGTATTTTGTTTGTGTTTTTAAATAACTTTTGCGCTGCATTGAGCGCGTTGGAGGCGCTGCTGGCTGTGCGACTGTTGAAAGTGCGTAGGCTGCAGGCTCGCACTTGTACCGTTCACACCACAGAGGCACATATACACAGTTTATTAGGTTATGCATCAAACTGTCACCGTAAGGACCTTGACAATTGTTAATACAATTGTTAAAAGCTTAATAGGCACGTTTTCGAAAAAATGTGTTTATTTTAACTACAGCAAAACTAAATATTCGCAAAGTGTGTTGAGTTTATTTGTATGAACTGTAAAGATTATGTGCATTTATTTAGATTTGCTTTTGATGAGAGGAATACGTTGTAGCTTTGAATTGCTTAATTTCAGCGGTGACTCAAGTTATGTAAGCGAGAGGAAGAAGGAGCGAGTGAGTGAGTGAGTGAGGGAGTGAGTGAGGGAGTGAGGAGTAATTCAGAGGCTGTCAAACCGAGAGAAGAGCTGCTGGCAGGGTTTGTTTACGGTGAATGAATAGTCTCCCTTTTCTTAGGTCTTCCTCCCTTTTATTACACTTTAGTCAGACTTTTTTTTTAATGTTTTAATTAATGTGCCTCAAAAGCGAGAGAGAGAGAGAGAGAGAGAGATCTCCATTGACCTAGTTCTGTCATTGAGGATTACTGTGTGCGCCTGGAGGTGGAGTCCACAGTCTGTCGTCATTACTAATGAGACAATAATATTTTTAATTCGTTATCGGACAAAATGTTCCCCTTTAGAATATTGTCGATTTAAGCTGCACTGGAGGATGTGACGTTCTTTGATACATATTTTATATGTGAAATTAGGAAAAACAAGTCTGTTGTTGTGTATTTTGTAACTTGTACAAAGATTGAACAGGTTGCAGTTTTGTGGAGTTGTGATGGCGAGCAGGATATGAGCACAGCAAGTCCACATGTAACCGTGACACACAGCAGGATGCAGTGAAGCTCGGGTTCCTCTGCCGGCTAATGTTCCTTACATCAACTGGAGTATGTGTCAGTCCGGTCAAGCGTTGCAAGGAAAAAGCGGTGTATAGTCGTCATTTTCCTGATTCCCCTGATAGATTGCAAACAATGCTGTTCTACTTGTTTGTCTCAGAGTTGTTGTTATTGTAAACTGTTGCAAAATCACGCTAGGTTGGTGCAACATGATCAAACAGGCAGACGTAAATAAAGCACTTAAAGATTTTACGGCCAAGTGGACTAAGCCTCATAAGACAGTTGGAGCCCAGGTAGCCCGGGATCAAAGGTGGCCGTAAAGAGGAAAGCTCTCAAAGCCACTATCTGTTGCAGCCTTAACGGCGTTCACGGCACGCATACAGTGTGTGTCAAGGTGCCCTTTCTCTATGACAACTTCACGCTGAGATTCCTTTCCCCTTATCTAAAGCTTTAACTCTCAACCCAGCCTGCATGCAGGCAAAAAGTCATTGCAACTTGTTTTGCAGCGCAGCAATGCAAACAATGATTACATACAAGTAATATTTTTCTGTTCAGTATCTTAGGTCGTTTTCATAGGCCTATGTACTATCCTATCTGTGTTCCAGGTATGCATACGGATAAGTGACATTTAAAGATATTTTAGGTGAAGGCCGCTGTGATCGCGGCAGCGTCGTCCTAAATTTGTTCCTGCGGGTTTGGAGCCGCATGCAAAATGACACGCTGCGAACTGAATTCCTCCGTCTGGTTTTGCTTGTGTTGCGGAGGAGGCCCACTTGGGTTTAAGGTCGGAGCGGCACGAACAGCACGAGGCACAGTGTGTGGCGAGGAAGTGGTTTCTCGACTGGTTTGTTAGCATTGTTGTTCAGCATGTGAGAGAACCGTGGGAAAAGGTTGGAGTACGTAGGATTGTCACAACATTGTTTTTATTGTTTATAGTCGGGGAAATCCATTACATCAACGATAAGGCACGCAGCGGAAGAAGAGAGGGAAGGATTAAAAGTATCCTCACCTGATTGGGCCAAGAGCTGTACTGCTGACCTAATTTTTAGGACGTGGGCGGATAGAAATACAATTAACAAGACTGTCAGGAAACTAGTTTTTGCTGACTGCGTCACAGAACGATGAAAGGAAATAATTGCAGTCTCTTCTAACACACTGTGTCAGTGATGCTCTAGTCTGCAGCGATACAAAAAACATCAGCAAGGGCGACAGTTAAGAGCGATGCATGATGCAGGCCTGTGCAGTGGTCTCGGTGTACACTAATAACTCTCGTCCCACTACTATTGCATCGGCTGAGTAATTACCGAAACGAGTTCGGGGTTAGTGTGGGTCATATTGAGCTACCTGCGTTCTCTAGGTAGGTCAATGGGATCGCACATTACACCACATATGCTGTTATTCCCATAGAGGCCCCAGAAGCCCCTCAGAATGTAGGTAGAGTATACAGCATGTCAAGTAAATGTTAAGTTCAAGGTAAATAGGACCTTGGACACTGATTGATTCGCTGGGATGAGCGAGCAAAGTCTCCCTAGCAGAGGTTTTACTGCAGACACAGAAAAGCACTTTTAAATCGCCATATAGAGTTCAAAAGCTCTAGGTGTTAAAATATGCTTTTCTGCAATAAGGTTCCAGGAAATTATGTGCGAATTCTGATAGGAGGTACTTTCCAACTTGGCGTAGCAGCAACTGCACATCAAAGCTCCTGTGAGGTGTATTAATTAAGTTACTGGCTCGTCATTTGCATATATACTGGATATTGTTCAAGCTCTATTTAAACTTCAAAGCTATTCAGTTGAATTATAAAATTCAAAAAGTTGAGCTATGATTACATTCCTTCTCAAATATAGACATTGTGTTTAAAAAAGTCGTCTTTAATACATGTTAACAGCATTTAAACACACAGAATCTGTGTTTCTTCTTGTTTACGTCAGCACTTGCTGAATAAGAACCAAACCCTCCAAACAAACTCCGATGAGAATAAAGAAACTGTTTTTTTTCGGCCCATGCTGCATCTCAACATACCCAATAATGTATGGCGGCAGCGGAATACACTGCTTTAGTTGTCAGAGACCCCTCTAATAATCTGCACACTGTTATTTACTCTAACCAGTGTCCACTTCTGCGCTGAGCTGTGATTTGTGCAATGTTTATTTGCCAATAGACCAGAGCGGCAGAAGGAATCTCCCGGCAGCCAACTGCACCGGAGTAAAAATAGATGTGTGGTCGAGCTCAAACACGGCTGAAATTTCACACACATACTTGACGTGCTGCAACAGGTTGAGAGCTACTCTTAGCCATGTTGGTTGCACCTGCTGCAGCGTACTGTACGAGATGCTTTGGGAAATATTTCCAGATGTTGCTCAAGTGGCAGTTTGGCCCGGTCGGGGTTTCAACACCGTTTTCCTTCCAAACCAAAAAGGGACAACTCCACCCTTGCCTTAAATAAAAAGCCCTGAGTCAGATTTTCTTCCACCTTTTTAAAACCTGTACCCCCCCCCCCCCTCCCCCCCTTTATGCTGAACGAGAAACTGTGTCAGTGGAGCAGCTCTTGCTCACTGGGCCCGACGGTGACGCTCGGCTGACTGGCAGGTGAGACCGGCGAGTCACGGACAAAAGCCGCTGACTCGACAGCCAATGGCAGCGCAGGGGAGTGAGGGAGGCTCGTCGCCCTGTTGCCAAGGCAACCACCTTTTTGAATGAGTGTGTTCGTGGAATGCGGCCAGACGGGAGTTGTATAACAGGCCGAAGGGGGGGGGGGGCGATTTAAGGGAGCAATAGAAAGGGATTTTTTTTCCCCATTGCCTTTTATTTATTTATATGCCCTGAGTTGCGTTGGCCAGGAGGATGCACTCAAAATATGTCTCCTGCACTGCACAGAGAGTCTTTGTGGGGGGGGGGGGGGGGGGGGGGAATGTTACAGTTGTGATTTTCATGGTACTGTCGGTCACTAAACTCCTTTGCCTGTCTGTGTGATGCATAGCTCTCCCCACACAGAGTGACTCATGTGATTGGTTGGCCGTGATGTGGTTCATCAAAGAGAAAACAGCAATGTTCTGGAGAGCTGCGATGGCCGCGTTAAAGCCATCGCTGAGATTTACAGGTTGCCTAATACCCCTTGTGACCCAACGAAAGTGGTTTAGGGATTGTTTGGCTCACCCAGCTGCCCGGTGCCGACTCAACATTTTGCGCGCACACAGTCACTGTCAGTTGCGGTTGTTTTGTGGGTTACAATCTTAGGCCCTTGGAGGGTTCAGCACAGCAGTATGCCTTTTTTCTCACAGCATACCTGCTTAACATGTTGTCGTCCTGGAGGAGGAGCGACGCAGAGAGAGAGAGCCGTGAAGCTTTATAACCCCGGGCCTCAGCTAATGCAATTAACCTGCTATTCTGGGCTTGAGGAGGCCCGGCTACTTGGATAAACAACATAATGACAAGAACAGGCTGTTCCTGAGTAAGAAGGCTCAGGCCTCCACAATCTTCTCAAGGTGTATAATGTAAACGTCCACCGTGTTCTTGATACTTTCTTCACAGTCAAAGCAATGAATGTCGTCGTTATTAGCCGCATTTCAACTTGTAATGCACGGACGACACTTGACTGTCGAGGAATAACCTGGACTTCTCGTGAGAAAACTCAACTGTCGCATGCAAGGTGGTGGTGGTCTTGTTTGAATGTTCCAGCTACTTATCTATATTGCAATGGTGACCAAAAGATATGTATTTAACTGTGCGACGGGTTTTTGTAGATGCAAATCGAACCAAGTAACTTACGTCTAAACGTTTTGAGGTCCGGTCCATGTCTGAAATGTTCACTGATTTGTTTTTTTTTTGTTCTCTCTCATTCTCTCTCCAGCTCAAATAGAGGTGATTCCGTGTAAAATCTGTGGGGACAAATCCTCAGGGATCCACTATGGTGTCATCACCTGTGAAGGCTGCAAGGTGAGCATTCATCCATCTCCCTCATCAGCTGTTGGTTCCACTGGTAATGCATAGAACGGTGTTGTTATCACCGTTCTACGCATTTTGTTTTGTTTTGTTTATGATCCAGCCAACAAACATTAACGTGTGTGTGTGTGTGTGTGTGTGTGTGTGTGTGTGTGTGTGTGTGTGTGTGTGTGTGTGTGTGTGTGTGTGTGTGTGTGTGTGTGTGTGTGTGTGTGTGTGTGTGTGTGTTCGTGTTCGTGTTCGTGTTCTTTTTTTTTGTCTGAAGGGTTTCTTCCGACGCAGCCAGCAGAACAATGCTATGTATTCCTGCTCACGACAGAGGAACTGCTTAATTGACCGGACCAACCGTAACCGCTGTCAGCACTGCCGACTGCAGAAGTGTCTCGCTCTGGGCATGAGCCGCGATGGTGAGTTCAGCCACTAGATCTATACTTAATTAACTCCCGAGTTTCCACCTCCCACTTTTCGCTTGTCGCTGTTAACGAGTCATGTAATCTGTGTCTGATGGAGGCCGTACCTTCCTGAATGTTAACTTTGTTTTTTTGGGACCTTACATTCTCCCTGTTGCAGCGGTCAAGTTTGGTCGAATGTCCAAAAAGCAGCGTGACAGCCTGTACGCAGAGGTCCAGAAGCACCAGCAGGCCCAGGAGTGCGCGGCGCTCGGTGTCCGCGAGCGAGAGGACAGCGACATGGCCGAACACGGCCGCACCTACAGGAGAAGCTCCACCGCCGCGCTCAGCGACCTGGAGGACATTAGCACGATGCCGGAAGGCCTGATTTTCGACCTGCCGCTGACCCCCGAGGACGCAGGTGGAGACTACTGCAACCTGGACGTGCTGAGCGGCAGTGCAGGCAGCACCTCCTCCTCCCAGAGTTCACCAGAACAGACCAACTTGGACTTTGTAGACGCCAACCACAGCATCAAGCACGAGTACCAGCTGTTGCACGACTCTGGACTCTTCTCGCATGCGATCCTCAACCCGCTGCCCGAGGGCTGCTCCCTGCTTGAGATAGGTCAGTATGAACGCCTCGCTGCTGTGTAACGGCTGCTGCTGTTGTGTGTCTCATTTAAATAAATCCCATTGAGAAAAACGTTCTCTCTGTTCAGAGCGTATAACTCAGAGTGTGCTGAAGTCCTATATTGAGACGAGCCAGTACAGCACGGAGGAGCTGAAGAGAATGGCGTGGACCTTGTATAACCCAGAAGAGACACGCTCATACCAGACCAAGGTATTTATCACACATTACTGTGTTTCATGCATGTGACAGTCATCCACATTACAAGAACTGTATTGTGAGGTTTTTCTTTACCTTGCAGAAAAACCAGCTGTAAAACGTCTACATGGTGGTTTACTAAAACAAATAGAAGTGTTCCCTTCGTATCACCGTAGTTGATTCTCACAGAGGGCTTTTTCTCTCACTAGTCAAGGTTGTAGGACATATAAGGTATATAGGGGCTATAAGGGAGATGGAGCAAACACACAGCAGGTCAGGACGTCTTTAGGGGGAAATCACTCGACCAGAGTCTAGATAAGCACAACAGAGAACAATGGAATGCAGCTTGTATTGAAATTCTCATAAAAGCCTCCCTGTCTCTTGCTTTTCTCTTTTCAGTCGGCTGAGGCGATGTGGCAACAATGCTCCATTCAACTCACCAATGCAATCCAGTACGTGGTAGAGTTTGCCAAGCGCATCTCTGGCTTCATGGACCTCTGTCAGAACGATCAGATCATCCTCCTCAAAGCAGGTCGGTGCACGACGGCAGCATACGCTCACCTTGTACAGGTTCAAGTCTGTTCTATGCTTTGTGTTTTACAAGACATGCAAGCAAAAGGGGCTTCTGAATGGCCGGCCTTGTCTCAGTCACGCCATGAAGTGCTTCTAACCGTAATTCACGGAGGCCTTCGCGTGATTGGAAATTTTAAATAGATGGGTTTTTTTCAGTGACAGCCCAAAACAACTTGTTATTTCCACCAATACTGGCTTTGAGTGGCCACCAAAGCATTCTAATTTCAAGAGGAAGAAGCACTCGCAAAGGTTTTCCCACTGCGCTTTTAATTAGATGCGTCAATCATAAAATGTTGACCACGTTTAAAACGAGATGTGTCCACACCCGACCCGCCAAACGCCAGTTACACCTGAAGGGTGGAGAACGGCTACATGGTTGACAAAAAATGACGGCCAGTGAGAAATTACGATTGGCCTGACAGTCACTTCAAATGTGTCAGATCCACAGCAGCACATAATCATAAGTCACGTGACCAAACATCTCTGTGTAGGGTATGAACCAGTGACTTAATGACCCTTTTATGATGCTCATCACATCCTGCGTTGTGCGGGTGACAATTACCCCGTCATTCAAAGCTCTCTCAATAAATTAAATGAAATGAACTTGTCAGTGAAGAACGTTCTATTTAATGTAATCATGACGGGGCAGATTTAGCCCCACTTTGTTTGAATGAGAAGCCTTCCTCTTACAACACGACAGGTATTTTACAAGTGGTGATGATTTAAAAGAACCACTCGCTGTTCTTGTCAGAGGAGTTACCTTTTTTTGTGCAAGGTTTTCTTCTTGATTGATTTTTGCACATTATTCTCTAGATGACTGCATTAAGCAGAACAAAACAGCGTACAGGGATCAAAATAATGGTTTTACTTTCGCTGCTCCTTTTCATTTGATCCTCAGCTAATTTGTGAATTTCAAATGAAATATTACAACCGCTTAGTTCTTCTCAGCATAGCTGCTGAACATGGCTTAAGTAGATAATTGACAAGGATTTTTAAGGCTCCTTTTCCTCTATTTCAAATACTTAAATACGCACATGCCACTAATCTTTTTCTGGTGTGTTCACAGGCTGCTTGGATGTTCTTCTGATCCGTATGTGTCGGGCCTACAACCCCATCAACAACACGATGCTCTTTGACGGAAAGTTTACAGCTGCTACTCTTTTCAAAGCACTTGGTGAGTGGACACATTCTCTCTCGCTCTCTCGCTCTCTCGTAGTTTTTGTTTTGATGACCTTCTCCTTCCGTCCAGGCTGTGACGACCTGGTGAATGCAGTGTTCGACTTGGCTAAAAGCCTGAGCCGTATACAGATGTCCGAGGAAGAGATGGCTCTCTTCAGTGCTGCCGTACTGCTCTCACCAGGTGAGATTGTATTTCTTGAACGACATATATTTATGCTCATTGTCGTGTTTACAATCCTACTGAATTGGTGAAATCAACCCGTAGAGTCCGCTTTTCATGACATCATACATTTGGTCCATTAAGGCCTGTTGCTGCCGAAAGTTGCTGCACAAGTTTAGCGGCTGACTCGGTACATTTGACGACGCCAATGCACGACAAAATTAGAGCGAATTATAAGTAATTAGATGTTATGAGTTGTTTACCAGCTACATGGTATCTTAAACCTTTCTCACAAAAATAATAACTAACAGAGGACGACATCTTTTAAAAATGACAAAACATAATGCCTAAACTTTCTTTAGACCTATTTTCGTAGTAGCCTACACGGCATCATTCAGATTGCATTATCCATTCATATGTGTAACAAGAAGCAAAGAAGCATCTATATAAAGCATCTCCTCGTCATTAGTAAACTTTCCTCCAACTCGGCCCGTGCATTCTATCCATGTACTGTTGGACTTTACATTTTATAATTCATAACACACTTACAGCAGCAATGTTGCACCCATGGTGACACGTTAGTGCTGGCGCCAACAGGATATTCACTTAAAGTCCTTATTTAATCACACCCATGTGGCTGCACGCAAAGGCTGCAAAGGTTGTGTGATTGACTTTACTGATGGTCATTTTCCAAAACACAACTTTTTTTTTTTTACATTCAACAATTAGCTTGTCGCTGCCTGCTGTTAACTCTTGGATGTTTAAGAGTCATGAGAGTCCCCGCTGACAACGGCATCACCGTGCAACGTTAATATAACGTTGGCATGACAGAAAAGGCTTTACGATGGATGACTTTCATGTAAGAATGTCCAATATGTTGTGAAGCCAACCGCTGTGAAGTATAAGCGGTGAAAAGATAATCTGCACAATCGCAAGCAGTGCACAGTGCGTTTTGTATTCCTCTCCTAGATGTTTGTACATTGTAAACCTCATCAGGTTCACATCGGCAGCAGGACAACACTAATGAAACCATCTTGTCACTCTTAATCTCCCCCAGACCGACCCTGGCTGACAGATGTTCAGAAGATACAGAAGTTGCAGGAGAAAGTCTACGTGGCTCTGCAGCGCTGCCTACAAAAGGAGGGAGCATCAGACGAGAAGCTAGCTAAGGTGCAAACCCTGCTGCATTACTGTGACAAGATAATTCACCTGTTGTGTATATATTTCTTCTTTTAACTTATTCCGCTCTCCTGTATTTCCTTTCTAGATGGTGTCTAAGCTTCCCATCATGAAGTCCATTTGCAACCTTCACATCGACAAACTGGAGTTTTTCCGCCTGGTCCACCCTGAGACGGCGTACACCTTCCCTCCTCTGTATAGGGAGGTGTTTGGCAGTGAAATCACCTTCCCAGACTCCACAGAGGGCTAGAAGCGCTGAGCTAAATAGAGGGATTTAAATGGAGACATTGAGGTGGAGGGATGGGGAGATAAAAAAAAAAGAAAATGTGGCGACCAGCTGAGACAAAACCAAACCAGCAGCTCAATGACAATCCTGCACGCTACACTTTAGGACTCACTCCTTCTCACCTATGAGCTCCCAACCCTGTGGAGGAGCTCACTCTGCCCTGCCAGCCAGTCCATTCAGCTTCAACGTAACACTACAGGAACTGCCGCTGGCTACTCAGTACATATTACCTCTTTTTTTTTTTTTTTTAAGGAACTTATTGAAGAGTAGCCTAAATCATTTGTAGTCTCAAAAAAATATTTTTCTATGAGATGACTGTAGACTTCTCTCATAAAGCTGAATTTGACTCTCGCTACTCTCAAAGTTCCTGTCAGCTATTGTTGAATGTATCCCCTGGTTCCCTTTACCGCTTCAGCACAACTCTAGGCTCGAAATAGAATGTACATACTTAAAATCCTCAAGGTTCCTCAAAAAGGTTTGCGGTAACGATGCCTGTTTCAGTTCTCTTGTGTAGTAACGGCTTATTATTTCATTCGATATTTTTGGTAGCGTCCATATGTTGCAGTTTTGTAATGTGTGAACGAGCTGTTTTAAAGGGACCATGATCAAACTCACAAAGAGACGGGGTTTTTAAACTGTGTCAATCGAGGGCAAACAGAGCACAAAACATAGCACTTAAACTGGTCTTTGTAGGTATCTTTACTAGCACATCCACAGACGCTGATGTAAGTGAGCTCTTTTTTTTTTTTTTGTTTTTTTATGCAATCAGTGACCTCAGCCCAAATACCTTTTCCCTTTGAAATTGCCACCTGGAGAGTGAGAGAATCACTGAGGTATTTTGAAAGTATTTTCAGATGCTCCTTTTATATATATAGTATAAATAACGCCTCTATAATCATGTAAGATAAGAGCAGTCATGATGTCATCCCCAGTTAGGTGGAGGGTGATGTGCTTGTGCTCGGGTCTCTCATACAGATGCTGCCCGGCCAAACTTTGGGGATCTGGGGCGGAGAGATTGGTGTTGCTGCAAAGAAAATCGAATGAATAATTGTGGCACTTATGAGTCCTTGTTCGATTCCAAAATGAACTCTTTGGTTTTTACGGGTTCGCACTCAGACTGCCGTCTGTGAAACTCATGTTAAACCGGTCGCAATTGCCAGATGCACCCACCCGCTGTAGATACGCTGTATGAACAAGGTGCTGGGCAGCCGACCACCTGTGGGGTTATGAGCTCTCATGGACGAGCATCTGGAACTGTCCCCCCCCCCCCCCCCCCTCATCGCCCCAAAAACCTGCAGCACCGTCTCAACCAGCAGATTCAAAAGACTTTGGGAGCAAAGAAAGAAAACGATCTGAGAGTTTGGTGTTGAAATGCGACAGCTAATCACATTTTCCACCTACGCGGTTGGACGAGGGGCAAAGAATGGAGAGTGGACTTGTGGGTGACGGTGTTCTTTAAGCCCAGTCAGAGGGGCTTTGCTGTCTGCGGCGACTCTCACTGCGTCGGGTCGAGGCCGACTCGTGCTGTCGCAGGAAGCCAAGGTGTTCTGATTGGAGAATTTGATCCTCTGTCCCCTCCCCCTCCCTTTGGCTACTACCTCACCCTCTTCAAACACTACATGGCGCAGCGAAGGGTTGACAGAGCCATCAGCTACCCCCCTGAGCTTCTTCTCAAATATAACAATTAGTGGTGAAATTTGAAGGCCAGTGACTAAACTATCCTAAAAATGTTGTTGTGCTCTTAAAACTGGACAGAAGACAAACGTATACTGACGGCATCCTCGCCTTTCGGTCCAGGAAGCCCTACTTACGTAGAGATCTGTCTGAAGTCTCTGGAGACATTCGGGTGTGTCCAGATGAAACCTTTATTCTTCAAAGTAGGGGGACATATTGGATTTCTGTCCCAGAGGAGCTACTAGAAAAGCATAGTTGTAACTTATGCTTTTTTTTTTTATCTTAAGCATTCTGCGACAATCACACGACAGATGTTGGATTGTCTAGCTCTCTTTAATATGTCAGCCTGGTTTGCTTTGTGCTGCTGGGACAGTGCTGTTCGCCATACATTATCTCACATAGTGTGAAGGGGTGTTGACCCTTATCTGGGTACGTAAGACAGTGGCGTGGTGGGATTGTGCAATAAAGTCTTTCCCATTGCAATAGCGTTGTTAACCTCGCAGCACGACAAATAATGTTAAGAATATGTTTAGAATATGATGTACCAAATACTCAGCCAACCACTAACACGGGGTCAGCTCTCGGCTGACACGACAGTCAGATGTCGCTTACAGATTGTAACAAAGTGCAATACTTTGTGTGTGTGTGTGTGTGGAGAATGTGAGACATGCTGCTTTGGAAGGGTTCAGTGTAGTTTTTGCATGACTAAACACTGTCCAGAAGGGGGCAGCACTGAAGATCTGCACTTGCATTTCCTGAGTTACTCAGGGAGATAGCTGGGCTCTCTGTCCTACAGTTCGTCTAGCAGGACACCTTGCACCAACGTAGAAGACCTTAAAACCTTGATCACTGTGTACAGTACATGTTCTTGTGAATGTTTTATTTCAAAGTATCAAAGACTTTACCCCTGTCTAATATCATTATTGCAAGACCTTTATTTTTTGAGTTTGAGTCATAGATGAAATAGGATATTAAAAATAGTAAAATAAATTTAAAAGGTGGATTATAATCTCTGAATCTTGTGTTGGTTTTGTTGTGATCTTTTGTTTCCTGATTTTTATCCCTATGTGGACTGTTCTTTTTTTTTCCTCATCAGGTTAGTGTCCTTTTTGTCTTGGAGAGATGTAATTCTATTTTTTTAAAGAGCGTTTTTAAAGATGTCTCCCTAAAAGTTTCTCTTTTGTCATGAGCCTTCTGTTTATATGTTCATGATATTTTAAGATTACTATTATTAAATCAACATAGATTTGAATAAGAAATTATTTATGACATGTTATGGATATATAAAGCCGAAGAGGTTTTAACACAACTAAGTGTTATTGCACAACGGTGATACAATATGTGGATTTAAGAATGTAATAAAAGTCTTTTTACAATTAAAATAAAAACTTGTTGTGTCACTTTATGTTTCATGAAACTAATTGCACCCAAAATTATCTGCACAGAGGAACCAATTTATTCTCCATAACCATGTGAAATAATACATTATTCACAGTTTTATTAAACACAGAATCCTTTTCTTTTGGTCATAAAACATACAAGTTTGGAAAAAAACATCTTAATTTGCCATTTAAAGACAATATTTACACACATGGGGAAAAGGGTGATTTAAAAAAAAAAAGTAAAATTGACTTTTCTAACTAAGTAATTTGGATGGCTACATACATAAAAGCAGAGTGGAAGATACAGTGCATTATTACCACCATGTGGTAGATAACAGCTGTTCAGAGACACGACCACATGCTTGAGTAAGTTTTTATTCCCTGTAACATAATTTAATGTATTTACAACCAAGTGCCTGTGCATTATTTGATGTTTGTTCTCATAAGTTGCATTTTCTGAAATACCCGATACATGACATCAACCAAATAGCTACACAGCAAATCTTGGCAAGGTAGTTTTCCAGTGTAGGAACACTTCACACCCTGCACAGAGAGTGGGAGGAAGTGGGTTAATATAGGAGCCCAATTCCTTATGTATACCCTGGGGCCAGTTAAGCGTTAATCAGCTATGTTTCAAGCCATAACATATAACAATCTCATTTCTTTTTATATTTGCCAAATCGGACCACTAAGCCATTTTATTCGTGTCTTCAGATGGGCTTTGAGTAAATCGCCTGAGGATGTGAACATCTGGCCTGTAATTCCTGCAGCACACGGACGGGTGTTGTACCCGCTCCGTCCAGCAGGGGGCGGTGTGCACTAACACACTACTGGTGTGGCTTCCACCAAACTCTGGGAAACTGATTTATTCAAAGCGGCTGGTGCAGATTTAATGTGTCCTATATTTTTACTGCTTGGTTTTTCAATTCGGGAGATAATATTTGGGAGGATTTAGCACACTTCTCGCTCCGTTATCTGCCGTGACAGTGGGAAGAATCAGCCTCGACGTTGGTTGACGTGGTCAGTTGGCGTGTCCCGACTTGGAGTGACGGCTGTGCAGTCCTATGATTCCTCCGAAATTCCTCCCTTTTTCTAACAAACTGCATCGTTTAACTTTTAGTTAAATCGTGACCGATTTGCAATTCGCCGGGACGCCGAAGACAAGTCGGTGTTCAAGATGTCGGTAGCGGGCTTCAAGAAGCAGTTTTATAAAGCCAGCCAGGTTTGCAAAAAACTTTTCTTTTAAGCTAGCTAACTGTCATGTAAGAAAGCTAGCCTCACTTAGCATTATGAGCTAGCTAGTTTATAGTCGGCTTCATGTTAATAACGCTTTGTTAATGTAGCTGGTAGCTGTGTGGTGACAGGAGGAAGCTACCGTTAGCTTTGTGTCAGTGTGTAAAATGTCAGTTATTTTTAAGTTGGCACTTTGTCTTCTTGTACAGCTTAGCGTCACAGTTACGAGCATCTCTCGGGACATGTTTCACATTAGCTGAACTATAACGTTCACTAACTTAAAGCTAATGCTAAGTAACGTTATTATGCATTTCACATTTTGTGTTTTTAAAGCAACGTTACCCAGCAGTGTGCACCAGTTCAGATTGAGTAAGTACACATCCTGTAATAAACATTAGCTCTGTTTGCCTAAGGGACTCTCCGGGTGAGTCAGAGCTCTTAAGAGTAAAACAACAATACACGTTTAAGCTAAAAGTTATGTTTATTCAGGAAACAGACCCTTCTAATATGTGTATTGATCAGCTCCTTGGCGGTGAAGACACAATTACCTATTATTCCCCAGCTGTGTGTTGTGTTAGTCTTTTGTTTAGTGAGACAGATCAATATTTAGGGCAGTCTGAGGGAAGAGATACAAAATACCTTTGCGTTAGAAATGCCATTACGGTATTTTTTTAGTGTCTGAATGTTTTTAATTTTGGGCCAGCTCTCGTAGTCATGGGCGGGGACGCTTAGAAAGATCTTTTTTCTTCCTACCCCTGCTGATGTAAGCAGGAAAAGACATTTGGTTTGTGCCCAGCTTCCTGTCAGGAACATACTCAGATCCCTGTTGGTTTTGGTTAGGATTGTTATTCAAAACAGTAAAGGTGTTGGAGAGAGATAAAGCAGATTAATGATGCAAAGAAGGAGGCGAAATAGTGTCCTTTCCCTTTTTTATTTGTCTGCAATGCAGCTGCTTTTCTTGCCAAAACTCCACGAGGGGTCAATAACGCTTGACATGGCTCAGATTGTCTTCGCGGGAGGCGTGCAGGAAGTTGGCTGTGGAAACGATATCTGTGTCCTGTAGCTCACACATCCTTGTTTTTCTCTTTTGCTGCCTGTTTTTCTGAGAATTCATCTTGCCAGAAAATCTATAAAAACCTGAAATGTCGCACTCAAAAGGGCAGTTGTAGAACAAACAACATCACGCTCACAGGAGTTGTAGATGGGGACAGTGGAAGGGATTGTTAGTCCTGAGTCAAGATGACAGTTTGATCTATACTTGTGCAGTTTATCAAGTTTATACATGCGCTGATATAATTATAAGTCTTCTGGTTCTCAAATGCTGAAATTCACAGCTGTAAGTAGATGACGTCATGCCCAAATGTAGGATTTGTGATGGATGACGCAGATACGAAGAGATGCAAAGAAGCAGCTTACACGAAAGCAAATATCAAACGCATTTGAAATTATATATTTTTTCGTTTATTACACATATAACACCAGCTATGGGGATAAGTCTCAATGTTGCTGTCCTTGCCTTGAGTTTAATACCTGCGCGAACAACAGCAAACAAACTGAAACTGAAAGTTTTCAGATACCAGGGAATGATCTACATCTTCCCTCCAAACAATCTGAAGAATTCTGAGTAGCCATCGTATGAAATGTGATATCCAGTGGTTGTTGTCTTCTTAAACTATTACCATTACCTGGAAGAAGTATCAGATCTGTAACGTGTCTTTCATCAAGACAATTGTGAGGTAAACAGTAGAAATACAAAGTGATCCACTAGGAGTGTGTGCTTACTGTCTTTGAGTGTTCAGACACAGTTCAATCAGGTTCATGGCTATGTTGATTAAAAAAAAGAAGTAGATTAGGGTTATGTACAGATGTCATCTGGGAAATCCCCATTTATAGGAGTGAGTATCAGTCTGCAATGCAAGGCTACCTGGGAAAGTATCACTCTTAAACTAGATAACACAGGTTCTGGTGAACGACTGCAGTGATTGGCTCCCGTGCGTGTCACGGAGGACGTGGTCGTTGTAGGTTTACTGATTTACCAGGAGAGAAAGCACAGGCGCCAAGGGGCATCGCTGAAGTGAGAATGAAGGAAAACGTGTGTGTGTGTGTGTGTGTGTGTGTGTGTGTGTGTGTGTGTGTGTGTGTGTGTGTGTGTGTGTGTGTTGTTATGTATCACCGGAAAGGCTGCTGGATCTCTATCGTACCTAAACTTTTTTATATCCGATCACACTGTCATGATTTCCTCTTGACATGTGCCCCGCTCTACTGTGGTTGCAGAGCTCTCTTTTTTTTAAGTGGAGTATTTCTACCAAAACATCCAGATTTGCCTTTTGTGGATGTTTTTGGGCTGTATTCCTTTGAGCCTGTGTGCGTGCAAACAATCATTTTAACTCTTGACATGAGCAGAAGAACAAATTCAACATTACTCAGTGGCTCACAAGACTTAAGACTCACAGGTTTAGTGGCTTATACTCGTAGTCAGGAACTGGATCCACAGCCCTTTCCTTAAAGCCTTGTAAGGCAGACAAGATAAGATAGCAAAACATGTAGGAGTGCAGACTGCAATCTTAAGTCTGAGGCTGGGAGTCTATTGCTAAGTAGACGGAGATTTGAGGCTGTATTTTTTTACTTGTGACCTGAATGGGCCCCGGTCATGTGCTTACCGCATACAGCAGAGATCCAGCACCAGAACTCAAAGATCCCAAACTCTTCAGTCTGTCAGCTGCTGCCAGGGAAAGCATAACCATTATGTATTTCACAAAGCTGAGTTATTAAATCTGTGTACTTAAAGCTTTAATACAGACTTCTGTGACTACATATCAAGCTCTACTGTTCCCTCTCCCATCATAACATTCTTTACATACGCGTTTCCCTCAGACACAGAAAGTCTTGGTCGTTGCAGTAATCACAAACGGTTTGAGTCACGTAGGAAATGACTCAAACTGCTGTTGCTCTATCACAGACTGATCGTATGTCCGATCATACATGCCTTTATAGTTCAGGCCAGGTCCTAAAAATATACGACTAATCGGTTAAAGCTGTGAAAATAATCATTAGTGTTTCATTAACTGTCCAGACATTTTTTAAATACTCCCTCTGTAAGTACTGTAGGCAACATAATTACACATTAACATCAGGGTTGTTACAACCTCCCTCAATACATAAAGGCGCAATATCAAAACCGGTTGATTAGGTCGTGCGGTGACGCATGTTTTATTACAACGAAAGTGTTGTGAAGCACTTTGACTGGAATCATGGCATTAACCTCTGAGTAAACAGGACTTGTGGTTTGCGTTTGTCTTTGCAGAAGAGTTTTTACAAGTTACTCTGCAAGCAAGGACTGTTGTTGTGTTCCCTGTTTTCATCTTACAGCTGGTGATGAGGGGGTTGTGTTATGTTTGTCAGATTTGGAACCATGTAGCTCACGGACGCAGCCGTCAAGGTTTTAACTATCTTGAAGTCACAGCAGTGCAGACTCATTTATAAAGCCAGAATAATTTAGTTCATTTTCCAGTTCTCAAAAATCCTGTTCCACAGTCAAAAGAATTCGCCAAGAAGGACAAACACCACTGTCCAAGCACAGAAAAGAGGCCTAAAAACGCTGCTGAGCGATCAAATACATGTGCTTTCAATCAACATGTTTTAGTCTACTTAAGTTGTAGCATATTGTCTTTATTGAAAGACAATATGCTACAACTTAATTATCTCCCTCGTCCTACAAAATGTAAACAAACGCTAAAAGAAATGGTGATTGTTGCGTTTTCTGCACGGAGCATGCGTGTGAATGTGTAATCGAGAGATGCGTGTTTCCCCTCAAATGAAAACCTTATGAGCAGCATTCATTAACCAGCACTGTTTCTGTCTTTCCTCCCCCTTTCTCCTCTCTCTGTCTCCCTGTCTCTCTAGATGGTCAGTGAGAAAGTCGGAGGTGCCGAAGGAACGAAGCTAGATGAGGACTTCAAGGACTTGGAACGGGTAAGAGAGGCATCTTTGTGTCTTCTTAAAAGGGCAACATCCTCCTCGCCGGTTTAACACACAGTAAACAAACACACGGCTGTTTCTGCGGGACGTCCGTTCTTGATGTTTACACCCCGTTTAAAGCTGTTTAATAAGCTTTATGTTGAGGAAAAAGATTCTGACCTCAAAGTCTATAAAACTCTTGAGCACTAGCACAACAAGAAGGTCCTCCCACCACCAAAACTTTCCTTCGGTGGGGTTGCATCAGAACGTAAAAACCAAATCAAATATACACATCGTAAAACCGGACTTCCATACCAGATCTGTCGGGTTACCAACTAGATTGAAATAGATGATCCGCTAAAGCAACGCCTAACGCGAACAGCCAAAATAAGTTTCTTGAATATTTAAAGCAAAAATGCCTAAATTCACTGTTTCCAGTTTCTGAAATGTTTGCTGGTCTTCTAATATGATAGTACATTCAATATCTTGTCTGTTGGGCAGACGTCACATCGGGGTCCTGAAAAAACTGTTGTCTGACATGTTATAGAATAAACATTTATTCTATTAATCCAGAAAATAACCGTCTGATTAATATATTATTACATTGTTGGTTGCGGTCCTTGTTTGCATTATTGATTTTGTTCATCATCAAAAACATAAATATCCAAATCTAATATCAAGAGAAAATACGAACGCTAAGCAAAGCATTCAGTTTTTTAGGTTTAGTCAGACCAGCGTGTTGAGATGCACGTCATGTATCCAAATATGATGGGTATGAAAATAAGTCCCTGTATTTTACTGTATTTAAATGTTTTAAGTACGATACAAACAATGTGTATGAACCTATGAGGTAACGGTTAATAACAAAAGGACACCTCCTCCGCCGGTCACTGTTTTACTTTAGGTTTTGTGATTGCAGTCGCTCCGTTGTGCCCTCGTGTGATGTACGTGTGCTTGCTGTGTTTTGTAGAAAGTAGATGTGACCAGTAGAGCGGTAGTGGAGGTAATCTCCAAAACATCAGAATACCTTCAGCCCAACCCAGGTGAGAGGAAACCCTGCCTTCATGCAATTCATTCAAAACGGTTTGAGCTCTGTGTGACGCAATGCATTTCATCTCCTCTCCTGCAGCATCACGGGCCAAACTGTCCATGCTGAACACCATGTCAAAGATCCGCGGGCAGGTGAAGAACCCGGGCTACCCTCAGGCCGAGGGGCTGCTGGGGGAATGTATGGGCAAGTATGGCCGGGACCTCGGAGAGGAGACTAACTTTGGTAAGATGTGTGTCTTTGTGTGTGCGTGTTGTGGTACAGGAATGTTGGGGTTTCTTTTTATGGGTTATTTGTTTTACACGGTTATCTTATTGTGTATGTGGGATAGGCTGAATGATAGGTTTGAGAGCTTTGAAAGGCTTTTTGACTATTTTAAGTATTGTATTTGTGCCGGTGTTTTGGTTTTGCTGGATGCTATCTGTTACTTCATGTGTGGTCTGATGGCGATATGATTCTCTGGCACTGCACTATTAATCCACTATGTCACTGAGCTGTTATTCTCTGTCTGGGTGGCTCAGGCGGAGCGCTGGTGGATGTTGGAGAGTCCATGAAGAGATTGGCAGAAGTCAAGGACTCTCTAGATATCGACGTCAAACAGAACTTCATCGATCCATTGCAAGGGCTCTGCGACAAGGACCTGAGAGAGATACAGGTACACTGACAACATCATTTCTTCAACTTGTCAAAATTGAATTGAAGGCAAGATGATATTAACGTATGTGCCCCCCCCCCCCCCCCCCCTAAACCACCGCAGCATCACCTGAAGAAGCTGGAAGGCCGCCGCCTGGACTATGATTACAAGAAGAAGCGTCAGGGCAAGATCCCAGACGAGGAGCTCCGACAGGCCCTGGAGAAGTTCCACGAGTCAAAGGAAGTGGCCGAGACGAGCATGTACAACCTGCTGGAGACGGACGTGAGGACTGATTTATTACTGTTCAGTGCGCGGTGTTAGTGTCTGTCCTCTGAAACATGAATTTAATCCTGATCCATATTTACAATAGAAAGGGTAACTACATCCAAACGTCAGGTATGAGCATGAAATATGAAACGCAGCAATATAAGAATCTATTAAATGATTTCAGAGGATAACTGATGCATGTTGCCGTAACATGTTAAACATTTCATCAGTTTTCTGTCCCGTTGTCGAGCTTCACTGAGCTTCACCTCTGCTGCCATTCGATACACACCCACTGGACAAACACACGGCGATAGTTACACCTACGGAGCGGTTTAGCCATCACTCACACTGGAGATAAACATGTCTCTAAATAGCTGCAATTTAGGTTTAGGAATTATTATGTGTTTGCCCTGCACATGTAGGTGAGGAGACACAGCTTAGAGCTTGTATCTGATTGTGTGTAGATCTAAAGGGATTTGTGTGTTTGTTTGTTATTGCAGCACAGCAGTTGAGGGTTTAGTTTTGAGCTGCTTGACTGTGAATAGGACCAGTGCTACCTGTCTGTCTGTTCCATATGTTCTGTTAATTCTCTACTTCCAGCCTCATTGCTGTGTGTTGTTCCCTATGACTTTTTAAATACTATGTATCTGTGAATCTGAGCATGAAAGATCATTTTCGACATTGGAAATAGTAGTTTGACAAAAATAATCTAAACCGACGGCCTTTTTACGAGCATGAGATGAGGTTAAGATGATTTAGTCAAAGAAATATGAATTATTTATCATATATCAGCTTCATGGGAATGTATCTTAAAGGAGCGGTGCATGCCTGCATGCTTTTATGACCCGTTTCATTTGTAATCCAGAATAAACAGTTTGTCCATTGGAATGAAAAATACATTAACTTAAGCAAAGTGACACTGATTATCGCGTGTGTGTGTGTGTGTGTGTGTGTGTGTGTGTGTTTAGATAGAGCAGGTGAGCCAGCTCTCCTCCCTGGTGGAGTCCCAGCTGCAGTATCACAGACAAGCTGTGCAGGTGCTGGAGGAGCTTTCTGACAAACTTAAAGACAGGTGCAGTAATAAGACTCACACACATACCAACGTACTGCTCAGTGCATTTTGAATGTGCAGCTTATAGTCTGCTTCTGCTTCAGTCGCAGTAACTTGAAACACATTTTTGTTTTTTATTGTTGAGGTTTGGGAATTCCAAAAAACTTAAATCAACTTGTCTTTGTGAGCAGGATGAATGATGCTCAGACTCGACCAAGACGTGAATACACACCTAAGCCCAAACCGATCTTTGACTGCGGAGACGACAACCAATCAAATGGCGGCTACTCGACCTCAATGGCCCCTCCCCCTTCACGCAACTCGGGTAAGAAAACAGCTGATGTGCCGGGGCATTAGTAAGGATCAGCGTATTTTGATTCTACCACACACATTTGAGTAAAATACATTTTAGCTGACTATTAATGTCAAAATGATGAAGGGCAACAGAGAACAGATGCTGTCTGGACAAACAAAGAACAAAACAAACCGGATTTTGTATTGAACTACGTCACTCTCGCAGCCACACAAAAAGGGCAGCGTAAAGAGCTCTCAGCTAGAAAAACATCCAGCTGTTTCTACACACACAAGATGGACTGAGCCAAAGCAGCATGCCTGCATTGAACACATTCCTCAGACGTCTGACAGAAACTAAGCTGGAAAAGTTACTCTCCGCATCGCCAGAAGGATTGCTCAAGACCTGCAGCCAATCAGTGCCACTGAGCACAAATATGTGAAAGAAGTTTTTTCTGTCGTCGATTGGACTCAGTTGTTTTCCATGAAAAATAGGATGTCTGTTTCTGCATTGGGGTGTGTGTGTGTGTGTGGGTGTGGGTGTGTGTCCGTCTTGCCCTGTCATCTAGCTGGCGTTTCTCCAACTGACCTTGTTCCTCTTTCCTGCGGTATCATCTGAGCGTGTGGGACGGTTTTTTTTTTTTCTTGTGGTAGTGAAACGGTCCAGTGTGCTTGCACAGCTTCTGGTGTGAAATGTAGGAAGTAGGATACAAGTGGCTTCTCACAGGTCTGACAAATAATTGGTGGTTTGTGTAGCACGTAGACTTTAACGTCATGTGTGTGGTTTTGTAATAGATCCACATCCTGTAGTCTAGATACTGCAGCCTGACGTATCTAACATATCCTCATGCTATATTACTATATATTATTACTATATCAGTTAGTTATGAAGCCAGTGTTTTGGTCAATAGCAGGAGTATTAATTAACATGCGAGAAACAAGCAGCTGGTGCTAGAAGTTATTCATTATTATTTGCAGTGGTATTCCAGTTAGTATCAATATTATAGTTATAAAGTGTAATATTACAGTCGCCCTTAAGCTGTTTATATGAATGGAAAAAACAGTTTCCTGCTTTTGATTTCTCACCACCATATTGCATAATACGCGGAGCATCATGTGCCATCTTTGTTTTTGTGTGTCCATGTGGAAACGAATAGTTTTTAACCCACTAACTTGAGCACCGTACAGAGTAGAGGCTTTCCATTATCTTAGTAATCAGATATTCTACCGGTCATTCCATCGAGTAGTCTGATAAGAAATATTTTTATTAATATCCTGCCCCCAAACTTTTTTTGCTTCCTTCTCACCGCTCTCGTACTGTTGCAGACAGCTGCTAAAGAAAAGGCTCTACATACGTGCTCAGCACCAAACAGACTGAATGAATAATAACGTTGCCTCATAACTGCTGTCGGCAGTTGTTTGCTAACAAGTTTGCCAGTTGAAAGTAGCACCATCAATATTTGCACATAAATACATTTATTCATCTACGTTTTGATCATTATAACTGGTTATTGTAGGAAGTAATGTCGGAATAATTAATAATGCCATTATTTTTGAAGCAACTAAATCAACATCACAAGCAAAGTGAGCCGCATTAGCTTACAAGCTAATTACCAGGATTTTGTCTATTCATCAAACTGCTCATTAGACTTCTTAAAAAAGGGAGCTTTCCACTAATTGGCATTTATTCTAATACAATCTACTTTTTAGAGAAACGTTTGTAATTGTCATTAAGTTGCTTCAGAGTTGGTCCTTTTTAAATGAGGTGTTTTCACATTATGTTTTTCTGCCGCTGTAAATTGCTACAGAGAGTGAGTGACCCAAGCTTTCGCCATCTCTAGCCGGCCCGGCCGTCTGTGGGGTGAACTCGAAACAATGAGAAAACTGTTCGCAGACAAAAAAGCCGTGTGTGTGTGTGTGTGTGTGTGTGTGTGTGTGTGTGTGTGTGTGTGTGGGTGGGGGGGTGGGTGTGTGTGCGTGAGATCTCTGAGGTCACAGAGAATGGGATGGAGGGAGCAAAGGAAGGATAGAGGGAAGAGGACAGTCACACATAGACCTTGGGTCACAGGCGTGTTGTGGTTTCAACTTGTCAGCACTCTTGAGCCTGCTTGCAATGCCGTGTTGAGGTTGATCTGACTGCACCACATGCTAATGTCATGCTAACGTATATAAACGTATGTAAACGTGACTACTTTTCCTGAATCATTTTGGGGGTTTGCCTTATTTTGCCGCCATCGTCCTTATTCTCTCTGCCCTGGCTTGTGTTTCCTCAGCCCCGGAGCAGCCGTGCTGTAAGGCGCTCTACGACTTTGATCCAGAGAACGAGGGAGAGCTGGGCTTCCGCGAGGGCGACATCATCACCCTGACCAATCAGATCGACGAGAACTGGTACGAGGGCATGCTGAACAGCCAGTCGGGATTCTTCCCTCTCAACTACGTTGAGGTGCTTGTTGCGTTGCCACACTAATATACAAAGAGAGCTAAGGAGGAGACTGATGGAGAGGAGGAGGAGGAGGAGGAGGAAGAAGAGGAGAGAGCAAGTAGAGTTTAGGAGAGAGGGAGGAAAGCGAAGCCAAGGGCTGGTCCGCAGAATATTCATTTTCACCTTCGGCTCCGACGTCACCATCACAGACGAGCACTTTTTGTTCTGGAGGAAGAAGTCCAGACCAGAATATCCACCTGTGTCCACCCAAAGGTAAAAGAATCCAAGATGGACACCACATGTCGTCGCCCGTTATCTGGCCGTCAGAAACATTTCCTGAGGACTAACTGTTGTCACATTTACAAGCAATATTTGTCTTTTAATTTCAAATTTCTGATATCGTAAATATGATTTGTATGAAATCTGGTGATTCCCGATCATCCGTTTTGTGCGACTGCAGTCTGTTTGAAACTCGGATGGGTCAACAGTTCAAACTGTTAAGTTTCAAACTCAAACCTCCCGGTAAACTCCGTGTGCAACTTGACTGAATATTCTCTTCATTTCAGAGCTGGAGCTCGTCTCTTGATGCCACCTGCTGGCGAGACCGAGAACTTCTTTTACCTAAAATGAAACTACACACGACTAGAGATTAAAGAAATTTAAAAAAAATACTGCATTAAAACTTTTTATGAGAAACGAGACAAAATGAGCCCCAGATTTAGACCATTTTCAGGTTTGGGCCTGTTTGTAATGCTCTTCTTAAAGATCCATGTCTGAGCTGACGGCTTCAGAAGACAACCGGCCCGACACACTGCTGTCCTCGTACGGTTTCAGTATTTCAGTTGCGTTAGTCTCGACCTGCTACAATAGTTTGTAAAAATACAACTGCTTACTGAATATGTGAGAAGATGTTGTAATTGCACCTTGGTCCTCAAATGAGATTGATGTGTGTGACGTACTCCACCATTACACACAGACCCAAAGTTAAATGCAGACGTTGCACCTTTTTTGTCACTCAAGGGAGGCGTGTGTTTGTTGTGTCGAGACGCAGAATGATTAGTTGTTTAGTCTGCTAGTCTGTTCAATAGAGGAGACGGAGCCAAAAAGTCTTGATACAATGCAATAGGAACATCTCGCTCGTTTGTTGAACTAAGTATTCTGTAACATAGCCATGTATTCATTTAGTTTAAGGCCCGTTTGTCTTCGCATGTTCAGCCTTTTCCTTTGTTCGGTCTTTCGACCCGTTGCAGGCGCCTGTTATTCAGTGCCTGAATAGATGACACTGCTGGTCAGTCTTTCATATTCACCGATAAGTGTCCCACTATTCCTGTCTGCCCTTGTGTCTTTGAGAATGTGAAACTCCTCTGTGCTTTGGAACCTGTTCTAACCCTGTGATTTTGATGATTCACGATGGCTCTGATTCAGTTCATTTGTCAGTCCGTCGGGCTGCGGTGTCGTTCCTGTTCAGTTATTCTATTCGGACGAGGCTGGTTTCTCGTCCTGGATGACACCAGCAGCTGGAAGTCTAATCCGACATACACTGTACAGTATGAAGGAAAGACCTGGAGGGAAAGGGAACACATCAAGGGAAAAAAATAATCCGACGGCCGCCCCCACCAAACGCGTATCGTCGGTCCAGCTGACTTTGAATTCTCTGTGTTTGTCCATCACTCCACGCTGCCAAACACTTTGGTCCTCGTCTCATATGTTTACATCTCTGATCTTACTACATTTCAATACTTGTATCAAGTTCAGGGCCAAGTTAAAGGACTGTAGGAGGTGCTGTCTGGATCACACTGTTATCAAATACAGACTTTGATAGCTTTGTTTTAGTGCCTTTTGGAAAAGAAAGGAGGGAAAGTACCGCAACTAATCCAGCAACCAAAACCTAACCCAGCTACTCAAGAGTATGCTCATGAAAATGTCTTTTCTACTTCTTGGTTTTTATTTCTAGCCGTTGGCACTTTTCCTGTGTAAAGATGAAATGCGTGACATGTGCACATTTCTGCACCGGTCTGACACTACAGGCAGTTTCCTGGACTTGTTGTTTCGACTAATGTGAGGTTTATCAGCCGAAACTCATTTTTATGTAGATTTGAATCCATGTTTGAAAGAAAACATGTGCCACTGATTTCTGTTTCTAAAGGGCTATGTATTTGTTTAATCAGTCTTAAAATGCTTTTTTTTTTTTGAACAGCATTAAATCATTCTGGCTCTCTATAGTGTTATTTTTTATATACCAGACCGTTAAACATTTAAATTAATCTTTGCATGTAGTCCTATATTACACCTTGTAAATGTATGTCTTTAGATTTAAGTTGTCTTTTTACTGTTGGTATGAGTACAGAATTTAACCGCAATATTTTGTCTTTTATTATCAAAGTATTTGTACGTGCTTCTTCTTGTCCTGTCCCCCCCTCTTCTTACAATAAAAACAAAAGAAAGATATGTTATTGTTGCGTTATGAGTGGTCTTCTGACATCATCATGGCTGGCTTTGAATATTTAAGAACATTTAAATTGAGTAAACAACGTAAACTGTTCATAGTGGAGTACGATGTGTTTAGCCTCAAGCTAGCAGAGGGGAAACAAGTGACAGTGACTGTTTTTAATGTTATTTATTTTATTTAGATTTGTTGATATTATTGAGTTTATTTTGGGACTTTGCTGTCGTAAACATTGCTGTTCTAGAAGCAACATTTTGCTATATCTATAATAATGAAAACTAAAATAGATCATACTATTTATTATTTTACTATAGTTTTTCATATACGTAAATGTATTTACTATAAATAGTAAAATGTTATTAATTATAATATAAAGCAATATTTTTGTACGAATAGAAAATAACTAGCTGATAGTTCTGCACTGATGTGATTTGTACTGATATATATATCAGTGTGTGTGTGTGTGTGTGTGTGTATATATATATATATATATATATATATACTGTATATTTAAAGCAACCAGTTGCAACTAATTTGTACTGAAAATCCAAAGGCATTGTATTCACCTGACTGACAGTGTTGCTTTAGAACAAAGTCACGAAGAACTACCAGGCGTGTTTAAATATTTCCAGTGTGTATATTTTAATGCTTTGTGGATCATCAGCAGGCTTAAGGCATTGCTCTGTCTTCATACATGTACATCACACAATCCACAGTTCGTAATAAATACAGTACGGATAAAGAGGAAGCAAATGTCCGCACTCGCGTCTCACATAACCTGACAGGGAGACAGTGGAGGGGCACAGACACACACGCAGACACACACACACACACACACACACACACACAATTTCACTTGAGGAACACGTTCACAAAACTTATTGCAGAGTACAGTTCAGGTCAAACCAAGACACACTTGCATACTTTGCTATTGTAGAATATTACTCACTACTCATCCCCCCCCCTCCCCCCACTGCTCCATTGGTTTAGTCTATAAAGGCAATTACAACACATTAACAGTTTACTGTACACATATCTGCTCATAGTTCAGGATACTGGCACAGATAGGCACATAGGTCCAATAGGGAAGATTTCTGGTCCATGAAATGCTTCTGAAAAATGTTGGTAGTGTGTTCTCTGATCTGGTGCTGTTTGGTTTTGAGTATCAATCGTATATATTTCTCTTAAACTCACGATAATGCTGTATCAAAATTACTCAAGCATGAGAGAATTCAAGGCATCGATATGTTTTTCAAAACATGGTTCATCCGTCACTCCGGTCCGGTCAGCTCTGCACAAAAAGTGTTTTGTTTTCTTCTTTGAAATGGAACGACCTGCGATGGGAGCGCCGTGCCTTCGTGCACAGCGGATCCCTTCAGTGTGTGCAGCTCAGCTGACTGTAGACGTGCTCTAAGATCTGACAGTAGGCCTGATCTTTGGGAGCGTGGCAACTCAGAGAGCCCTGAGGAGGAAGAGAGAACGTTGTACAAGTTAGGTGGGATGGCTCACAACGCAGGAGGCCGTGTGAAGTCCTGAATGAGTGGCAGGGGTCACCATCACTTGTTCTCTGTCCAGGTAAAGTCCATTTTGTGATTCTTCTGTTAATCTCCCTACCTTGATCTTGTCCATCATGGTCGTATCAGGACACCAATACTGGCTGAACTGGACGATGTCGGGAGCGGTCCTGTAGTAGTCAACCAGCAGCATCTGTGGTGGAAATAAACACCTTTAATAATGATTTACAGTATTTATTCAAAAGGCTTCACGCCGATTTGAGTTTCTCCGCAGTATTCTAGTGTTTTAGTATCCGTACCATCTCATTAAGAACATCACTGGTGAGAAAGTTGTCCTGTACGTAGGTGACTTCTACCGCCACTGGGATGCCGTGGTCATTCGGCCGTTGCTGCAGGAAGGCAAGTGATGCATACGTTAAGAAGAAGCACGAGGGTCTAAATTAACAGTATCAGAAAAAAACTGAACTAAGTAAGAAAGCTGTGACATGAGAAGGGGAGTAGTCCTCACCTCTGGCGGCGGTACGACCCAGAAGGGGGTTATTGTGGACGCCACGCCTTGATTGCCGTGATAATACGGCCCTGAAAGAGAAAAGAAAGATGAGCGCTTAGAGGCCTGATGGTCAGAGAGTTTGATGAGACAACCACAGTTCATGATAATGATGATGCCTTCACATGCCGTGGTAAATACTGGAAGTTGTTTCTGATTTAGGGTCTCCATATAAATGTCCCTTTATGGCATTTATTACAATATGGCTACAATCATTGTGGAGCAGTTCCTTTGGGATGTTTTTTTCTTTTACCTTATTTTCTTGCAAAAACAGTAGTGCAGTAAAAATGTCTTTATTATTATTGTTATCTTTACTTTACATCACATTATTGTAGTGGGTCACTATTTCTGACACTTTTTGTAATTACTATGCATATATTGTAGATGGATCCTCTGTATCTCCTGCTTTGTCATTATTTCAGCAATATTATTGAATGTCCTTGCATGGGATCAATAAAGTGGCTTCTTTTTTTTTTTAAAGAGCTCCATGTTGAAGAGATATCAACAAAGATTTTTTTCCTTATCCATCACGTCAATATAGTCCCGTGCTGTGTGTAAAGGCCGACACGTACCACAGATGATGCCCAGACAGGGCTGGAAGCCGTTGTTTGAACCCTGCAGCCTCAGCTGATGGTCCATCTGAGAGTCGATGTCCTGCAGCGACGGCAGGGCCGGACCTCGCGGGTGACTGTGGTACCAGCCCACCAACGACAGCCCACGCATGAACAGGTTCTGACAGATCTGGAGCAGCAGAGTCCACATGACAAGACGCTGATTAGAAGAAAAAAAAGACTACCTATCCTTTAATGCTGTTTCACTCCAGTAAAAGTGATAGAAGTAGACGAAGCTCAGTAATAACTGGATCGATTCTCAATCTAAAACCCTAAATTGTACTTTGCAGCTGAATTTTGTTCCAGTTTGGCTTTCAACTGCAAAGTTTCCAATTTTTGCATATTTATTCCATATTCCATATTCCACTTTTATATATTAAAATATACGTATGTTGCTATGAAGTAGCACATCTGAGGAAAAGGACACTGCTTTGAGATGTTATATTAAAGCTGCAGTGTGTAGGATTTGGAGGCATCTAGCTGTGAGGTTGCAGATTGCAACCAACTCAAACTTCTCCCGTGTGCAAAGCGTTTAGGAGAACTAGAGTGGCCGACGCCAAAACACAAATGGCCCAATCTAGAGCCAGTGTTTGGTTTGTCCATTCTGGGCTACTGTAGAAACATCATGGCAGCCGGCTCTGTGAAGAGGACCTTCTCCGTATGTAGATATAAACAGCTAATTCTAAAAGGTAACAAAAACACATGGATTCTTATTCCAAATCTGCAAAAGAGATCCCCCTAAATGTTACACACTGTACCTTTAAGGTCTTTTATTCCAGGACAGTTCGGCCAGTGCTGGTAATCTAGAAACTCTTTTGTAAAGCTGGAACTTCACAAACTAGTATTCAAACCTAACTTAACAGTAGAAACGCAAAGATATTTGGGGTTAACACACTCGGCACTGCAGTCAGTGTTAACCTTTCCAGTGATGGAAATTCAAGAGCCGGTTCTTTTGTTTCTGGCTTTAGGAAAGACAGATGTTGACAAGTGGCGGCTGCTGAAGCGTCCTGCGGCACAGAGGGACCTTGTGAATTCTTTTTTGAATGGGTGTCATTCAGCTTCATCCTTTCTGAAGCATACATGCTGTTAGTGCAGACTAGTGATTCACTGTTGGTGCGTCAGTGTGTTACCTCTTCCTCAACAGCAGAAGCAGAGTCTCTGTCTGCCAGACGGGTCCGACAGGGGAAAGCCCTTAAGACTGTGAGGACTGAAAGACATCGACCACAGAGAGATGGGGGTTAAAGATGCCCTTAACCTCATACTCCTGTATATGTCTTGCAGTTACTTTCTTATCTTACTCACGTTGTGTATTCGTATCCCACCGCCCTCCGAGGTATCCCACCACCTCACTGGTGGTCAGGTGACAGTGGAAGTCCTGATGAGGATAAATCAGCAGGGAACCTGGTCCATTAACTGCGCTGCAGTACTCAATCACCCCGATTTGGATATGGTTGTTACTCACCATTAGCAGCAGTACATTACTGGACACGGCTACATTGAAAGGCTGGAATCTGTTGATGGCTGAGAAGGCCGACAGCTCCACGAGTGTGTGTGGATCTCTGAGGATAACAGTTACAGTCCATCACCCTGGTGGTCACATAAAGCTTCATTGATCTTTCAGAATAAAAGTCAGTACCTGGCAGCATCTCTGGTTCCCAAGGTGCAGTATCTGACAGGGATTCTCTCTCGGTCAGATCTCCGTGAAACCATCAAATCTGTAAGATGGACATTAGTTTTGCTGTTTGTTAAAAAAAAAATCCTGATGAGAAGAGAATTTACTACCATTTAATCCAGGTTTGTTGTTCTTGTTCTTCTCATCTGCCTGCACAGCTGTCTTCCCTTCCTCTTCATCCTCATCATCGTCCTCCTCACTCACCAGGCTCTGGCATCACCAGGAATAAACACGATGTAAGACATTGGATGGTGTAGATGTGATACAGAGAGTACAACAGAATAACTTGAGTCTTTAAAGTCTTTCGTCCTTAAAACGAGTAAAAACAACAAGAATATTTCTAGAATATTTCATGTTTCCAATCAACTTGTTTCAAGTATTCTTAAAAATCTGTTTAAACGCTTCGTCTGATTTGGGCTTCATCATTCCTTCCTTGAACCTGAAACAGCTACGTTTTCTTGGCAGAAAGCAGCTTTTGGTCTCTTCATTATTTAAGTCAAAATGTGGATGTTTGACCTCGACACACTTTAAACTTGCTACTGCTCATGGTAGTATTTTTGCCTCAGATATTTGAGGCTGTACACCGACCATAGTAAGAAAAATAAAAAGTTCTGCTCTGCTCTCACCATGTCTGCGCTGGGTTGGTACTTGTGCAGCCAGGTGGTTTTGTACTGGACCAGCTTCTGACCCCGGTAGCGTACAGACGCCCAGCCGCAGCCAGACTTCTTGGCTGGGTTGACCAGACGTTTGCAGTGTGTTGCCCAGGCACTGGGGGAGTTGAAGATCTGGCCAGTCTCCACCCACCTGATTTTCCCATCATTCAACAGGTCTCCTACAAAGTTCTTACCCTGAGGGAGACATTTTTAAACCAAACGAGAAGTGTGTGCTGGTTTGCTCCTTTTAGAAGCCAATACTTCGTACGATTCACGGCCAGTGTATCATGTCAGGTTACATGAATAACAAGTGTAACCTGACGTGACACAACACTTGCATAAATAATGAATAAGGACATTCTTACTGTGTCCAGCTGTGAAGTGTGTTATTACCAGGTAGTGGATTGCTAGCACGCCGTCCCCCGGCTCCACCAGGCCATCCTTGAGCAGCACTCTCAGGGTGATGCCTCTCCGGGTCAGCAGGGAGCCCCGGCCAGAGCTGGACCGCAGGTCTGCCTCCTCTCCTCCACTCAGCTCCTCCTCATCCTCCTCCCCTCCATCCTCCACCACCTGTGGAGAGCTGGGTGGCTCTGAGCCTGAGAACACACACACACACACACACACACACACACACATCTATGGATCCTAATGTGCTCAGAGTGGTGTGTGGGTGTAATGCTAATGTCAAAAGCCATAACCCGTGGCATGTTGTGATGCATGTCCAGGATGTTTTCTCATCAAACAGCCTCTTGTGAAAAGTCATCTCACTCAAAGGCTTCCTAATTAGCCACAGCACCTGGCTACCAGTTTAACATCTGTATAGCAAAAGCTACATCAGGAACAAAGCCAATGCAAATGGCCATTATTTTAATTATAATGACTTTATAATGAAAGCTCCACTGTAATGGCAGCCAGCATCATTCATAATTGCAGAATGCTAAAATGATAGCAGCCCCATAATATCATGGTAAAATAATCTCAAGGGGCCAAAATAGGCAAAAGATCATCTAAATTGGCATTTCATTAATTACGGCAAAGCTATGCGGTTGGCCTTTTGTTTCCACCTCCCATTAGAGCATGGCTCTCTCTCTCTCCGCAAGAAGAGGCCTGCCCCCCCCCCCCCCCCCCTCCCCCACCCACCACTACCACCTCTGTTAATTTCCCTCAGAATTACAATTAAACCCTTCTTTCTTTATTCTCACCCATGTCTCTGAAAGCGGCGGAGAGCGCCTTTAAATCCCACTCGGTCAAAAAAAGCGGCTCCTTTTCCGGGCACTTGAGGCTGTGCAAAGCGGGGGTTGAGCTCCGGGCAGATCTCACACATACACTTCGCCACACTAGCTCCGGCTATTATTCAAAAACATAAAATGAAGGCGTCCGTGGCTCCGCAGTGTAGTTTCCTTGTTGTGTTGCTTTAATGTCAGTTCCCCTCCCCTTTCTTTCTCCCTCTCCCCGTCCTTGTCACTCGGTGTTCTTCTGAACGGCAGTCCGACGCGCCATGCCGGTCTATCTGCCATTATGATCACATTCATGAGACTAAACGACACCACACTGTCGTTATTAATGTCAAATAATCGACTAAGAGTGGCCGGAAATGTCCCAGAATGCTATTAAAATGTAAACAATGTAGCGGTTAATCCGCGTTTCCTCCGGAAAGATGAAGTGTCGCCCTGTGCGCGAGAGCCAGCCGCTATTTTGGCATTTAGGCAGATTAAAAGTGCATCCTGGAGATTATAGTGTCTTTATAGATAAGACGCACTGCACGGTAGCCGAGGCTGGTGGTTTGTGTGGTGTAATAATACGACGCTGCCGCGTATTCGACTTTGTTATACTGGGGTTTTCTTCACTACACCGAGATGTTCCTTCTTTATCTCCGGAAAAAAAAAAAAAAGAAAGAAGCGCATTTACCGGGAAGCAGCCTGCGGAGGGCAGCAAACCTCCAGCAGAGTGTCTTAATAACTGGGTTCAATTCCTGTTTCTTCCACCTGGTGGCTAAACAGCACTGTGTTCACTCGACAGGAAACAACCGCATGGGTTTGGCTCTCAAATGAGGCCTTACGTTCCCCTGTAATGTGGTAATAATGTGGTAGTGGAAAGTAAGTACGCTCATTTACTAAAGTACTAATTGGATGTACTTCTACGTGGTGTACGTTTTCTACTCCAGCAGCCTACATTTGAGAGGAAAATCCAGTTTCTGTTTAACATATGTTTGACTGGTTTATTTTCACAGTATGACTGTAGCTACAATAATCCTGCTGTATGTGTTTTATATTTAAAGATGTAACAACATGGCTGGATTAACCTGTTATTGAACCTGGGGCAAACACATTGACAACAGTTAAAATCTCAAGTGAAGAGTTTAGATGCAGTGTGACACAGGTTCATTCACAGATACAAATTTTGGGAATTAACAGGCCTGCTCACACACATAGACACACACAGTGGCTGCACCTCAGCTGTTCTCTTCAAGTAGATATTGAATGTTAAAAGAGGCAAAGCCATCAGTAAACTTTAGGGACTTACTGCCAGAAGATCCAGATGTTTTTCATTAAAATTAGCCATTTTGTGTAATGAGTATTTTCATACTAGTACTTTTGTACTTTTACTTCAGTAAAAAATTGAATTTAGGACTTTTACTTATTACACAGTATTTCTGGCCGATGGTATTGCTACTTCTTTTTAGGTAAAAGATCTCAGTACTTCTTCCACCACGACTGTCTTGCACTATTATCTTGAAGACAAACTAGTTGCTCATCAGTGATCAAATAATTGTGAATCAACACGAGAAGATGCTGTGCGATAGGTGACAGCTCGGCCATTGGAATGTTTAATGATTGCTGTAAATCGTGCGTCATCATTGTATTTACCCAGTCAAACTGACTTATGCTTGTCGGTCTTAATTTAATGTTAAGCACATTATGGCATCCGGAGGTTTATCCCTTATTGCGTTGTTTAGTTTGTGTAAACTCATTCGGTGTTTCATCCATTTCTAGTCTTACTGGAGTGGGATGTTTGGTTTAGTGTGCGGCTATGACCTATGACCTCTGTCGGGCATCTTTACCACCATGAACACGGCCAATGTTAGGCTACATGAGATGGAGCTCTCACTGTCGGCCATGTTGGATAAACGAAAGGGTTAAAACCTTCATGCATTCTTCTTTGACATGTGAGTGGTTCCAGGTTGTCCAGGAGCACAGATTAGAAGACCTTGGAGTTTCTCAATATTTTGAGGTATGCTTGTGATTTTTTTAATACCAGGGGAGTCAAAGTCTAAACTTATTTACACGTCAGGCTAGCAACAGCAACAACACTTGTCCTTCCTGAACATGTTTCTCCTCTCCCCATTTCTTCAGGGTCACTGCAACCTTCAGTGTTTCCAGGCTGTCCAGTCGCACAGATTAGAAGACCTTGGAGTTTCTCAATATTTTGAGATATGTTTGTGGTTCTGACATGAAAGCTCAAACGAGTTTCCGGGCTCATACTTTTAATGAAATACATTCATTCTAAGACAACAAAGAGCTTTTTAAAATCGTTTTTATTCATCATTTGTAATAATACAGTCATGTTGTAAAAGTACATCTTATTTTGAAAAGGACTTTAAAAGGATATATAAAAACCAAAGAAATATATATAAAATTGTCATCATAGAAGTTTTCTTAAAAATGTGAAATTTACATGAAATTGTTTTAAGTTTAACAGTAGACTGCATGTGTACATATCTTTTAATCAAGTTTGTTTCTTTTCTTTTTTACGGTATATAGAATGTGCACAGAATCTCATGAGGTTTAATACAATGCATTCACTGACTCTATCCTCTTCCCCTTCTTTATTGATGTGGTCAAACGTTAGTTGTACATGTGTGAGCTGTGGTGAAAAATACTTTTTATAGTTAAAGTTATAAAGGATATGAGTATAAATCATCCTTGTCCCTATTCTCTTTGCCTTATTATCCCAGAGGAAACAGAAACTAATCTGTCGAGTAGTGAGGACGAACCACCACCTGGTAGGAGAACAGCTTTGAGTGGCATGAATAGATTTGTTTTCCGCTGCTTGGAATAAACACAAGATTCTCACCATCACCAGCATTAAATTCCTGAACGTGGAACACGTAACCTCCTTCGCACATAACAACGAGCCTATTGCTGTGACGAATGCGTCCCTCCACCTCACTGGGCAAATCTCTGTTCTTTTTCTCAACCTTCAAACTTACAGCTGGCAAAGAAGGACAAGTGATACTTTCACTTGAGCAATTTGCATCACTGATGTATACCCTTGTTTTCCAGGTCATTTTGCTAAAAGCAAAATAGGCACTGTTATGAACCGGTGTTTGGAAATCAGATGTCAGACTATTGATGTGCTGGCCATTAAACCTGTAGGACCCGTAATCCTTGTACGCTTTGACGATGAGGTAGCTGAGGGTGAAGCTCCATGGCGTGCCAGTGTAAATCCTGGGTGTGTAGACATTTTGTCCTTCCCTCAGGTCGTTGAGCAGCGTCGCGTAGGGGAGAGCATTAAACTGGAACCCCTGCAACTGGCTGGCATGGTACTGTGAGCCGTCAAGTGTGTATAAGTCCTCGGCTGGTATCAGTGGGAAACGGATGAGCTTCAGAAGGATCTCAGGAATAGTCGTGTTGTCTTGGGCAGCCGCCCATCTCTCCAGTCCATTCAGGATGACGGTCTCATTATGCACCACAAGGTCTGAGCGAGACAGAAGAGCTTTGACCAGATCCAATGCAAGATCCGTCCAGACTGGGGACTGGATCAGGGCCTCGCAGTTCCACGCAAGGTAGCGAAGACAAACCCCCTGTAGCGCCTCATCACCCGTATTAACTGTATACTCATAGAAAGAGATCTGAGTCTGGAAAGTGGGATCCTCTGGAAGAAACAGTCTGAGAAGATTTGCAGCCTCATTCTGAAATTCTATCAGTCCCCAGTCGAATGCCATCTTGAGAATGCAAGGGGCAGAAGATCGGTTGACTTTGATCTTTCTTGTGTAGAAGTATCTGAAATTTAAACATTTTCATGAGCATGTTTCAGCTAATTCTTATTCAGTGCGAGTTGTTCTGGTTTACAGGACAGTGCAGGCGGCAGTTTAAAAGTCACAAGTTTGCTTTTACCTGACAAAGTTGTTGGCGTGCTGACTGCAGTTCGAGGCTGCTGAAGTCCGGCTGTGACGTTTTGAGGAGTGAGTTCATAGAGAGGATGAGGCTGTGAGCACAGATTGTCTCAAACGTGTTGTTGTGCTCCGCCACTGTAATGTTGAAGTCGCAGTCGCGTCCACTGTCAAACAGCTCCCCCAGCTGATGAGAGAGGCCTGCGTCGTGGTCCAAATCGTACTCTTGTCTTAGATCCCTGTTGACTTGTTCGGGCTCTAATGCGGGCTCTAATGGAGATCAATATTGGCTCAGTGAGTGGTTTTGTTGTGAAGAGAAATTTGCGTCTAACTACTAGAATCAACATCGGTTGCCTTACCATTTTGGCATTTAACTCCAGCATCTTCATTGTGACCACAGTTATGAAGCCCCCACCCAGGAAAGACACACTGGAGCAGGCTCATCTCTGTTCCACTACAGCCTAAATCATCCATCCAGATTGTGCCATCCCCTAACAAAAAAAAAAAAAACAATCACAGAGTAAAAACTTGCACTAATAAAAATGTATAAATTAAAGGTTACAGGTTTTCATCGGAAGTGTCAAATTAAGCTGAGTTACCGCCGCCAAACGATAGAACTTCTGCTGCACCGGGGAAATGTAACTGGTGACACACTACATCAGCGTCATTTATGTCCCATCCATCGTCGCACACAGTCCCCCAAACTCCGTCATGAAAGATCTCCACTCGGCCCTCAGTGCTATTTTGACCGCCAGCCAGCCTAACAAAACCTTCCTCATCACCTAAAGAAAAAAGTAATGTAATTAGTGTAATTATACACACACACACACACAAATGTTGTCTGCCTTCATGTATTTCCTCTACTTTCATTTACACAACAAGGCTCGATAACCAGTTGAAAGTGAATAGATCCAAATTTTGTCAGTTACATTCTTAATGTATGTGATTAAAATAGTAATATTTTTGTGAAAATACAGTGAATATTTATTGCAAAACTATGAGTGATTTAGGTATCTTACTTCCACTTTTATTGCTATTGAGAATATTGTTTATGCACTCTAGAAGATAAGCCAGTGAACATTCATATTTATTTGTCTTGTTAGGGTTCAAAAAACCAAAAAGGATGAGAGCCTGCAGGCCGCAGGGACTTTTCTGCTCACAGGTCTGAATACAGGTTACTGAAAAAACGAGAGCGGATGTGGTCTGAAGAATTCTCGTGTCTTTTATACGTCGGAAATGTCCAAACAGTCATAAATCATCGGAATGACCCTCCGTGGCGATCCGTGACTGGCTCCATTTGAATTCTGTCCCCTCCCTGGATCGATCCCTTAGCGAAACAGCTTTGCTCTTTGCAAAACATCTGTCTTGACCCCACCTCTGGTCAGCTGTCCTCCTCCACTGACCTCCTCCTCCAGTTGCTGCATGTCTCATCCAGAATCCCTGTCTGACCCTTTAACTTATTCTTAGTGTTTTAATACCTTTAGTGACTATACTTTTATGATTTAATACATTAAATTAGTTAATATACTGTAACACATAATATCTTCTATAAGCAAGAATATTGTAAACATATTGTAACTAAATTATTATTATGACACTTCTACTCATCACTAGGGGGGTTATTTAATCTTACTTATAATGCGTTTAATACTGAAATTCTCCACAGTCTCATGGGTGGCGGTGGTGCATTGAAGAGAGGGAGGCTGGGAAGTTTCTGGGTGAAAAGTTGTTTTTTGTTCGCTGTTTAAGTAAGATACAATAAGATAATCCGTTATTGGTCCCACAGCGGGGAAATTTGCTGAACTGGGATTAAACGTTAAAAAACCAACAGTAAACATATGTTATACAGCTCCACATGATAAGAACAATTTACTCACCAGCAGACAAGCTGACAAAAATAATGTAGAATAATAAGAAAGTATTTTCTTTCATTTTGATTGCAGTGCACTGGGGAAAGAAGGAAAACAAGCAACATCACTACGTTTCTGGATTCAAGTGGCCGATGGTCAGGATATTTGTTAAATAATGCCCAAGTTATTCTTCTTTTTAAAAATAGGAATGAACTTACCAGAACTCAAAAGGTGAACTGAAGAAAGGACTCTCGTCGAAGAAATGAACAGTGAAACTTAAATACCAGCTATTTTCCAGGAATCACCACCCACAAAAGAGGTGTTTCCCAGGAAAATAGTTGAAACCTGTTGCCACCTGTGAGTCTGTCTGTCTGTCTTTCTGCCTGTCTGTCTACCTGTCTGTCTGTCTGCCTGTCAGAAATGAATAGTGAAAGTCAACTAGCAAACATTTTCCAGGAATCACCACCTACAAAAGGGGTCTTTCCCAGGAAAATGGTTGTATTCTGATGCCACCTGTCAGTCTGTCTGCCTGCCTGCCTGTCTGTCCATCCATCCATCCAGAAAACATATATTGATGTGCACAGTGGTGGAAAGTAATAATGTACCAATTGAAGGTTTCAGCTACTCATTTACATTTGGTGCTACTTTATACTTTTCCACTACAATTCAGTGCCAAATATTGTACTTTTTACATTTATTTTATAACTTTAGTTACTAGCTATATGCTATATACTAGCTATATGCAGTTCAGATTTCTTGGGACTACAGATGAAAAATAGCCTTTTGGCTAACTCTGGCACATTTGCAGAAATGTTTTTATTAATGTGCACTGTCCCGTTCAAATAAACCAATAAAATAAAATAAAATAGATTAACAAACAAAATATAATCAATAAAAAATGATAGTGTATTTAATTGGATAAAGATTTTATTTAAAGATGGATTTTATTGATCTCTTGTGAAAGTCACAAGCTACCCAGCAGTATATATAGTTAAAATAAATAAGCAACATTTACCAACTGCATTAACGCATGCATCACTAATACTAAATCAATTATATCAATAATACTTTTACTTGTAAAAGTGCATTTCTAGGCTATTGTATTTGTACTTTTAATCTCAATAAGGTTACTTCTTCCACCACTGCATTTGAATATTGTATAAGATGCACTGGAAGGTGAGATAAGATAGATAGATATTTTATTCATCCCGCAAGGGGAAATCTTTTCACTACAGCAGCACAAATAAAGTATAAAAATTCACAATATATATAATACAAATAGAATAATATGAATTAACAAACTAAAAATAGATAAATAAATAACAATAAATAAATATGCATATCTATGAAGTTATATTTCTACTTACTCCTTTATTCCTTACAGAACAAATAGTGCAGGCTACATTAAGATAAAAAGAATACTTAACTAAGTATGAGTATACTTAAAAAAATAGATGATATCAGTCCCGACCAATACTTGAGCCGCAGCAGGAGACTGTGAGGGTGTTGCTAAGCAGCTGCTATAAACAAAGCTAGAGGGAGAGGGCAAGGAGCAACTCAAGCTCTGAAAATAACTACTTTTGAAGACATAAATTCAGTTAGTTATAGCTTTGTAACAAACCACTTGTAGAGCAGCGACACAGTCTGGACTCCAGACTATAGTTTTAACTTCAGTTCACCCACGTGGACAGAAGCAAGGGAACTATAAAAGGAGGAGGAGGACAGGAAGAGACACCATGTCAACACAGGCAGACCCAGCCAACATCGGCAAAGTGCTCGGTTTTCTTCGAGAGTGGGACCGTGGTGACAGGAGGGTCCGCAGCCGCATGTTGAACACCTTCCTGACTCAAAACACAGGGAAGACGTTTTATGAGCTGGAGCTGGAGTTTGCTCAGGTGGCCAGCCTCTTTCTGGCTCGACTCACCACCTGGATGAGACTCACGTATCCTTTGTATGCTTCCTGCATAAGAGCAGAAGGCCTATAGAAACAGCATATTTATTATCAATTATTATCAATATACACACGTCCTAAACATGCGTATTATTGTGTATTTATTCTGTAAGGCAAGGCAAGGCAAGTTTATTTGTATAGCACATTTCAACAACAAGGTAATTCAAAGTGCTTCACATAAAACCATTAAAAGCATCAAAACATAAGACAAAAGAAAAGGAGATTTAAAAACAATTAAGAACATTCATTAAAACACAGTGTAAGACAGTTTCATAGTAAAATGCAGAAATGCAGGAAATTGATTACCAGTATGGAAGACATTTAAAACATGACTCTCCGTGTTTCTGCCGCATTAATTCAATTTTTGCCACCCATGTTCTTCTGGTGTGGACGTCGACGCTATCTTAGTACAATGCAATCGTCACTGCAAAGTTGAGGTTCTTTATGCCTTAGGAAAACTTCACAAAACCTTTGATGTTTCTTTTATCCTTAGGTCAAAAACACTTAGAAAAACGTGTATGACGTTTCTTTTATCCTTAGGTCAAAAACACTTAGAAAAACCTGTATGACGTTTCTTTTATCCTTAGGTCAAAAACACTTAGAAAAACCTGTATGACGTTTCTTTTATCCTTAGGTCAAAAACACTTAGAAAAACCTGTATGACCTTTCTTTTATCCTTAGGTCAAAAACACTTAGAAAAACCTGTATGACGTTTCTTTTATTCTTAGGTCAAAACACTTAGAAAAACCTGTATGACGTTTCTTTTATCCTTAGGTCAAAAACACTTAGAAAAACCTGTATGACGTACACTGTGCTTTAGGTTCCATACACTATGATGTGAGCTTAATGCATAGTGACAGGGTGAATAAGGTAGGGGATCTACTCTGGGATTTAGTTCTGGTAAGACTAAATATTAATCATCTTTTAAAAAAAATGTTTTCATATATTTTGACTGAAATCAAATCGTACGTAAGTACATTTACAGTTTCCAGCACTGTAGGGAGTGGGCTTTCTTCTGCTTCCTGTGCTGGATCGACTCTGAACTGAGATCTAGTCCTTAAGACAATATTCAGATACATGTTTGGAACCTTCTTGGGAATGCAACTTAAAGCGATTGGGATTTTCCTCTCTGCAGCAAGCCAGTAAGTGGAATGAAACGCTGCATCATAATCTGACAGAGGACTGTATATGTGACTCATCGTGCAGTTTTTGTCTCTGACCCCACTTTTCTCACGTTCCTCAGTGATCAGTACCTGATGGAGTTCCTGGAGGATGGAGGTGTTCTCACTCTCCTGGACATCTTGGGCCACTTTCAGAGCAAAGAGGAGGAGAAGACAGAGGCCCTTCGTCTTCTGCTCACCATCTCAAATGCTGGTCGCAAGTACAAAGAGATAATATGTGAAAGCCATGGTAAAAAAAAATGTTTTTACACTTCCTTTCATATTCACATAACACATTTAACATCAAAAATACATAAACAAATGAAAAAAGTTTTCCTGGAAATACAAACTTCTCCATACGGTACCGCAGTAGCTGTTTGTTTTTTTAGCTCTGTTTATACCTGACATGCAGATAAGATAAGACAAGTATTTTTCCATTAACCAGTTGGATGATCAGTGCAGCACTATGCGAGCCATCTCCGTTTTGCCCTCTCTATTTGGTTACATTCTTGCAGGTGTGAAAGCCATAGCAGCGTGCCTGGCTAAGTCAAACACAGATGAAACCCAAGAGACAGCCTGGGCCCTCCTGGAGTCCCTCTCCCATGGAAACCCCAAATATCAAAACCAAATCTACAAAGGTCTGATTGCTCTCATGACTTGTACCTCCCCTAAGGCCCAGCAGTTGGCCCTGCACACCGTGCACACTGTCCAGGTACACACCAAGCCATTTAGCAATGCAAACATGTATTTTCATCGCTCTCAGAGCATGCATGTGCCCTCATCCTTGCTCTTTCACACAATGGATCTTTTGGCAAAAATGTGATACATATTCAACATATGAGTAGAAATAGTTCTCCTCTCTCACAGTCCAAAATGAAAACAGCCCATCACAGCATTGTGGAACCTCTGCTGAATATGCTCAGGTCCCTGCACCTGGAGGTTCAGGATGGAGGTAAGCTGAGAAAATGTTAAAAAACACATGGTGGTAAACCTTTACTGTGGCTGGGGGGCGGGGGGGGGGGGGGGGGGGGTTTGTATGCTGTAACCTGCTTTAAAATGACATATAAAACCGGCCATTGTGCCATTGGCTATCCTGTCATAAATAACACCGTTTAATATCTTGTCTGACACTCTTCTCTCCCTGTGTACGTCTCTGGCAGCTATAAATCTGATCTTAGACCTGAGGGGTCATGATGTGAGGCCGCTGCTGCTCAATGGACTCGTGGTTCTGCTGAGGCCCACGAAAGAAGAAGTGCAGCACACCATGCATATGAAAGGTGATACTTTAATCTATAAGTGTGTTGTTTTTCTAAAAATGTACTATTTTAATATCCTTTTGGAACACCCAAGTTATGCTTATATTCCTGCAATTTATGAATAAAATATGTCATTTTCCACCAACCCAAAACCCGGTATGCAGGTATTTAGTCCATTTTTGATATGATGTGACGACATTTGTCACATTAGCAAGAAGCCATAACATAGTTAGTTGATTCATACAATCCCATCAGAATCTGAGAGGATGAAGATGACTGGATCTCTGCCTGTGTTCGTGCAACAAGCTGCTGCAGCTAAAACTATACGGTATGTTGTATTTGTCCATTATAGCTATACATGTGATGAATGTTTTATTACACAACAAAAATGGTAAGAATAATGTAATGTTTTTATCACGTGATATGTAAAAAACAAAATCGAAGTTTAGAAGTTGTCATACAGTCAGGATATCTTTTTATGGTGTTGACTGTGTTGAAGCTTGCTGGCCAAAGACAGTCAGGAGGTTTCTCATGAGCTCCTCTCTCTCGGAGTGATCCAACATCTTCTGTACGCTATGGGCAACAGAGAACACGCTGATGCCCAAATACAAGCCAGTCTGGCCTTGGAGGTAGGCCTACATACCTGCTTTCAGACACTGTACATCCACACACACACACACACACACACACACACACACACACACACACACACACACACACACACACACACACACACACACACACACACACACACACACACACACACACACACACACACACTTTCATACTTTCATCTCTGCCCAGCACTTTGTCCGCTCATACCCGGTGATTGAGGAACATGTGCAGAGAGGCATCGGCAGCACACTGTTTGCAGCCTTTATGGTAAGCTTTAATAACTTACTAAATGATATGATAGCATCAGTTAAAAGGTCAATGTGAAAGCTTTTCTAGAAGACTCTACTAACGGATTCAATGCCCGTCTTTCTACAGCACCAAGCTGACACTTTGTACATGAATATGGATGAAATTCAAGCAGAAATCCTGCTCACGAACAAGGTTGACATAACTGAAGGTAATGACTGTTATTTGTTCATATTAAGGCTGGTCAGACGTTTTTTTTTCATTGGTTGTCTGTATTATGTGAGAATAATTGTTTGTTTGTTTTTTCTTGTCAATCTTTGAATTCCAGTTTGAGATGGTGACAACTCTGAAGGCTGAAAGGAAGGACAAATCATTTTAATGATGCAAATTAATATAATTTAGTTAGTTTGTTTAATTATTTAAATTTTCTGATTAGCTGTCCACCTTTTTTTTATTTGTGTATTTTTTTAAAAGGTGATCAATTTGGACTTAACTATCTCATTATTAAAAAATGATCTCTGTTTATATGTCCATTTTTAATACAGTTTTACTGAATTATTAGACTAATTACACCAATTGTTATTATTATTATTATTATTTTCCACTTTTGTTTATTTTTAATATGCACGAATAAAATAAATGTATTCTAATCCAGTCGTAATAATAATGATAATCAATAACACAACCTTACAGACCGCCTTTAAGTAACTTTTATTTAGACCCTCCCACCGGAGATGACGTACAACCCACTTCCGCTGTGTCCTCTCAGCGGATTGGACGAGCAGCGTCCGTCCGTCATTGAACGTGGCGGGAGCCAAAATGAATCCGTGAAGTAAACAAGTGCGCTCGTGCTGTTCGCAGAGAAATGAAACAAGTCGCTTCATGCTGTGTTTGAAAATGAGCCGGTTGCGTTCCGCGATGCTTAAAGGAAAGAGAGCCGGACTGGAGGTGGTAGAATCAGCAAAACCAAAGCAGAAGAGGTCAAAGAAAGCTGTGAAAGAAGGCAGGTTGCATGTTTATGTTATTTAACTAAAACATTTTGGGTAACGTTAGCTAATCCACCTTACTATGTTCCCAAATATGAACCAGCATGAGGTCAGTCTGCATGAGATTTATGTAAGAACTAATTTTACTTTTGAACCCTCAGATTAAATTTGCACACATCACACATTCCTGCATTTTATTTTGAAACTGTGTCAGAAAGGTTTACTATGACGTAATGCTTCACAATGACCACATTAATCCTGTGTAGTATGATGTTCCATTTTACGCACTTTTGCAGGAAATACATTCTGATATATATTTAAATGATCTCTGACTTTTTAAGCAGTTGTGAAAAATGACATGCCAAATGGTGTCATAATCACCTAATCCTTTGATGTTCTCATGTTGTTTTATTGCTTTAACGTCAGCGGAATTTGCCATGTAAAAAGTGCGTTTAGTTTGATTGAGAATGATGTTTTTGGTCCTCCAGAAGAAACCACGCATGCCTCCTCACCATCGCCCGCATACCACACCTTCCACGCTCCTGCAGATGTGCTGCTGCTGCGCTCTCAGCTCCTCAGCTGGTACGACAAGGAGAAGAGGGAGCTGCCATGGAGGACTCTGGTAAAGAAGAGAAACATTTCCTCCACCGGTTTTGACAAGAAAGTTTGTCTTTTTTTATTACCCGTATTTGGTTGTTGGAGACAGATTTGAATGAGGCATCATTATGAAAGTACAGGAGGCGTGGTAGAGAGTTTGGTTCAGAGATGTGCTTACTACAGCGTGCATGAAACCCACTCTTTTATTTGACTGATGATTTATCGCTGAGATTTCCATCACACCTAATTTCATGGTTTTATTCGTTTTTTTTTATCTCATCACAATAGAAATCCTAAAAGTAAAACAACAAACAGGGATTACATAGTCACAGTAAATTAAACTAATATATTTTTTCTTAAAGATGATAATTGACAGTTTCAGTTGAAGTATAATAATATGTCATATTAAAGGGATAGTTCAGATTTTTGAATGTAAAGGGTAAATAAATCGTACACTTAAACTGATATGATTCTTTTAGGCGGGCCTTTCTTTTGGGTGATTAAAATACATTTTACTGCCCCCCCCCCCCCCCCCCCCCCCCGTCCGCAGCAGTTTATTGCTTTGCGCCTGTGCTGGTTGGTATTCCTGTACTTCAGTCTGTCTCCCCAAACTAGGGGTGTGCAAAACAATGCTGACTTCTGTAACTGTCTGGCTCCTTGTGTTTCTTTTACAGGCTGTGACAGAGTCAGACCTCAACATCAGGACATATGCAGGTAAGAAGATGGTGTCTTGTCAAAATGACACACATTAAACAGCTGACAACACTCCTTATAAGACAGTTTTTTCAGTCTGGGTTTCAGAAATCATGCTGCAGCAGACCCAAGTTGCCACAGTAATAGACTATTACAACAAATGGATGACGGTAGGTGTGTTTGTTCATGACACTGTGATACATTAACTGTAAATTCATTTAATTCTGTATAATTAGAAACTCTCTCTTCACTTGTGTCCCAGCGGTGGCCCACGCTGCAGGATCTTGCTGCTGCGACGCTGGAGGTGATGACGAAAGGAGCGGTCCCTGAAGATGATGGTGATTTTAAAATAGTATTGATTTCAAACCTAATTTATTGATTTCATCCATGTGTAGGAAGTGAACCAGATGTGGGCGGGTCTTGGCTACTACTCCAGAGGGAAAAGACTGCATGAAGGGGCTCAAAAGGTTTGTGTTGTGTTTAGTAAATCTGCTCCGGCCGACTTAGAATTATGTGTTTTAATAATGACTTGGTATGGTTTCGTGTCAACAACACTTATGTAGTCCATTGACCAACATTGTGAAATATGGGAGAAGGTTGTCGATTGTCTCACTTGTGTGTGTGTGTGTGTGTGTGTGTGTGTGTGTGTGTGTAGGTGGCGTCGGAGCTTCAGGGACAGATGCCCCGCACAGTGGACAGCCTGCTGAAACAGCTGCCTGGAGTGGGACGCTACACAGCTGCAGCTGTGGGCTCCATCGCTCTTGGTCAGGTGTGTTTCTATGAAGGACCAGAGCAAAAACCTCTTCGGCCACAGTTGATAAGGTGTGCTGCCTCGTTTATGACCGAATAGATCTCTGTTGCACAGGTGACTGGAGCGGTGGATGGCAATGTGATGCGGGTGCTGTGTCGCCTGAGGGCCATCGGAGCCGACAGCACAAGTCCTGCAGTAACGGAGGCTCTTTGGTGAGATCGAACTTCTTGTCATCAGTGATTTTGATCCCAGCTCCGACGTTAACGTCTATGAATGTTACTGTGATGTTGTTGATTGTTCTTGTTTTTTTTTAAAGCTTTACATGCAATAAAGATCCATGTCTGTCCCGACACTGAAACACACCTCTGCACTGGTGAATTATGAACTCTGCTTCCAGTTTTCCTTGGCTTTTATAAACAGACTGTAATCAGTGGTGTCCTGTTCAAAGTCTGTCTGGCAAGGACAGCTTTGTTTAGTCGCCACAGAATGATTCATGTGTGTTGTCTCAGATGATTCCAGGCAACAGTTCAAAGATTTTATTAGCTTAGATATTTAGATGCAAAAAAAAAAAAAATCCTGTTCCAAAAAACTGATGATTGTTCCTCAAAAATATAAAACAGGAAACTGGATTTGGGACGAGTCAAGTTATGATCTTTGAAAATTAATGTCAGCTTTTTATGTGATCAATGCGCAGGAAAAAAAAACATATTTAATTGTAAATTGTATTAAAGGGATTTTGAAGTTTCAACGACGAAATCTTAATAATAATAATAATAATGCATTTTATTTGTAGCGCACTTTTCATTTCAAAAAAAATCTCAGAGTGCCACAGAGCCAGTACATAGTAAAAACATAGTAAAAAGCATAGTTAAAACATAGTTAAAAAATAAACTATAATAAAATAAAATAAAAACCAGTGAATGAACAGAAACAACTGATTGAATCTTCATTCAATCAGGAGGGATGAATTGCTCAAATATTCCAGCTTTTTAATGTGTTTTTTTTTCTGCTCTATTTCAGGAGGCAAGCCAACACACTGGTGGACCCTGAGAGACCCGGGGACTTCAACCAAGCCATGATGGAGCTGGGAGCACGGGTCTGTACCCCCAAAGCACCACTGTGCAGCCAGTGTCCCGTACGCTCTCACTGCCACTCTTTTCGCAAGGTAAAAGGATCGATAATAATTGATTGTTAATGCTTTGAATCACAGTGAAAAGTTTGGGATTTGTCCAAGTCCCGGTGTACATGATGATGTCGAATGTGCAGGTTCATGTTCAACAAGAGAAAAACTCCAGGAAGCTCTTGGGCAAGCTGGACAGGAAGCCGTCCACCCTGCCCGACATAGAAGACTGTAGTAAGTACCCTGAGCTCTGTTCTCTCCCTCGGAGCTCCCGGTGTTATATTAAAGTACTTTCTCTTCTCCCTCAGTGACCAGCGACACATGTCCGCTGTGCCCCTCGGAGCCCTGGGACGACGACTTGGGTGTTCAGAACTTCCCCAGAAAGCCGGCAAAGAAGCCGCCTCGCGTGGAGCGAACTCTGACCTGTGTGGTGGTCAGACCTGGAGAGGACGGAGAGGACGAGTACCTGCTCACACAGAGGCCTAACAAAGGTCCGTGCCCGCAGTGTGTCCCACCACTGAGGGGAATCTGCTCGTCGACATTTGGCTGCAGAATGAAGTCGACTCTACTACACTTATTTGATAACGTTTGATTCTAGTTACTTTGCAGATTGAGATTGATAATATAAATACAGAATGATCAACAAATACGTTCAGATGTATTATTATAGGTTAAGATGAGGCTTTATTGATCCCCAGGGGGGACATTCACAGGCTACCCAGCAGTATACAAAGTTTTATTAAACAGCCTGTGTACTGACAGGTTTGCTGGCAGGCTTGTGGGAGTTTCCGAGTCTTCTGCAGGGGGAGAAGAGCGCCGGGATGAAAGAGAAGAGGGCTCTGTGTGCTCAGATCAGCGGGTTACTGGGAACCCATCTGACAGAAAGCCTCTTCCGGTATGTGGGGGAGGTAAGCTTGACGTCAACCCGGCGATCCAACATGCACACTTTAATATGCGAATAGCCTCTTTCTGCACTGATGGATTGTCTGTCTGCAGGTGGTTCACATCTTCTCCCACATCCACCAGACGTACGTGGTTCACAGTGTGTGTTTGAAGGACGCTGACACGCAAACAGCGACTGAAAATGCACAGTGGCTCACCGGGTCCGCTCTTCAGGAGGCCGCTGTGTCCACAGCAGTGAAGAAGGTATTTATGTTGTTTACCCAGCGGGTGTGTGAAGCCCTGCTGTGTACCTGAGGTTAGCAGCACCCGCAGCACCGAGAGTCGACCGAAAGCAATCAACTTTGACTTAATGTGTTTCTGGTGTGTAGAGACACTTGTACAGCTCCCCCGTGTCACATCACTGGATTTCAGTGATTTTAAGTTCAAGTTTCCCCTTTCACGGTTTTGAAAGTGCTACTTTCTTCCCTTTTCCTTTGAGTTTCAGAGAATGTGAAGGACAGTTGAGTTTGTTTCAGAAAGTCGTGACAGCAGCAGTGAGTGAGCGTCCTCATCTGCTCATGTGTGGCCTGAATGAATGAGATCGATGTGCTGATTCTCCTGCAGATCGTGAAGCTTTGTGACTCTGTGGACAGTCAAAAGGAGCAAAGCTCCAAGGTAAGTGTACCTCTGTTTGTGTGTGTGCATATGTATCTTATTCTATAATCCTATATTAATAGCAGATTCCACCTTTTATCCGTTTGTCTCTCTTAGGGTGGGAAAAGGCAGAAGCACACCAGCACAAAGAATAACAAGAATCAACAGACCTCAAAAAAACCCAAACTGAGTGCAGCAGGCAGCGGCAGCAGACAGCTCTCCCTCAGCGTCTTCTTCAACTCCGTTCAACAGGAATCTTGATGGTATTCTGTGTTTGAAAGTCCTTCATGATGTTTCCTCATGTGCCTTATTGTCAAAACATCAGCCCTATGTAGCCACAATGAGGAATTGTGGTATCATGGTCCCATCACGAGTAATTAGATACAAAATGCCATCAAATTATTTTAACATCCGTTTAAAGAAATATATATATATATGTATATATATATGTATATATATATATATATATATATGTATTTGTATATGCTCCTCTGATGTTCCTGTATGGACTTTGAGTGAATCAGCTGTCTAATTAGATTTCTAGTGACCTCATTGTTGATGTTTTTATCACTATGTTATAACCAGTCTACATGTTTTACAAGCAGTTTGTAAGATACTTGTTTAATAAAATGAAATGTTTTTATTTCCGCAACAAGCATTTAATGTTATTGGACAAAACGTGTCGAGAATGTAACTTTGGATAATAAAGCCCAGACACAATAAGACAAACACCAGCTTTCACGTGTAAACTGCTGTTCATCATGTCGATGGCCGAAGAGCAAAACCTCCTATCTGAAAAATGCCTGGATCATTTTGCAGAGAGGATCTTTGCAATCTTTCCATCATTTGGTGCAAGTTGGAAGAGGTTCTACAAAATGATGCTCTGAATTAAGTTTCAATAAAGGGCGGGATTATTTTAAAACAGACTGAATATGAACAGCCTTCCTTGTTCTCATCATCCAAAATGAAATCCGGCAAATCAGAAAATTCTGCAGATAGGAGGTTCTGTGCTTTGGCCCTCGATGTGTTTTTATTATGGTAAAATTGGCGGGAAACAGCGCCCCCTGCTGTTCTGAACACGTAACACCCAACTGATGCTATCACAAAAAAACAAGAATGCCAATGGCGACGACGAATAGCGATTCTTATCTGGCCGGTAGTTACTCAACTGTCTGACAGTCAGATGGGACATGACTCCGCAATACCTTTTGTGCAGTGAATTCGTTTTGTCTACTTGGGTTTCGTGCATGACCAGCAGAGTTTCTGGTGCAGCTGGTTGCTCCAGTCTGTCCTCATTCATCCTTTGCAGATGGTCCGGATTTGCCTGCAGCGCGTTATGAAAGTTGAACTTTGCTAATACTTATTTGCCAGATAACGTAAGAGTCCAAAGGCTCTCCGGCGTGCTCACTGAAGTTCACCGTTCAAACACCGGTTGCGAGGTGCGCACCACTGAGTACATTGTTCATGTTGAATGCTTCAGTGTTTTACTTCTTTCGAGCATTCACTTTCTTAATGTTTCAAGATGGACTCTGCGTGGCAAAGCGTCCTCTCTGTGCACCAGAGGATAGTGGACAATGGAGGTATGATGATGTTTCCTAAATAAATAGTTAATGTCGCTTTAGTTCGCAGTGAATTAGAATCAAATATTGAATTTGTAGAAGATATTCCCAATGGAAAGAACAAGCCTGTTTGTGTGTGTGGGAGATGTGGTGCCCATGCATCTTGTCTTCACAATGACTGCTTTGTGGCTTGTCACGTGATGAGTCACCATGCCGCTTTTGTTACTGATAGGGGAGGACTCTTTCATTGTACTGCAAAACCTGCTTTTTCCCTCTGAAATCGTAAAACATTTTTTCATTCACAAAACTGCACACATAGGTCACCTGAGCTAAACCGAAATAAAACAAAAATACTTGCAATTCCTGCAGACTAAGCGAAACAAGTGTTGTAAATGATTGCTGAAAGTTTTGGGACATCAAGGCAGCTCTTATAATTAAGAAAATCTAGCCAGAGGTGTGTCCTGTAATACGTTTCATTCATTTGTGAATGGTCCCTGACTCAAAGCTCTGTAATGTTCCAGACAAGAGGACGGACCCATGGCCGCTGGTCTACTCCCCGGTCTCTGTGGCACTCATCTTCCTGGTGTACCTCTGTGTGGTCTGGGCCGGCCCTCGTCTGATGAAACACAGAGAACCCTTCGACCTCAAAGTCTTCCTTATTGTTTACAACTTCGCCATGGTCGGCCTGTCGGCCCACATGTGCTATGAGGTGTGTTTGTGCTGCTGTTTGTTCTGTTTTCTGTAAAGGAACCAGATCAATCGTGAGCTCAGTAGCTTCTGTTTCCTCTCAGGAATTTCTGTTTTACGATGTAAGCCGTTATGTCGGTGGGGTTTTCTTTTTCATGAAGTAATTGTATGAATATTCACCAGTTCGTGGTCACATCCTGGCTCTCCAGCTACAGCTTCCTCTGTCAGCCTGTAGATTACAGCACCAGCCCGCTGTCATTGAGGGTAAGCAGGTGTCTTTGATGTGTTTTGTGCAGAACGTTTGTCTTTCCCAAGCTACATGTGGACCATGATTAACATTAAAATCAACCTGCTGACAGAGTGAATATGTAAAACTCACATTTCTACGTTGTTTCCTTTCCTCCAGATGGCCAAAGCCTGCTGGTGGTTCTTCTTCTCTAAGGTGATAGAGCTCGCTGACACGGTGCGTATTCATTCAAATGTTTGCAGTGTCGGTGAAATTCAAAGTATGCCGAAACTGTAGCAGATTCTCCTCTTCTCCTATCTATGCCCAGATCTTCTTCATCATGAGGAAGAAGAACAGCCAGCTGACCTTCCTTCACATTTACCACCACGGCACCATGATCTTCAACTGGTGGGCGGGCATCAAGTATGTAGCCGGTGGACAGTGTAAGTCAACTAATCTAGTCATGATGATATTGTTGCAGAAAGGAGAAGTCTGGTGATGTTCAGTATGTTTCTTATTGACCACAAGCCCCACAAAAAGACCAAAATGACAGAATGTTTTGTCTGTTTTATATCTTATTTTTCCGGGCCATTGACTTCCACTGTTTTATGTATTCAAAACACGTGAATGCTGTTGCACTGGGTGACATGTTGCTACGTAGGTATTGTAGTTTATTTCATAGACTTCTGCGGTAAATGTTCTGTGGCACTTAATCCAAAGACGTCATTGTTGAAAAACGGATCACAAATACATAGTTTCATTGAAGAAAAATGAATAAGGCTATGTAATATATTAAAAATGGAAAAGCACTTTAGTTTTTAGCAAATGTTCCTTAAGGGATGGGGTGAGGGATTAGAAACGGCTCGAGTGAGAGACGAGTGTTTTTTGCACGATTGCACGATGAACTGTAAACCAAAGCACGCATCCTAATTGAAATAAAACCAGAAAAAAGTGACTCCTGCAGCAAAACAGCTGACTCAAACTTATTTTGGTTGTAAAAATTGACAAAAAAAAAGAAGAAAACTAAGGCGCTGATCAGAGTAACTTCTCTGCCATTCAGTGCGTTTATTAATTCTCCATGGTCTTAGTGATCTGGTCCATTGCATAGATCATGAACACAAATAGAATGAGCTTAATTACACTCTTTAATGTGACTGAAATGCTCTAAAGCTAAACTGTAAAAAATAACTGTTTTTGTGTCATTTTACTGTTTATCTTCTGCCTCATTTCCTACTTATTGTATTTAATCATTCACTATCAGTACTTGAATTATCTTTTTTTTCAGCTGTTTTACTGACTTGCATAAATCATTGCAAAAGCCCATTTTCTTAATGCCGCTCTGTTTTTACACATTCTCTGTTCACGTCCTGCAGCGTTCTTCATCGGCCTGGTCAACACCTTCGTTCACATTGTGATGTACTCTTACTACGGCCTGGCTGCCATCGGGCCTCACATGCAGAAGTACCTGTGGTGGAAGAGATACCTCACCTCTCTGCAGCTGGTGAGTGGGCTCCTCTGTACCGGAAGAACTGTGACCGTTCTCACAATATGTTTGAGAAGAAAACTGATCTAATCTTTTTCCCTGCATACCTTTCCAGCTGCAGTTCCTGCTGTTCCTCTTTCACACCGGCTACAACCTGTTCACAGAGTGCGACTTCCCCGACTCCATGAACGCGGTGGTGTTCGGTTACTGCGTCACCCTCATCGTCCTCTTCAGTAACTTCTATTATCAGAGCTACCTCAACAAGAAGAAGCAGAAATAAGATGCAGTGGTGAGGCGTCACACACAATCACAATGAGGCTTTGTGAGAGGAGCTGACTGAAGTATTGTGTCTGCTGGAGGGATTTGTGTTTCCTGTGCCTGCAGTACTCGCTAGTGTCCACTAGGGGGACAAACATGCCCACAGTCTGTACTTCTTTTCTCTTGGTGCTCACTAAGGGACAGACACTTAATACAGTTAAGCTTTAAAGTCAAACTTAAACATTTCATAATCACAACTAATGTGAGTACTCTGCGTTTTTTGCACATTAGGTCAACAGGACTAGTTCGAAACCTAGTATGTGTCTAGACCGTGTAAGTGTGAAATTGTGGGGAAATTGTTCCAGCGAAGGCGTCTATAATGTGAATTCCTGAGTAATGAATGGTCGTCTGCAGTTTTCTGTAGTGGTCCCAGTAATATTTTGTTCTTAAAGTGTAGTGACACGTCACATGACATAGTGAAGCTACGTTTAAGTCAAATAATCGGCCACGGCTTTATTTGAATACGTTCAACAATATAATTATGATGTTTTTAACAATTATTTCTGTTTGTTATTGTTATATTTCAGTCGCCATCGACAGTGGACAGGCCCTTTTTGACGTACTTTGTCAAACAGACCAGATGTCAGTTATGCGCATGCCCTCCGCCTCAGATGTTTGTCTCACGAAAAACATAGCAAGATAACTTACCTGCTTCAGCTTCCAGACCCTGGTCGCTACGTTTACTACCAATAAACACTCTACTGCTCTCTGCAGGGGGGGGTAGATCTACCATGGTGGCATAGGGTGGCAGCTGCCACACCTCAACGTCTCCATCCCAGCCTCTTGCCACCCACGTGAACATGTCTATAGATCCGCCCCCGTCTCAGTGCATCCACCTTCACTCTCTCTCTGTGTTGCTCGACCACACACTCACTACACGTGAAGCTATAACACATGCGTCAAACTGTGTCAACACCCGGCAAATATAGGACAGGAAACCCACATTAGAAACACAGACTATACTGGAAAATATAAATGTATACAGAGAAAAAAAACACACCAATGGCAATGTTTAAGAGCTCGTTGTCAATTTCTCAAATGAGGCGTTTTGGGTCAAGCTCTGCTGTGTAGAGCAATAACTGCGTATTGAGGAAGTAGATCAGATGACTGATGGCAGAAACATCGTGGCACCCTTCCAGTTTGAAAGAGCAACGACCAGTGATGTAACAGTTATTTCATCACTCACTCAAAGCCTCCTCAAGAGGTTCGTTTAAAATGCAAAAAAACAAGGAAACTGCTAAAACAACCGGCACAATTATGTATTGTTTTCTAGACTTCGGTCTGAAATAGATTAAAGGTTTGAGATAATAGAGAAACAAAATCATGAAGAGGAGGGAGAGGACATTTCATTTTTATTCAGGAGTTTTATAGTGTTTGAAGTTTAAATATTAACACTGATGAACCTGCATGTGCACATGATGTGAAACTGAGGTTAGCAGGAGGCCAGCCTGCAGCACCAGGAGAGGACAGAAAGCACGTTTTTACAACAGAAATCTACCTTTCCCTTATTTCACTCTGCAGTTTGGAGCTGCAGCTAAAGTTCATTATCTTCTTGAAGTAAGTTTTATTTGAAGAAGACGGGCGGTTGTAGTCTTTGAGTTTGTTTCGGAAAGAAGTGAGTGAGTGAGTGTCCACATCAGCTCGTCTGTAGCCTTGATTGAATGAGATCGATATGTTAACTCCCCTGCAGATTGAGACGCTTTGTGACTATATGTACTGTATATAGATTTTGTCTTATTCTATAAGCCTTTAGCAATAATAGATTTCACGTTTCATCATTTGTCTCTACTTGTCTCACTTAGGTTGGGAAAAGGCCGAACCACACCGGCAGAAAATAACCAAACTATGTGACAGCAAACCCTAAAAACCCTAAAAACATTCTTCAAGTCCGTTAAACAGGAATCTTAATGGTATTGTGTGTTTGAAAGTCCTTCATGATGTTTCCTCATGTACATGTGCCATATTGTCATAGATTATTGGAGTATCATGGTCCCATCTCTGGTAATTAAGTACAAAATACAAACAAATAATTTTAATAGTTATAGTTAATAGTATATTGCTTTGATGTGCCTGATGGGACTTTTATTGAATTGGCGGTGTAGTTTGATTTGTAGTGACCTCATTGTATAAACCGATGTTGAATACACTTATTGTAAGTCGCTTTGGATAAAAGCGTCTGCTAAATGACTGTAATGTAATGTATATCATGGTTTAATCACTACATTGTGACTAGTCTAGACGTTTTACAAGCAGTAAGATCATTGGCATGCGTATTACCACGGTAACAATGTCATGTTAGTGGGCAAAGAGTCCAGAGAGTGTAACTTCGGATAATAAAGCCCAAATACAAGAAAATCACCAGGTTTCATGCCAGATAATTGAGATGTTTTGTCTTTGTTTATTATGGAGAAAGTGAACAAAAGTATTTTTTATCAAAAGAATATAACATTTTCCACATTACAATGACTAACCAGCATTTAATGTAGTTGTTTTTTAATCTGTTTAAGGTTTGTTTTTTTAATAACTTGGTATTTCATAGGGCCAGTGGTGGAAGTAAAAGTGAATACTTCTTTCACCACTGACCCTGTGACATAATCATACTTTTTACCATTACGATTAAAAGTCCTGTAAAAGTAAAGAATAAAATATACTTCAGTACCAAAAGTAAAAATACTTATTTGGCAGAATGACTCCTTTCAGAATGACATATTTTTACATTACTGGATCACAATTATTGATGCATCAATTTAATGTTGCAGCTGCTGGTGGGGCTAATTTGAATTACTTTATTTACTGCTGGGTGGCTTCATCTTTAATAATTCAGTCGTTAATCTGTCTGTCTCTCTCTTCTTTCAGTCATGGACAAGAGGGTGAATCTATTTAATAAAAATATATATAGATGGTATAACTACTTGCATGAAATAATACAAAATAGAAGCAACAAATGAAAAGTAATGTAATACTGAAAATCGGCTACATTTGTTGTGCAGGAAACAGCGCCCCCTGCTGCGCTAAACATGTAACAACCAACTGATTCTGTAAAACTAGAAAAAAAGGAAAAAAACGCAGTAGCGAAGACAAACAGGAAGTGATTCAAATCAGTTCTCAGGACTTTTTCGCCACTGTCTCTCAAAGTTACGCAGATGGGAGACAACTCGCCATTGTAGCGACCCGCGTGCCGTAGTTTTCCGTTTACTAAGTTTAATTAACTCAATCTGTTTCTGGTGTGGCCGGTCGCGCCGATCGCCCTTCATTCATTCAACGAAGCACGGAAATCTGGATTTGGGTGCAGCGCGCGCCGCAAGGTGAATTCTGCTAATAGGCTACTTATCTTTGACAGATAGTGGTCACTGACGTTTACCGCTAAAACAACGGTTGCGAGGTTTGCGACAGTGAGTAGTTCGTTTATGTTTAAATGCTTCCGATTTCAGCTGCTTCTTCCTCCTTCTTTCGGTCATTTTTAACTTTCTTCATGTTTCCAGATGGATTCTGCGTGGCAAACCGTCCTCTCTGTGCACCAGATCTTAGTGGAGAACGGAGGTATGATACCAGTTATTATTCCTATATAGTTCAGTCTAAAGAACAATACTGTCTGTGTCTCTGTGTGTGTGTGTGTGTGTGTGTGTGGGGGGGGGGGGAGTTTGGAGATGCAGATGTGCGCCCCGGCATTGTCTTAACAATGACTGCTTTGTGGCTTGTCACATGTGAAGCCACCATGACACTTTTCAAAAAATTGTATTATCTTGTAACAGTGGTGAAGGAGAGGGAGGAACAGGTGGTAGTAGTGGTGGTGGTGTGCGGGGGGGGCTTTCACTGTCGGACAAAAAAAAAAAAAACTGCTTTCTTTTTCTCAAATGTTTAATTGTTTTATTGTGACTTGGTTTACACAATGTAAACCAAGGTTTACACAATTCACAATGCTTCTCACACACACACACACGTCACCTCCGCTGAACTTCAACAAGACAAAACCTGACGTTTCCTGTGCAGCGTCGTACAGAAAAATAGTGATAAAAGTGTGGGCACTACAAGGCAGCTCTTGAAACTTGTAATTCTAGGTGTGTCCTGTAATACGTTTCATTCATTTGTGAATGGTCCCTGACTCAAAGCTCTGTAATGTTCCAGACAAGAGGACGGACCCATGGCCGCTGGTCTACTCCCCGGTCTCTGTGGCACTCATCTTCCTGGTGTACCTCTGTGTGGTCTGGGCCGGCCCTCGTCTGATGAAACACAGAGAACCCTTCGACCTCAAAGTCTTCCTTATTGTTTACAACTTCGCCATGGTCGGCCTGTCGGCCCACATGTGCTATGAGGTGTGTTTGTGCTGCCGTTTGTTCTGCTTTCTATAAAGGAACCAGATCAATCGTGAGCTCGGTAGCTTCTGTTTCCTCTCAGGAATTTCTGTTTTATGATGTAAGCCGTTATGTCGGTGGGGTTTTCTTTTTCATGAAGTAATTGTATGAATATTCACCAGTTCGTGGTCACATCCTGGCTCTCCAGCTACAGCTTCCTCTGTCAGCCTGTAGATTACAGCACCAGCCCGCTGTCATTGAGGGTAAGCAGGTGTCTTTGATGTGTTTTGTGCAGAACGTTTGTCTTTCCCAAGCTACATGTGGACCATGATTAACATTAAAATCAACCTGCTGACAGAGTGAATATGTAAAACTCACATTTCTACGTTGTTTCCTTTCCTCCAGATGGCCAAAGCCTGCTGGTGGTTCTTCTTCTCTAAGGTGATAGAGCTCGCTGACACGGTGCGTATTCATTCAAATGTTTGCAGTATCGGTGAAATTCAAAGTATGCAAAGTTGAAACTAACAATATCCTCTCAACGAGCAGATCTTCTTCATCCTGAGGAAGAAGAACAGCCAGCTGACGTACCTTCACATTTACCACCACGGCTTCCTGCTGTTCAACTGGTGGGCGGGAATCAAATATGTGGCCGGCGGACAGTGTAAGTCGACTAATCTAATCTTTAACGGCTATAATGACGTATAAAAGACAGGAGCACGACCTCGTGAATGGAGATTACTGCTTAAAGGAGAGGTCTGATGATGATCTATATGTTTCCCATTAAAAGACCAAAACCAACGATGCATCGATCCATCAACAAGTTATATCTTATTCCACAGTCGTCCAAATACTATTAAATATAAATAAAAGAGCCACACTATTGCAATACTTAGCTACTGTAGTTCATTTTGAATGTGTATTAATCCACAGCCTAAAGTAGTCCCTGAAAAGAACAGAGCCCTAAAGTTTGAATGTGTTACTCAGGAACAAATGGACTTTGGATTAAGAGCCACAGACAGGTTAGGAAAGTTGGAAATTATTGAGAGACGCACATACATCGTGATATTTATTGGCAATAAAAAACAACTAAAGCATAACGCCAGCTACAGAACTACAGCTTGGACTTCTGGACTTGTAAAAAATGCTCTTCAGCATAAACCTGAGTGAGACGTGAGGTTTTTTTTTTTTTTTTTTTTTTTTTTTTTTTTTTTTTAAAGCATGATGGTGTGATTGATGAAATAATCAAAAAGCACACGTGCTGATTTAAATAAAAAAACAAACAAAAGAGACCGCTGCAACAAAACAACAGAATCAAAAAGAACAAAAGCGATCAGAAAACGTTAAATTCCAAGAACAAAGTAATTTCTCTGTTTTATTCAAATTCTCATCTTTGTGGCCAAATGCTATGGGGTCCATTGCATTGACGTTGTTTCATTAATGCAGCTGACAAGAGCTGAATTACACTGTCTGATGGGACTGAAGTGTTCTAAAGCTAAACTATTCGCTAACGGAAAGTCTTGGCAACCGTAAATCCTTTTTGCGTCATTCTGCAGAGCGTTTACTGCCTCACAGGTTTAAACTTGCACTAGTTCATACCTAAGTCACTCACTTGCCCTTTGTAACACTTAATATGAAAATCTCGCCTGTGATGTATTATAAACGCACTCGTAAGACAATAATCCATTCATAAGGCTTCAGAAAACTCTTATTACATGTTTATGATCATGCATGACGACTTGTATCGAGGTTAATCTAGTAGTGGACATAAAGTGTGATCGGTTCAGCGTTCATGGTCTTCTTAATGACCTATCACGTACTATACTATGACTTTTTAGGGCTTTTTATGATTTGTTTTTGACATAGTATACTATGATTTATTTAAAATACTATAGTATGATGTACATTACAATGACTGTTCATGACTTTAATGATTTTTTGACGTACTACATTTCTTTATTAAATATTATACTTTCACTTTTTTACGACGTATAAATAATCGTTGAATTGTTTTTACATACTATACTATGACTTTTTACAACATGCTTTACAATGACTTAAAATACGGTGACTAATTCTTTTTTTCTACTTTTTTGCCTACTATACTAGAACTCTATCGTGACTTTTATGATGTACTATGACCATTTATGACATACTGTACTATTACTTTTTTTCATACTCCTGACTACTAAGTATTGTATGTCATACTACTGATACTATACTAAGTGTTGTATGTCATACTACTGACATACTATATTAAGTATTGCATGTTTTACATACTCTTCTATGGTGTTTTTATGACATACTATAACTTTTTGATGACATAGTTATTGACATACTATAACGTTTTGATATACTAAGGCCATTTATGACATACTATACTATGACATGAAATATTATGTTTTAATGATTTTTTGACATGCTATACAATGACTTTAAAAAAATACCATACTATGACTTTATATGATTTTTAATCATTCTTATGACATACTATACTCTAACTTGATGACACCTTTTAGTGACTTTTTAATAATTGCTTTGATATACTGTATAATTGCTTTGATATACTGTACCATTCATGATATACATTACAATGATTTTTCATGATGTTTCTGACTTACTATACTGTCTTTTTCTAACGTACTATGGCATTTTTTATTTTATGACATAGTTATAGACATGCCATATTGTTATTACCAACAATGACTCTATTGTGACTTTTATATGACATACAATACTATAACTGTTTATGATATACTATACATATTTAAATACTATACTCAGTATAGTATGACAGTAGTCGTACTCCTTTTTTCAGAGAAAAAATATCAAATCTAAGTCATAGTATAGTGTCATAAATGGTCTGACTTTTATGACTTAACTTAATTAATCAACTTAAATGACATACAAAAACATTTTTTAGGACGTACTGTACGATGACAATTTTACATTGTACTTTACTATGACTTACAATACTGACTTTTTAATGATACTATGACTCTGTTATGACTTTCTAATGATGATCATTTCTGGTTTCTTTTTCTGACTCTTTGTCATATTACCTTTTAATGACATAAAATGCTGACTTTTTCATGATTTTGTTTGACATGCATGTGGCATACTATACTATGACTTTTTGTACGTATCTTATGACCTACTTTACTATGACTGCAATGCTGACTGTTTTTTTCAATCACTTTTATTACATTTTTTGACATACTACGACTATTTTTATGACATACCACTCTGACTTTTTAATGATTTTTAACATACTAAAGTATGACATCAGCCATCGTTTAGAATGTCTTATTAGTAGTTTTATGAAGTCTTATAAATGCATTATAGACCTGACCTGCATATGAAGTGTTGCCTTGTCACACGGAGTGTTTTTACACATTCTTCTGTTCACGTCCTGCAGCGTTCTTCATCTGCCTGGTCAACGCCTTCATTCACCTTGTGATGTATTCTTACTACGGCCTGGCTGCCATCGGCCCTCAGATGCAGAAGTACCTGTGGTGGAAGAGATACCTCACCTCTCTGCAGCTGGTGAGTGGGCTCCTGCTCTGTACAGGAAGAACCGTGACCGTTCTTACAATATATATATATAAAGTAAACTGATCTGAACTTTTCCTTGAATAACCTTCCAGGTGCAGCTTTTTCTGTTCCTTCTACACTCCGGCTACAACCTGTTCACAGAGTGCGACTTCCCCGACTCCATGAACGCGGCAGTGTTTGGTTACTGCTCAACCCTCATCGTCCTCTTCAGTAACTTCTATTATCAGAGCTACCTCAACAAGAAGAAGCAGAAATAAGTGTGTCTGCAGTACTCTATTATGTCCACCAGAGGGAACAACATGCCCACAGTCTGGATGTTGTTCTCTTGGTGCTCATCATTAAGTGACAGACATGTAAAACTAATGTGAACGTTGAGTTCTCTCTGCATTTTCTTTATATTTTATATCAGTGTCAAATAAATGGTTTAAAAAGACATGATCATTCAATTATTTATTTCTTAAATTGAGAAATGACAAACATTCAAATGATTGCTGTAAACAAACTGTACATTTTATACATATAACAATAAAGTAGGTTGTTTTCTCTGCATTATTGCAGAAATTACTGTGTTTACGCCTCCAGACATAAATCCCCTCCAAAAACAACAACATTCCACCGCCAAAACAACACTGCAAAAATGATATATTCTTTTCAACACTTCAGTCTAAAATGGATTGAAACATGTAGATTAGATAGAAAAGAGGGAGGGGTTTAAGTTCCATTCAGGAGTTCTGTGTTTGAAATGTATATATTAATGTTGAAAAACCTGCATGTGTACATGAGTTCTGAGTTTAAGAAATAAAGTATGGATCTTTGAGAGAAATGGGCTTCTGTGTAATTTCATTCCTTCATTTAAAGTCAGTGAAAATGATTCACATGGGAGAAGGGAATGCAACCGTTGAGACATCATTTATACAGCGTCGTGGGGAACTACTTTGTAAATAAGACAAGTAGTTAATCAGACTGCAGCATGCATCTGTTTCATCTTGCTGCTAAACGGGTCAGAATACGATTGTACAGGAAGAAGGAATCCAAGTGTGAGAGGATGAAGGACCGTAGAGTAGGTGTGGTGAAGCGTGTGATGCTCTATGTCTCCGTGTAGACGGAGGGCATGTGGCTCAGGCTGCGGTCGAAGTTGCCCACCTGGAAGAAAATGCTCTCCTCTGGGCTGGAGAACTGGCAGCCAGCGCCACCTTGAAGCTCCTGGCTCAGGTTGAAGCCTGGAACAGACATAATGAAGAGCAGTTTGTTTAAAATGTTGATGAAATCATTCACCATCGGCGAAGTCAAGGTAGAAAAATGTCCTCACCTGCAGTGCCAGTGTTGCTTGTTGACATGTGGTATCCATTGTGCTGATGGGAAGTGTAGGCGTGGGAATCTCCTGGGACGTGGACACCACCGACCGTCTGCTCCATCCTGTAGGAGTCTCCGAAATGGAAGCAGCTCTGAAAGCTGCCTTGGTATTCTAGGAAATGAGGGAGGATGATAAAGACAAAGAAATGAGAAAAATACGACCAGACTGGATCGACTGGAAACAATCACCTTCAGAGACTGGTGGCAAAGTCAGTACACGTCCCCGCTCCATCCGGATGAAACTTAACGTGGACCTTAAATCATGACAATGTTGTGCCTGTTTTTGTGTGAACTGCAGCCACATAGTATGTAACATGTATCCCCATCGTCTCAGTTTGGACCGCAGGAGTCACAATAATGGGAATGCAGTGCTTTTACTCAACTCTCTGACCACAGTGTGGTTGGAGCGACGTCCATGTGTAGATCTTTACAGGGAGAACAGTGTTTAAGGCATTAGGAAAAAGGCTCTGGAGTGACGGCTGGGCCTGCCATGTTAGGGCGCTGAGAGACAGCTGAAGACATGAGCCAGCATTTTGTTGGCTAATTCAGCTCAGGGAAAAAAAGGCTTCCGGCATGTGGTTTCCCCCCCACTCTGTCTCTACGACTCTAATCTCTCTCTGTCCTAAAAATGCTCCGACAGAGCCACAGGGCAGTATCGCTGCTCTACGAGACAACTTCCTCTCTTTGAGACCTTTCATGTGGGTCTGCTTGTACAGCAAGTGTTTGAAAAAGAGCACAGGGGTGGTCTTATGTAAATCCCCTCACAGGAAAGTCAAACAAGAGTAGTACTCGGGCTACACATTACTGAATCACCTGCAACGTGAACAACTTCAGGATATTGAATTGAAAGGCCAATGACCATTTTCAGATTCAAGCCAAAGACAGATTTCCTGAAACAAGTGACATTCGGCCTCACCGTCGTTGGCAGACTGATGGTGGTGATAGTGAGAGTAGGGCTTGTGGTGAGGGTGGACATGCTGTTTCTCCAGAGGAGGAGGTGGTGTCTCTGTTGCCTTCATTCCTGGAGACATGAGGGGAGCCGACACCCTGGAGGAGACACAGAAAGGGTGGGTGAAGCTAACATTGAAGCCTCTCGATCCTTTTCGAGACAGTCTCACTCGTTTCACAACAGAATGCTTCACGCTTTGCGACGTCCCAATCAAAGCAGGATCTACATGGCGGCCTGCAAACCACATGATCCGAAGAACCCAATGGAGCAGTTAGTGATCCTAAACACACAGAAGAAGAAACATTCCAGGCGTGTGGAAACTTGGGCTCCCCACACGTAATCGTCCTCCTACCACATATTATGATGTTAAGTCAACAAACAGCAGAGTGTGCATTCAAGTGAAACCAACCCCCCCCCCCCCCCCACACACACACACACACACACACACACACACACACACTGCCCACCACTGCAGTAACCCCATGCTTTGTGGACGAGAGAGAAGAAAGCACAACAGTGTTTACATTTATGACTTTTGAGAAAAAGACGTTTTTTACGACGACATGTTTGTGACTTTGTGGAATCAAGCAGCTTAGAGAATAATTGGGGTTTCCACATCGCCTGGTTTTTGTGGAAATGCATCATTTAAATAAAGGTTTGTCTATGCCATTGGATACATTTTTCATTTGATACAACGCTCTGAAATCCCATTTAATGATATCATTAAAATTACACTATTTAAATCAAGTGCACTGACAAATTTTCTTCTGTCTCAACAAACAAAGGTCATGCGCTGTGAAAACCACAATCTGGAGATCATCACATTTCTGTTAAGTCTGACTTGGACAACCTTAACGGAAAAGTTTAGCATTTTCTTTGTTTTCCCAAGAGATCGTACCCCGGAGGAAGACAGAATTGCATCGCAAAAGCGAGGCTTATAGGGAACCAATCTGAACGCCGATGGTGTCATTATTATATAGCCATTACATTATATCCATAAGTTCAAACAAAAAACATGTCTATTGCCACTTTAATCTATACAAAAACACGAACAGGTTGTATGTATTTAACGAGACATGACGTTTGTATCAGTGAGCTCCAGAGACAGATTTTGTTACCTTTGGACAGATCCAGGCTAGTCTTCATGCTACAAGAGAGATATTTAATGTGCTTCATGTTCCGTCTTCATAAGAGCACAGTTACAACTGATATTCAGGTATTTATGAAACTAAAATATGAAATGTGAAAGGCAACAAGGAACTGAAAATGACCACCGATTTAACAACTTATTGTATACTTGATATTAACTTAATGGAACGGCAACCTGGTACAAATCCAAACTGATAGCCAATAGACCTGCCCTTAAAAGGAGCTGGTCAATCACCTCCCCAAATATTCAACAGCTACTTAGAACCCTGTCACGACTGCATATCAGGAATGCCAACACATGAACTGCTGCTGCTGTGTTACCATGTGCCGCTGTGCTGTGGAAGCATATGGTTCGCACTAAGCGCTATACGAGTGTGATGACAGCGGGTCGCTGGAGGCAGCCGAGCCCTGAGATGACTGCACACTGCTGGGCTGGCTGGAGCCTGCTCTATGACCTACTGCTCCATGCACGAGGGATGCTCCACCCAGCACTCAGCGAAGGGCATTTGGCAGAGAACGTCTGACGAAGGGAGATGGTAAACAATGTCAAACAAAAGCGCGAGAAGCTGCCAATGCTGAATATATATGGCACGTTATAGCTGTAAGACGTAACTTCAGGCTCCCAATGTTTCTGCCTTCATCAATAGAGATCATCATGAAACCGTATATGAAGAATATGCATCGGCATACTCTTTTCATTACTCTCAGAAGAGACGTCATGCTTTTGCTCCTGTATGTCTTAGTTTTGTTTTCCTGTCTCATGGGCTTTGAGCCAATGAGCATCTGAATCTGGGATTCCAACTCTAATAACAACCAGTAGTGGAAAGTAACTAAGTACATTTACTCAAGTGCTGTACCGTAATACAGTTTTAAGGTACATTACTTGAGTACTTCGATTTTGTACAATGTTCTGCTCCACTACATTTCAGAGGAAAACTAGTTATTATTCAATTAAATTATTTGACAGCATATTAAATATGATGGATTATTCATGATTAATGATTAAACTACCCAACTTTATATAAAGTAGTAAGCGTATCAGCGTCACCTCAACCGGCTTCATCAACATATAAATTATATAACATGGAGAGGGGGCATTATGCCGCTTAATGAAGACTTTTACTTTCAAAATCTCCAGTACATTTAGCTGCCTATTATTTTTACTACTCAAGCAAAAATATAAACACTTTTACTTGTAATGGGGTATTTTTATAACAAACAAAAAAAAGGAACTCACATTTTGAAGGATTAACAAATCAATACAACTTAATATTTCGGTTAAAAAGAAGGACTGATGTCTTTGGGAAAGACAGCTGAGTAACAAAATGCTTCTACATTGAAGGTTTTCACTCTCAGTGCCTTCTACGTATCAACATGTTCATCTGGCTCTCGAATGTAAGTGCTTAGCTGCATCTGGAGTGCACTTGACCACATTGGGGAAGCTTATGTGGCACCTTGTGTTAGTCAAGCTCTGGAGGAGCTAGCTGTTAGCGAGCATGGCTAATCCACGGGTTGGCAAAGGCCCAGTGCGTGGCCATGTGTTCCTGCAGAGAGCGGCATTCCCCCAGGAGCTGCTGTCAGCACAGACTCAGGAAACAGTTATACTGTTCATATTTGTACAAGCTGCCTCTATGTGCAGCTAAAGTGAATCATAAGCTAATCACTGCCAGCTGCCCTGCTCTCGCTGGGGGCTCTAGCTTGCTAGCACCTCAGGCACGAGGTATGAGGGGAATCTTTCATATGCCACATTAATCTCTCCCCTGATATTCATCTTCACTGACCATCCTGCGCTACGCCGCTTTTTGTTCCCAGCCGGCCCACCCACTCCTGTCCGGCTGCAATGAGAGAGCGATTTGACCGCTGACCTGTTGATTCCTGAAGCTATAGAGGTGGAGGGGATTTTAAGGTGAGGCTATCAGATTGATGGACTACATTTAATAAATATTTGAAGGGTTGAGAGGTTAAAGAGAGCGTGAACGGATATGTAAAATACCCTTGTGTCCTGTCTGCTGTAACAGATGGATGTGACCTTGCATGGAGATGCGTGAAGTGTCGGGAGGAGATGGGTGTGACGTTTATGAGAACACAGCTCAGTGACTTCGACTTGAGTGGCCCAATGAATGTTTCCGTGAGTAATACGGGAAAGCTGACGTCATTCTGGGAACAGGTTTTGATTCAGCACAGTTCATTAATAAACAGCTTCGAAATGATATAGCAAGACGGTGAAAAGGACTTCCAACCTGGACTGTTTGCTGCCCTAAAGCCACACAAGACCAGGCCGGATAACTCGTGTTCAGGTATGCAGGTGCGGACAACGTCGACCAGAAACATAACTACAAGTTGATGCACTCTTGTTGTGTCCTTGGGGCCTCGGCTCTTTGTGCCGAGGCATGATGGGATGGAAAGAAACCTGAAGATTCATGAGCAGTCCTGCTCTGCTGCTCGTTCGTCTTCCTTCACCTGCAGCTAACTGTTCCACGAGGGAGCGGGGATCAGACCCTGTCCTCCATAGACCCTACGTTCTCCACAAACACCCTCTGCCTCGCCTCTCATCTTTTGACCATTAAGCCCCTCTGATGGATGACGGGGGCGTCTTTGGCACAGATTGGTGGGAACACTTCTGGTTCTGGTTAGCAAGCTAAAGCTGCGCTTGAGAGACAGACTAACGCATCCTGGCTAAAGCTAAAGCTAAAGCCAGCCCTGCAGGCCCCGGTGTGAAGAACACAGCCAGGGCTCGGGTTATTTTTTTGGGACCTGAAAGCTCCGCGTTAAACCCAGAAAGATAACCGCCCTGCTCACAACAAGGAATCCGTCCTTAAGTCACCGGCCTTCTTGGAGGAATTTGACAGTAAATCATGTGAATCTTTCCTGAGTTAATTGAAAGACCACACATTAATAACTGAGCACCACAAAATGAAGCTGCCATGAGCGACAACCTCAAACATGTTTTTGTTCGGGCTGCGAGATTGACGTTCATTTTCTGGATCAAGAATGATAATGGCTGGAAGAAGACAGACCCTGTAGAGTTACGTGCCTTGAACCCCCCCCCCCCCCTTCAGAGCAGGAACTCTTAATGTAGCTCTGTGCCGTCTCTGCCGTCACTCTAATTCAATTAGCCCGTGTCAATCACTGCTGAGGTATCAAACCACCTCAGGCTAATATTTGCGGAGGGGCTCTAATATCAATACGCAGGTAAAGGCTGCAGCCTCTCCCCCTTCGCAATTATACAACCACATATGGCTGAAGCAGTGAATGACAACATTTACCACCCATCTCTCAGTGAGCACAGGCCGCCATGGTCCAACAGCCACCTCTATGAGAGAGGCCCCCACATCCACATGCCACTTGTGCCACGCCGATTGCCAAATGTATTTTAACTGGCATATTTTAATATTAGCTTCAGAAAAATGACACTGGTATTTACAAAGTAAAAGGAGTCTAAATGGCCCGTTTCAGCCAGAGTAAACACATTAAGCTATGAGGTCAGAGGCTGCCACACTAGAGGCAGGTTAGTTTGATAATTTTGTCAAAATGTTTAACGTCCTGCTAAACCGTTTGGGAAAAACAAGTGCGGCGCTGATATTGACTTTGGCAGCAGCCTGTATACTCAAGGCTTTAAACATGTAAATCAAATGCTCCATCCTCAGGCAAATGTGAGTCGACGTTTCATGCCCGGCTGGTTGTACTGCAGGTCCCCGGCTCCTAACCCCCACCCTCTGTCCACACTGATGAACAGATATGGCACTACAGTACGCGTGTGTGCATTTATGACTGCTTTCAGGTCAAACATCTTGATTTGATGAAATCTGAAAATTGGGAAACTGCGGCAATTTCAAATGCATTGTCATCACGTCACAAGTATGTCGGAGCTTAAAGGCGGGGAAGGAACACGGTAGGTCACTTCTATGGCATAATAGCCACTTCAGTTACAAAAGAAAAGGGGGATACTCACCGCTAACCACTCACATTCTCACACACAATGTTCAGATGTTCCTCATCAAGCACCCAAAGGCACGGACCCACGCCTCACATCCAATAATGTGAGCCTGCCAGCCCAACCGCCGTAACATCGTCCCCCTACTCAGGTCCTTTTCACTTTCCATTTCTGTCCTCACGCTGGTAATTGTGCATGCCGCAGAGAAGGAGGCACTGAAACCGCGAGGTCATTTCAGCGTTCGCCTGCTGCTTTCAAGGCTTGAAACAACACATCACCTTCCAGATGCTTCCAGGCCAACCCGGCGTCTCTGAAGCGGCACTCGGACGTTTACGTCCAGACGGTTTCGCTGCGCCGGGCCCACTGCTGCACTGTTTGTGCTGGAAGTCGAGCAGTCTGCTGTGCCTCACACCCCAATCACACGCAATCATGTGTGTTTCCTGGGTAAACTAAATGTAAACTCCTCTCACTCACACAAGTACATATACATGCACGGCTCTTTGGAGTAAGAAAGCCATCAAACCTCATTCTGTCATACGTCTGCGCTGTATACACTCCCATAACAGCGTATATACACACACAGACACCCAAAGAGCGGACCACAGAGTTAAAAGAAAGCACGTTTACGTAACATGATAACTTTTGTAACACGGGGTTTATGACGCTTGATTCCATCCACTCTTTCTCAATGTTATCACACTGTAAAAGGCTGTTTTCCTTTCCTACCTCCCTGGTTTTCAGCACATTGTTTAGTACAGTACACACTGCGCCTCCTGACGACACTCGGGGCTCTGTAACTCTGCTCTGCTGGCTCTTGGGGGAAATCATCGACACATGCTTTGCATCTCACACACGAAGAACACGTGAAAATAATTCAAGTGTCCTTGAGCAAGACAATTGCACTTCTATATGTTGCAGGTTTTCCACCGATCTTGGATACTCTCTGGTAGCTAATGTAAGAGGTGGCTTTCAGAAATGTGCTTTTGTGCGGCAATTAATGTATTGTGGTTACAGTCAATTAATTTCTTCATGAAATGTACAAGACATTTAAAACAGGACTGACAAGGAACTCCTTTTCTTCTTTGCCAAAGATGTAGCAACACTGGCACACTTATTAAATCATACTAAATTGTCTCTTTAGTTTTATTGCTTTCTCTTTAAAAGTATCCCCAGTTGAACTCATTTTCACAATTGTCTTTTTAAGATGGCACAATTGAATGCAGTTCATTGTTTGTATTTGGTGTAACACTATGACTTGTTTGGTATTTGTTGATTCATGTCATTTGAGGATAAAACAGCAAACGATGATCTTATGACAGTCCGGCCAAAGTTCATCGCACTGATGCTCTCCTATCCAGTGGAGATGGGGGACCTTATCAACACCGATTCCAGTGCCAAAAATAGAGTTAGCGATGTGTCACGTTGACCCTGTGGTGACCAGCACAGCCCCTCTTCCCACGAGGGATGTCTTCGGGGGTTTTGGAGTCGAGTTTGTTTCCAGTAAGACGGCCAAATGGGCTCGTCAGCAGGCCTGAGAGGCTTAACCTAACACGATCTAAGTGGGCTCGCCCCGCGGCTCTGCCTCGATTCAGAAAGATAAAGAGGTGAAAAACAATGGCAACGCAGTGGGTCATTATCAGTGTAAATAATGAGATTGAAAGAGGAAGACAGTTGTGTGTTTTTATAACTAAACGGATACTTACATGTTAATGTGTGAACATTGTAAATTAATCATATTTTTGTTGGAGACTAAGTTTTAATGTTCCCGTTAAGAGTTAAGAGTGTTTTACTAACTTCAGCTTGAAAAGTTGAACCTCACCAGTCTGTGATGTCACATGACTTTACCTGAGATATTTGAGTTTACTGCAGAGGCCAATCAGAATGGTCATGAGACAAGACTGTGACAAAGTGCATGACTGTAGATTTTTCCACTTATTAATTGGGGGATGTACACTAATACCAGATTAAATGTTTGTATCCCCCCCCCCCCCCCCCCCCCCTTGTCTCCCTCGACAGTGACAGGGTAAGTATGACGCATCTCCACAGATGAGAATACATCCACGTTACACATCCACTGGGGCCTCACCCGTCTCTCGCGCTGTCCATGGCAGCCAGCGGGGACAGGTGATGAGGGCTGCCGAGGTCCCGGTCCAGTCGGTGTTGTCGGGTGGGCAGGTCAGCGGTGGAGGTGTTGTTGGGGGTAGGGGAGAGGAGCTCCACTGAGGCGCTGTGATGGGGGGTGCTGGAACCAGCGTACAGGCCTGAAAGACAAACAAAGCTAATTCAGTAAATAATTACTGAAAACGCCAGGGCCCTGCGCTCCGTCTCTCCTTAGAACAAATTAAAAGCCATTTCATGGCAACGGGATTTTGTTTTGACAACCTTCAGCCAATCAGAGAGCTCCGTTTGTAATTTATGGTACATTGTTTGTGCTGCCACGGGGATTGGCCTTGTTTGTCCTTTCAGCTGTTTGTTGTCATGAAACAATAATAAACTAAAATGTTACATGTGTTTGAATGCTGACTGTGAACACGCGGCATTAAAAAGGGGGAATATGGTTCCTGTACAGTATCTGTTTTGTGTGTTTGTGCATGCTGACAATCACAGTTATGGTTATGTTAGTTGGCGTATATGTCGTGTATTTCTGCATGCACATCGTTATGATTAACATTTTGTTTACACAGTGGAATGTGGGGGTGGGGGGAGGGGTGGGGGGGGGCATCATTTTCATGTGAAGCTGGCTGCATGTTGCCAACCTTTCTACTGTTTCAAGCTGTGGACTCCAATTGAACACTGATCATTCGTCCTATTCAGAATGCATTGCAGACTAGGGCTGCAACTGATAAATACCGCTATATAGAGTTATGATATTTTTTTTGTCTGACTAATAGCCCAAAACCTAAAAGTAGTCATTTTGCAGACTCATGAAACTGGGAAAATAAGTTTGTATCTTTGCATTCAGGCAGAGGCCAGTGTTCAGCCACATGTGCTCGAGTACAATTTCCCTGAAATCGGTGTCAATTTGTCAGCACATTGCGCATAATGTCTTCCAGCGCTTGGAGCCGCACCAATCAACTAATACGCTGTAAAACAATATTTCCATCAGTTCCCTCTACAAGTGTTCACTGGTTCAATCTGTTGTCCCATGTTGCTCCAGAGAGACGACTGACAAAGTGAAAATCAAGAACTAGAAACCAAGTCTTGTTGAGAAAGGTAATACTGGATCTCCACTTGTTCTCATCGCAAGACAATAAATCTGCTCTCTCATCATCTGCTCCGTTTATCGTCTGACTTCTTTCCCAGCATCCAGGAGGAGAGCGACGCGCTGACTTTCTGTGGCAGTTAACCAGCGACGAGAGGGGATGTCAGGAGGAGATGAAAGGAAAGGAAGAAAAGATCGGCGCTCCTGGTTTTGCCGTTTCCAGGCCCAGCTGTTCTCAAGTGGAAGCATGCTGGGGCCTGATCTGACAGCACTCTGAAATGGTTACAAGTTTGATTCATTACCCCCAAATCATCAATCACAGAGCTTAAATGTTTTCCCCTTTAGCCCCAACATCTGCTACCAGACCGGCAAAAACAGTCGACAAATAATGGCTGTGATTGCCTCAATTTCATCGCTAGTTCCTTGTGGAGGGAGAGTGAAAGGATCTGATGGTACTGATGGGTTAGTAGAGGATTATGCTCTGAAGATGTTGTGGATTGGCTCTGAAATGCTTCTGGTCAAGGTCAGGAAGAAAAGCTCTGCGCGAGAGGGATATGGAGAGGTATAGCAGCCATTCAGCATCATAGCAGGAGCATGTAAACTTCTGCATTAAAAACTGTGATAAATCCTTCCTCTGGGTAATCAGTGAACACTCTAATTATGCTCTATAAAACAGAGAGGGGCTTCTCGTAAGTCTCGCTGCAGCCATGTGAATAAGAGCAGACGTAAAACCGGCGAACAGGAAAACAAGTTTATCTCTGACTGGAAGCATGACTCATTTTCTGCTCCACAAGTGTTAATGATGGGATAGCTGCCCGCTTTGCTCCACCTCTTCCATTGCATCCTTATTGGCCCTGGAACAAAGTGAAACTCATGTAAATCGGGATCCCGAATGCCAACATGCAACATCTTTGCTGGCCTCGAATAACACCGCATCCCTGAACGCTTTGGCATCGGCCTCACGAGTGAGCTCCTCGGGGCTTTAAACCATTTAAAACAAGAGAGCAAGCAACATCCACTCAGAAACAGAGGGAGGCCGAGGGGGGGAAAAAAGCCAAGACTCAGAGGCCCGGTTCCACATTCAAAGACAAGTTGAGAGTACACAGTCGTCAGCGGTGCGCTGAGTTCCAGCAACAATAACAGAGCGCAACGGGGAGACTGGATAGAGTGCAGGCGGAAAACAAGGACAGATGTGTCCATAAAACCAGGGAGCAGCGGGGAATCTCTCTCTTGTCTTTAAGATGGCTATCATCTATTTATCCCTCTCTTGTTTCCAAGGAGTGTTGACAGTTGATGACGGTCAAATTCATCAATTAGAAAAATGGAAGTTTAGAGGCCACATGTGATGAATAAAAGTTTCCGTTTGCAGCGGTTCGTGATGGATTCTGCAGCCCTTTGCATGACAAGATGACATGATATGGTTATAAAATACAAACCAAACAAACAAAAAGTGCCAGGTTGTTAAGACTTCCATTTAAACCTAAGAAACCAAATGGAGTCTAAAAAATGTTGACATAAAATGTGTAAAAGCAATTAAAGATAAATTATAGAGGTGTCATTTGTTTGTGTTTGAACAAAGGCGCCATAAGTATGAATGTTACTGCCCGATGGCACAAAATGATCATATTACATCTGCAGGAATGTTGACATGGCTGCTGATGACCACCAATGACTCAGTGATTGCTTTGCCAGGTGTCGGGAGTTCTGGCGGTCAGACCCCACTAGCTGGCCTGCTCTTCTGTTTTGGAACAAATACTCCCTGGCCATCGATATTTTTGACACATGGCCAGTCTCTTGCACTCACAGTTTGAATTGCTCAACCACAGTTAATTGCGCTACTTCTGTTATCATATGACATGTTGAATTCAAGCCAAACAGGAAATGATAAAGTATTACTCGTTAAAAATGTTATATTTAGGAATTTATGCAATAATTGACATAAATTCGAACACTTTTTGTGAATGGAAGGTGTCACAAGAAGCTTTAAATCAATATGGATTAAATTACAGCATAGACGCTAGATTTGTGGTTTGAATTATTAAAGATGTATAAGACGTATATGATATAAATGCATTAAAATAGGTAGTTTACGATAGTAACTTTCGATCCACCAAAAGGTTGGTGTGTCCTGGAAAAAGGAAAGCTGGAGAGCTTCCAGAATCAAACATAAAAATATGATTTGTGGACACATTAATTCTGTCGATACTCGACTTTACTACTTACTTACTTTTGGGCAAATCTGAAAATAACAGATTTGAGAAATGGAACGTGAAGTTCAACAACAAATACTGGATATAAGGTCCCTTTTGAGTTATATGGCTCTTAACCTCTGTAAAAGGACAAAAAGTTTATTTGGTTAAAATAATATTATATGGAATTGGGAGAAATAGCGCCAATGGCTAGTAATTGACACATATCTTGAGGCAGAAGAAGACAAATATTATGGAAGTTACACAGAAAGAGACGAGAGACTTTTATGCTGAAAGATTACTCAAAGCCTTGATAAAGGGGAAGAGGTTCGATCATCAGGGTGTTCGATGACAGAGCAGCATCCTGTGTGTGTGCGCACCTGTGAAGATGTCTTGGCCCAGTCCAGGAGAACGACCACCTTTGCCGTTGTAGAGGTGCTGCGAGGAGGTGGAGCTCTGGAGGTGCTGCATGGACAGACAGTCACTCAGGACGTCCTGCTCCAGGTGAGGACAGGGCCGGAGCTGTCAATCAAAAACATAAGAATAAACAGAGAATGTTTACAAGAAACGATGTTGAGTCACTCCATCTGGTTTGAAAGATTACACAAGGACACAACACATGCAAGATGACACAAGTCTTGTCTATTTGTAGGCTGGACCCTATGGGGGGGTGTGTTGTTTTTCCGTTTTGTGCAATAACGTGATAGTAATGTTAATTTGAAACAGTGACTCTACAAATGAGAATACACCGTCAGTCAGGGGGGACCGGAGGAAAGATCACACACTCCTTTTTGAGTCATGCGTTGGCCTTGGGCATTGTGGGTAAGCGATCACTGTGCCAACTCAGAGCCAATGCGAGATTGCTTCTGTTTCTCTCACTGCCAACAGCAATGGGGGCAACTGAAGACACATTTCAGCTGGAGAGTCGCTCACACGCAACGCAGAAGAAACCTAAACCGAAGGAAACTGGTGTCAGTTGGAGAAATGGGACATCTGCCTCACAGATCAGTGGAGCAGCTGACCTCTGTTGTACACATCAGTGGACGTCGCTGTAATAAAACATTACAGTTGCTGAGGTACACACCAGGCCTGAACCAACAACAACATATTTCCTTTGCTCAGGAGATTTACCTTCAGAGAACCTGTAAATCCAACCCTGGGACAAGTCTACAGCTGATTATCAAAAGTATAGAAATAAAGGCATTTTAAACCAGCAGTGTGTCAGAATGACTAGTGAAAGAGGAATCTAATAAAAGTCCCAATGAGATCTATTTGGCTCCAACACGTGATCTAAGCATTTATAAAAGCCTGATATGATCATTCTTCTCCAACATGTTGTCCACAAACTAATACAACATCAATGAGCCACAATGTTGCACTGGGTTCTTTAATTATGATGAACAAACACGTAATTACACTAACTAACCACCATTGTGATTCTACCCAGTTTACATCATTATTCATCATTTAAACATTGACCAAGTAAGACCAGATAGTTCAATCATATTCAGTTAACTCCTTTAATCTTCAATTTAAAAGGGTTCAACTGCTGTATAATGTCATCTCATTCATTATGCTTTGTTCACAAAGAACATATTAACCGTTTTAATTGAATGATGCGTAAACGTCAACCTAGGGAACACTAATGTTATAACTAATAAGGTTGAACTTAAGAACAACTGGCTACTAATCATTTGACTCCATCATACCTGGCTTCAGTAAATCAGGAAAGCATCATATAAACTACTTTTAAATGATTTGATATAACCATCTTGAATGATACACATTTTTTATATATTTGTAAGAAGCGATAAAAGGTTTTAATCCTCATCTCAACCTCAACAATCTGCCGACCTGTTTCTCTGTGTCTGTCCGTCCGTCCGTCCACAAATCCAGCCTTCGTCATTCCACAAAAATAAGTTCCACATATTATATGTTGTGGTTAGAAACATACTTCAGCATTATCACAACAATCTACTCTAACGTCTGACTATTCCCACGGAGTTCATCGACAGCGATGAGCCAAGTGGACGGACAACAACGTTATTTGTGTGCGACTTAAATCTTTTAAGATGATTTTATAAATGTGATACTGTATGTCAGTAAGTGTGTGTGTGCCTGTTCTCCTGGGGATCCTCATGAAAACCCTGCAGAACATTCATCACGTGTAATGAAGGCCTGTTCTCCACACAGCGACACTAACAGTTTCTCTGGGCCGCTCCAAGAGTGGAGTGAGAGCGTTTGTTTGACATTTGTCCATAACATCTGGCCACTGGGGTATTCCGCAGCACAGCTTATTAACAATGCTACAAGCACACATGTGTTTCCCTTTACGGCGCTAAGCAAAGAAACACATCATCCAGACTGCCACTATCCAGCCCCTTCCACAACAATGAGCCCATTCTCTGTTATTTACCCGCTTCCAGTCAGGGAAAGAATGGGCTTTTGACCATGAACACGACAGAAATGTGGTCAAACCTGATCTATTGTTGGGGAAACGATTCTCAAAGACACCCCTCTACCCGGCCTCCCAAGCCCTCAATTAAACCAACGAGATGGAGCCGCGGATAATGTACGTACATCAGAACAGGAGAGATTACGTAAAGTGGTCCGTTTGTAAGACCTACCGTACTGACTTGAATTAAGTCATGCTGGAAGCTGATACAGTAGCCCTTGAGCAGGGCACTGCAGGGATCTACTCTGCATGATACGCAGGCAAAGCCAAACACAGGTATGTATTATAGCAAAATGAAACATAATAGATAATGTTCCTTTAATTAATTAAAGTTAGAGGCACATAAATTATCTCTCAGTTGGTTTTATTTGATGTAAGAAAAAAGTAAAATGTCAAGTTACAGATGTCGAACTAATGACATTCTACTTGACCACACCACGGTGCTTTTATCCTGACATCTCTTTTCCCCATTCCGTCACTCTCTTGTAGGAGGTGTCTTACCTTTCTACGCACCTGTTGCTCTTTGGCCGAGTGGATCTTGACGTGTTTGCGCAGGGAGCTGGGATCTGTGTAGCGCTTGGTGCAGCCGGGGATCTGACATGCGTACGGTTTCTACAAGCAGAGAGAAAAATATATACTTCACACACCAGGTTAAAGTGTGCAATACATGTACACAAACATTATTACAAGGACAGAGACACATGGAAAAGAGTTGGGCAGCTATTTAAGAAGACGTGACAGTCTGATTGCAGCCGCGGCAGGGCGTTCCTGTCGCACATGACAGGAAAATGAAATGTAGATCATTGTTTTACGTAGAACAGGAACTTTAGAACTACATTTTTGTTTTGCACAGTAACTTCATTGTCCTGTTCATGTCTCTAATCCTGGCAAAGTAGTCTGCCTGGGAGTGAGCGGTACCTTCACAACTACCAGCTAGAACCAGCTGTGCGTTGAGAAAGTAGAGAAGAAGTAAAAGTAGGTGCTCCTGTAGCCCACCAGCCAATCAAAGCAGCGGGCGTTCCTGCGCTCCATGGGAACACGCCGCCGCGGCTGCAGTAGGCTCCCGGCAGAAATTGAGAAATTCGGGTGTGAGTATGCAAAATGTATACACAGGAAGATGGAAATCTGTTAAAGCAAAGGAAAAGTTCAAGTCCTACCTTTCAGCTGAGAATGACAGAATTTGAAGTAAGAAGAAGGGGAGGAAAAAAGCATGAAAAAGAAAAAAGAGAAGATCTGTTATAAAATAATCAATATGAAATTATCTCCCTGCGACGTTTTTCATTTAAATCCAGGACTTTGAAGCAAGCGTAGTAACGAACCGGCTCTCTTGATACAATGTGGCAAGATTAATATAACTACTTGACAAAGTGTGTACAACAGTCCGCTGTTATATAGTAAGACATGGTTAGTCGTTTTTTAAAGGAAATATTGCAGTACAATGTTCTGCATTGAATATTGCGAAGCAATGAAAAATATAATTTGTATTACTGCTCTATACCTTCAGTGTGCATGCTGACATACAGACTAAGGACGGAGAAGATTAGAGCGACGGACATAACATCTGTAAAACGACTGCACTGTCACGAGTTTCCTCATCATTTCACATTCTTCTTATTAACTAAGCAAATACAGCATGTAGCCAGCTGATTGAGGGATTTTTTCCCTTCACATGCAATTTAGTTTTTTTCATTCTCAGGAATATAAGTTGGCCATTAAAGTGTAAGAGGATACGCGTCTTTATTAGCTCTGCCTCCAAACTCAACCTTCTCTGTAAATAAGCCATTGTTATTGCAAGGCGCTTCCAGTGCCAGTCATCTCCACCGTGTTTGTTTTGCCGAGCAACGCACCCAATACCAGAACCTTGAATTAAAAAAAAAACAAAAAAAACTAGCACAACTTCTGTGTAGAATAAATACCATTAAAGCTTGAAAATTATTTTCGCTCAAAGTGTTTTTGGCAGGGCAGGCAGCTGGGCAGGCAGAGTGAATACCTTAGCGGGGTGTTAATGGGAAGCTATAAGCATCGGGGTCCCAGATTAGCTGTATCACTTGCTCTGCTGTGGAAAGAGTTGGTGGTGAAGAAAAATCCCAAAATGATAGAATAACACAAGTCTGCATTCAAAATCCTGCTTTAGAAAAGATTCTCAGTGATTTATTATAACGTCTACCAAAAGCATTGGCGGGCTGGCCAATGCAGGAAGGCTAACAGGGGGAAAATATTCTGGAAATACAATAAAACAATTAGAAAATATCTCTTTCAATTAAAGTTTTGCAGAAAGTGGTGAATTTGAGCGTTTATTGATTAAAATAATTCACACAGCTCTCTTTCTACTTGCTCAGCATCACTGAGGCTTTATTCTCTTTGGCTTCTTCAGCACTTGCTCATATAGCCTGAATCCACCTCGCTGACTTTGAGGTACAGTGAGGAGAAAAACAAACGTCTTTCCATCGTGTTTAGGAAAAATAGACAAACTGACTGTTGCCATACGACTTAAGAGTAACCCGTTACCAACTTTAAGGCTCTCAAAGTAATTGTAAATAATCTTCATTCGAGTTGAAGAATTGTCTGGAGAGTTTTCTTCCGTCACTGAAATGTAAATATGGAATCAAATCGAGGCTTTAAGGATCGAGGGTGTCGTATGTTGCTCTGGCCTCTGAGAAGGAATTGTTGAATTGCTATAAATCAATAAAAGTGAACTGACGTGACTGAATATGGCTCTGTGGAAGCAGAGCAACATTTACATTCATTTAATTTTGGATTCATATAGACACTAACTGACACGCAGGTTCGAAAAAGTATATCGTATTTTTGACAGACTCCTTCTAATTCTTAAAAATGGCATCCCTGATATCCAAGGCTATGGTTGACATTGTTTTGGCTGGTTGGCTTGCAGCTGGTACGTGTATATACCTTTTAGGTATCACAGATTATGTTCAGCAAACAAGTAACAATCTCAAACATGCAGATATTGACGTTAAATAGTTGCCAAGAGAATAAAGTGCTTTGAAATGTTGCGGTGAAACGGTCAAATTCCCTGAAGTGTGAAAATAACAAATACCTCAATTGTGACATCATTTGAGCAAAACAAGTTATTTACTCCGTCGCTGCGTTGACGTGCAGCTGGTGATAAAGTGAGGTATTGGTGGGGCTACTGCGACATGACGAGTGGCAGCAGCGATGGCTGACTCAACCTTTCCCTCCCTGTATACAGGTCAGAGGAACAGGCGAAGCTCTGTGTGATCTCGCAGCTCCAATCCAGGTCTGTGACGGCCCGAGCTGCGACTCGGCCTGATGGAACTGATCGTTGAATGATCTGCGGCGTGTCACTGCCAGCGTGGAGAGAGTGAGAATGCCACACTGACAGCGAATTAACGCGCAACACTGTCGAGACGTGGAAATAGCCATTGAGGCTTAAACAGCAGTGCAGTTCTTTAATTTAGCATATCCTCTAATCCCTGAGTGGATTTGGTAGAAACTAAATGCAGCTTGTACCCAACACATGCAAACATTTATAGACCATCATTTCATGCAGATATGCCTTCTGCAACACAGCGACCACCCAGACTATTTTAACCGGTGGCCCAAGAGAGGTTAACATTAATCTCCTCTGGGGAACTATTGGGAGGTGAGACAGAGCAGAGGCTTAGTTTCTGACCGTGTCCAGGTGAGTACGCTGATGCTTGGCGCGGTCGCTGGAGTTGCTGAAAGCTTTCTGGCAGCCGGGGTGCTGGCACAGGTACGGCTTCTCTCCCGTGTGGCTCCTCAGGTGGATCTTCAGGTTCTCCAGACGTGAAAACGCTTTGTTGCAGCCCTCGAACTGTGGGAAACGGCAAGACGGCACACAGCTGTCACAGGAATGCGTGACACGTGCACAAAGACAACCACAGACAAGCAGGTAAGCACAGGACCCCACAAGGAAATAAACAAACACCCACAAGCAGGCGCGCACACACACACACACACACACACACACACACACACACACACACACACACACACACACAGATGGAGAAGCACACCCACACACTCAGAAAAAAAGAAATCAATCAGTGTAAAGCGGGCATATTCTGGTCAAATGTGGGCTCTGTATATATGTGCACTTCTGTGAATCAGAAAGAAGCTGTCCCACTCTTTCCCAAAGTCCCTTGATCACTCGCACAGCTGGAGGAGTTCACTCTCCACCACATATTCATCACCAGCTATGGAAAAGTGAGAGATGCTTAAGAACACGGGTGGTATAATTGCGAGCATTTTTTTTTCCATGGCTCTTGAATTACGTAGGCAAAATCCAGGGACCTCCGTTAAAAACCACATCCACTTGAGAGACGGCGGCGTTGCGTGACAGCACACCTGCCTCGAGGCCGCCGCCGCCGCGTCTGAATTGCAGGGGAAACTGGAGTGTGCCGTACGGGCTGTAATGCATAGCACGAGATAAGTGTTCTGTTGTGTATAGTGCATTCGACTGACAAGTGACAGCGGCTGTAAACAAGCTCATATCCGACCCAGCTTGCCCCATTCGATCCAAACCACTCAGCCAATGAGCACCACAGATTTGTTAACATGTGAATGATTCACGAGGCTTCTCGCATATCCACTGCAGAAAACACGGCTGATTGGTTGATGAGGCGGTCCATGTCAAGACCCCCTACAGGGGCTGCTGTGCAAGGAGTCACGAATTGCACGAGTGTATAGTCGTATGGGAAGCATAGCTCAATGTTATTATCTACCTAGGGTTCAACTCATTGAGGTATTCAGCAGCACCTGGACATCAATATGCCGAGGCTGTCACAGAGCACAATAGGAGCAGGTGAAGAGCTCATGTTAGCCTCCTTCTTTTCTTTACAGCCACTTGCCTGTCACCCTATAAGGACTTCAGATGAGGGGCACAGGACAGGTGGTGTGGAAGATGGAAAACTGTGTGTAAACTGGTTAAGCGATTGAAAGCAACTATTAGCAAATTTTTGCCTAAATGTTCCAGGAACCATGGAACCAGAGGAACTAAAAGTCCCTTTTGTGCATTCCTGTTTGCATCTCCACCGCATCTGAATAACTGTAAAGATTGGACGAATTAGATCGATGACGAATCTAAAAAGAACCAACGGCTTTACTCATTCTATGTCAAGAACCTAAATATGAGGTTCAAAACGAGAGAAAGGAGAAACAAGGAGCCAGGAAGGCATTCAGTGTGATAAAAAAGAGTTTCCCCTTAAGTTTCCCCTTAAATATCAGATAATAACTTCTATAATAACAGCTTCCCCACTCTTAGATCTTACCAAAAACCAATTTCTTGCAACGGGCTAAGCCACCCTCAGTGCAAATGCAACTTAATTGACAAACGGCTGCGGAGGCACCGCGGTCTCTACTGCCCATTGTAGCCTGACCTTTAGTGAAGCCTGCTGACAACAGGTCGGGTTACGGCTAAGGAGAGAGTGACACCATTCTTCTAATAGGCCTTCAGCTTCATCTAGGCTCAGTACTCATCCCTGGTCTCCTTCATTCACTCACACAGCACAGGCAGGGCCTTCTATTCACCGAGGCTCCATTTAATATCGGCGAAACCTAAGCCAGGCATGGTAGAGCCGTGTTGGGTGACCAGGCTGATCTGTGGGTGCATGTGCTTGTGTGGATCAGTAAGAGGGTCTTAATCTGCCCGATTATGGCTCCACGTCTTCTAAGGTTTGTGAAACCATTTGAAACAAGTTAAACTGAGCATGTGAAGTTGTTTTTACTGAAAAAAACAGGTTCAATGAACAGCCCTATGTACACGATGAGATCTAATCAGCTCTGTCTGAGCCTGTGTGCCGTATGGTGTGGCTGAAGCTGGGAAGATGAATGCAGTACTACGATATAACTGACTTCTTGACCAGGCAGCAACACAAAAAAGGTCACAATGAGGCTCAGGGCAGGACTAAGAATGTAAGGCAAGGCAAGAAAAGTCTTCAATCTTGATTTAAAGGAGCTGAGGGTCTCAGCAGACCTGCAGCTTTCTGGGACTTTGTTCCAGATATGTGGAGCAGAAAAACTGAACGCTGCTTCTCCATGTTTAGTTCTGACTCTGGGAACAGAAAGTAGACCGGTCCCAGACGACCTGAGGGGTCGGGATGGTTCATAAGGTAGCAGCAGATCAGAGATGTATTTTGGCCCTAAACCATTCAGTGCTTTGTAAACCAACAGCAGGATTTTAAAGTCAATTCTTTGTTGGACAGGAAGCCAGTGCAAAGACATCAGAACTGGGGTGATGTGATCCACCCTCCTGGTCTTAGTGAGGACTCGAGCTACAGCTGTAGTGTGAATAAAACACTTCACCCCGGATTCATCAGCACACGAACATTCGGTCCCGGCTTCGTCATACAATCGTGGAAAATGTCTTTAAGTCGCACGGTGTTGTATCGGCGGAAATATATTATTGTAAAGTCTTGCCAATCAAATGCTTCGGATGGAAAGGAGAGACGCAGCGAGGGTGGGAAAGTTTAATATAAATCTCAGTGCAGAGGAACATCCACACTGCCGTACCCGTCATGACAGACGCGGTCCAATGCCGACTGCTGAAATGCGGCGCCGGGCACTTGAGTTTGGAAAACAAACACGGCTATTATTGACGTGCCAAATGTGTGTATTTATGTATAAGGGAATAATCACTCTTTCATTGCTTTCTTTTCCCTAACACAAATGTGAGGCTAAATTATAGTTACGGGTCCGTGGAGGAAACCGTGTTAATCGTGTAGAGCGTATTATTACTCTGGAAGCTGGAGTAGCAGGGAGAGTGCCGACTGTGAGGTTTTCCTGCCTGCTGGGAAACCAATAGGCACTGCCACCCCATAGACGTGGACATTACCCAGAGCCCTGCGTGAAAAAATGTTATGCTACAGTAAAATGTTTTAGCGGGGCCAATCGGATGGTTAAATGACTTCTTTCAGTGAGTTCATGGACTGTCAAAAAAAAACCTACTCAGGTTTGGATATTTGAAAGCGAGCCGTTAAATCCAGTATTGCTCCTGTTACTGAAGGAAAGTGTTTAAACAGTATTGATGTGGGCAGTTTAAACCTTATTTTGCTAAGAGGTGACCTCATGGCAATTATACAACCCAATGGGTTTGATTCCAACTAAAAAATATAATGTTAATAAAAACCTAAAAATATAATGTGTGTTAAAAAGGCATGAATGTCAGTCGGTTCCCTATATCGCCCATGAGGAGCTACTTAAAACATAATCTGTTTAGAAAGAAATAAACACATAGGTTAAAGTGGAATGAACATGGAGTGGTGGAGGCTGAGGCACAGGACACAGGATTGATTTTACCATCGATATTATCTATGAAAACAGTTTAGACAGCGCTAATCACATTAATTGCTTTCAACATGTTTAGTTTTCCTCTCTGAAACCTCCGTCTAAGGTAAACCGGCAGATCGCCACACGAGTGGGGCGGCACTGGCAGCGTGGATGGATTTGAGCCCTGTTTGACACCGTCTCACTCTCGGAGTAGGGTGGGGGGGGGGGGTTCAGTGGCTCGGTAAACATTGGGGATGACAGCGGGGTCTTGACATGGCTGAAGGGGGCGAGAGCGGGTTGAAAAGGCGGACAGGCAGCTGATCACGACAGACAGATTATGGGCCCAGCATGCAGGCTATGGTGGAGTTGCGACGGGCCTGAGGCCTTTATGGGAAATGACTCCTGACTGGCGGCAAAAAAAAAGGCCAAACTGTTTTTGGGGCTAAAAGGCAGCAGTGTGCGGCTCTCCCCGCGCATGCGGCGGCTCATTAGCAACCTGCAGGAGCTGTGGACGATGGAAACAAACCAGCCGTTATGGAGGGGTGTCGGGAAGGAAATATGGCTGCTGACATGCAGGGCATGCGATCTGATTAAAAGAGCTAATGAATGGCAGATGAAGGGAAATGCAGAGAGAGAGAGGAGAGAATCAAAGGTAAGGTAGAGGTTCTTCACTTTGGAAAAAAAAACCACGATCCTTGTAGCCAAGGTCTTCTTCTACAGGAGGCATTCCCCCCCCCCCCCCCCCAAGAATAAGCACCAGGATCTTCTCATCCGACAGTCAAGCTTCTCTGTCGGTTGCTATAGATGCTCTGGCTCCGGGCAGTAATTGTATATCAGGCCACTGACTAACGATGGAGCAATGGAATTCAACGGTTTGGCTGCTTTGACATTCACTATTACTCACATTCAGAGGAAGAAAAAGTTTCCCAGTGCCTAAAAGCCTCCACCAATTATCCGCTGTGATTAGTTTTACCTATTATATCCAGGCTCCTTTACAGCCAAGCCTGACAGACACGATGAAGGGCAAAGAGTATTAGTGGCAAAAAAATAAAACACAGCCAAATCAAACATGTTAGAAAGTGCCAATACTCAAAAACAGCCCGTATAACTTTATAAGTATGAAAAAAAAGGGGTTTTGGGGGAATGAGTTGGTTTATCACAAGGTGTCTTTCTCCGCCCTGACCAACGAGGAAAACCACCAACACTTCAGGATCTGCTCGGAGGGGAGGCTGCGGAGCGGAGTGCCCCGGCTGCGGATGGGAGGAACATGTGCATTTAATCTGCCTGCTCGCAAATGCCCTGTGGCAACCACAGCAAAGAGCAGAAACACGTAAATGGATGAAATTATATCCATATGATTCAACGAGACAGCTAAGGAGAGGCAGGTTTCTCATGCGCTTCGTCAGGATGCAAAATTAAACACAGCCCGCGCTAAAACATTCGCATTACATAGTTTACACATATCGTTTCCACTGCGGCGCGAGACCCTTTTAGCAGCCAGCCTCATCTGTTGCAAATAGGGCTTTAATTTGAATCAAAGATAGCGGTGGGACTTTTTTTTGTTCCCTTTCTTTGTTCAGGGCAGCAGAGATATGAATTCACACACACAATTGCTTTGTTTCACCATGAATCATCTTTTCTTCCCCGCCTCCTGCACTTTGCCTCGTGTTTTTGCGAAGCCTTGATTTATGAATGGTGAGATATGAGTACACACAGCCAACAGAGCGAGTGTTGTCCAGATGTGCACGAACGAGCCAGCCGAGCAAGAGCCCATAAATTGGTGGGAGGAAGTAGTCATGTAAATGACTGAAGAAATTGTTCTTAACAGCCATTTTGCACTCATGCCTGAATAGGTTTGGGGGCCAGATTAAAAACGATGTGGATGGCACAACAGGAAGCATTGGTATGATGACTAAATGAGGCTGCTCACATAATAAGCCTGTCCAGCTGTTCTGTTCCTCTCACAGAGTGTTTGCTGGAGATTGAGGAGGAAGTGCAGTGATGGATCTGAACCCCTGTTCCTGCGGTGGAGGCCTGGCAGAGTGTGAGCCCCGGCATGCACAACAACATGGCGAGGCTTCATGGAAGCACTTAACCTGCTGCGATTCAGAGGCCTTCATTCAAATGTCTACCAGCTCCGCAGTCCTGCATCAGATTAGAGGGCTAAGATGTGATTTCCTTTTAAACCGGGCAGCCTGGGGTTTACCGGTTCACCAGGTTGAGGGGGGGGAAAAGGAAAACGGGGTCACGTTCTCAAAAGAGATGAAGCAGACTGACAAGGAGGAGGATACGTCTCCTGTGCTGTCGTGCAGCGTTCGTACAGAACCAAACAGACTTCCAGCGTGAGTCCTCTGTTGCCTCAACATATTAAATTTCCCTTCTGAGGCTGTCAAGAAAACCATCTTCACACTTTACTTTCATCTCAATGAACTTTACTTTCCTTTGAATCAACTTCTAACAAACATTGGATCACGTCTCTGATCGCATCCACATCAGTGCTTCAGAGAGAAGACATAACTACAGCAGCAGATTGCACAATGAGCGCTTTTAAGCCTTTTTTCAGACACGTTACTGGCTTCATCTATTTGACAACCACTTCAATATTTGACAAAAGCTTCACAGTGTGAGTAGTTGTAATGAACGATGATTTAGACTAGAGGGACTTGGCTGATGATTAATATGGTTGTGCAAGTTGTGCTCTTTAGCCCTGCACTGTGAAGGGAAACAACTTCATGTCTTATTGTCGTGACTTTATTTCAGAGAAAAACGACAGTTAAATGGCACATTTCGTGTTTCTTTCTTTGAAGCGAACCGTCGTGCTGCTGCAGTCTTTTTGTGAATGTGGCAATTTTCAATTTCGACTTGAGTGGTGTTGGAGGTGTTGTGGAAATGTTTCTGGGTCTGACACAGTACGATTGCAGTCATGAGAACACTTCTCTTTCCAAAGCCTCAATTTCCATCATATTCAAGGTGTTAGGTGCACATCTGAAAGGGGCATTTATATTCCTCTGCAGTTGCTTGAAGGTTGACAGATGGGAAGATGTATTGCACAGAGCGGGTTGAATATTGGCTATCTACCACTGGGTAAGAGGGGGATTTGTGGTGTTCACTTTAGAGAGGAGACACGTGATCCTTTGACCTCCCATTAGGTAGAAAGGCTTCTCGAAGAACAATCCCACTTTGTCTCGTGACGGTGTATATTCTCACAAACCAATCCGAACCATTTATAACGGCTAATTAGAGTGCAATACAAAGCTTCCAGCGCCACAGCCATTAGAACCTATCAAGGCATTAATTATAAACCCATTCACGAAATCCGAACCCGCCACGAAAAAGACAGACTGGGGGTTACGCAATGAAAATCCTAAACATGATCTGTGTTCCGAGCCGGCGCCTGGACTGATGTTACTGGCAGTCAATGCAGGATCCTGTTTGACGGGCCCATGAGCCACGGCGTCCTCTGACACCCGGGCTTCAATCTGTCCAGCACCTTTCACTCACACCTGCCTCTATTCTCACACTCGCTTGCTTTCTCCCTCTCTCTGTCTCTCTCTCTGTCTCTCCCTCTGTCTCTCTGCTCTCTTTTAACCCTTCTGCCAATAAGCTCCTCTTGCTGCAGCCCTACAATGGGGTGTTATATAGCTCAACGTGCTGCGTGACTCCATTTCATATCCGTGCCATTGAGGGACGATAGACGCCGATTCAGCATCAGCCAGTAATGACAATAGTGTTATGTTTAATTGATCCAATTAATCTGTCTTTTGTTAGACAAATACAGTACAGTCCAACACGATGATTAGGCTGTGATCTGAAGTGATATTTTTATTGGATCGTCACTATCATCCATCATCTGACTTTGCCTCTCAGTCTGTCTGGCAAAAGTAAAAATACGTTTTGAAGCTGCTTTGTGCATAATTTGCATATTATCCGCTCTAAATCACAAGAAAGGAAAGAGCTCTTTATTGAAACCTGCCTTGTCTACTTATATACTGTTTTGTCCTTCATTTTTCCAGAGTGAAAATTGTCCAAAAAAGTGCAACATATCTCGGGATTGCATTTCATTTGGGTCTATTGAGGCTGCTGGCTCTGGAGAACTTGGCATCTTTGGACATTGCCACAGGTCTGGAAAGATGCCTCTGCTCTGACAACAGGTCACGCTTCAAATTAAAAAGAAAAGAATCCAGAAAACCAAAGTGTATTATTGCCAGTAGATGATTTCTAATGGTGTGAAAGTGTTTTCGGCTGTTCTTTTTTCGAAATGTGTATTCTTGCTGTGATCAAATAACATTTCATGCAAATGTAGAACAATGTAACACTAAATGAAATGCAAACAGGGATACTTTTCTCTGTTGCATTGGCATTTTGTGATCTCAGATGATATGGGGGATGCATTTTTCCCAATCTTTCCTACTGGCATGAAATTCTTGTGCGACAGTTGAAGTCACAAGTCCTGTAACGTAGAGACTTGTTAGGTAAAGAAATGAAAGCCCTTCTCCCTTTTTTTTTTGGCAAACCATTCGTTGTCCACACAAGGCAAGAGTTGACACAGCTGTCTAAAGACCTACTGTAGCATACACTGGGCGACTCTATAACTCTGACGTGACAACAAATAAACACTGCAGAAGCCCCGTGAGCTGCCAAGCCAAATACCTTGATGCCAGAAGCACTATAGTGTTCAGACAGAAAACATGCCAGCGAAATTAAACAATAGGTCAACATGGCATTGTGATCAACACCAGCGTAAGAACTCAAGCAGGGTGTAGGGGGAAGAGAGTGCATGTATGCAACCCTCTGGAGGGAGACCAGACCACAAAGCCTTCTGGGTGAAAAAAAAAAAAAAGCAGCTGCGAAAGAAATGTGGTGCAATGGTGCCCCTAGATTAGATCTGTTCTCTCCTCAGCATGCCAAGGTTGTGTTCTTTTCTGCTCTCTCTGGGTTTCAGGGTCCATTTTCCAGTTTGTGTGGATATATGGTTGCAATAAATCAGAACGTGCTGGATATTCAATGTGTCAAGTCAAATCATGCCGCAGGCGCTCTCGGCGAGCACGTCACCATTCATTGACATTTCAATAAATCAATTCACCACATTTCAGTATATGGTTCTCTATTCATATTCAATTATTCAGTCCACACTAACACGCTTGTGCCCACTGTCCTGTAGGAAAACGCATGTATTTGAGTGCAACACCCCTCCCCATTCCTGTGCAATTACGACGCACTCGAGCAACCCGACCAACGGCAAAAACCCTGAGGTCCTACTATTCACTGATATTCTAAGGTAAACCTTTTCATGGGATATTTCCTTCAAATTTCTCATCGGACATATGTTTACGTTAGCCATAATGTGAGTTCCAGCCTGGTACTCGTACACAATTTGCCAGTTAAGAGCGCAGCACATTACAATATAGCATTTTCCCCCATATACAATATGCATTTCCCGGCTGTACTTTAAATCAGAATAAAATTGGCATACTGGCGACACCCGTGTATTGTTTGTTTTGGGCCTGACAGGGATGCAGTGCGATGTAAACGACAGCTGCTACGTGACACAGTATGAAAGGTCGACGTTATGAGAAACTGGAAGAACAGAGGACAAAAACAAAAGGATACGCTCCGACTTAAAGGCTTCTTACTTCTACTGTAATTCTGCCCGAATAACTGAACCAATCTGGTTCCAAACCCCGCATAAACCTTTTTACATCGACGTTAAACCAATTCCAAAGCTGAGCAGACTGAATGTGAAACAGATGTTTTTAGATGTGAACAGAAAGCGAGAGGGCTTCTTTCTGGAGACAGTTAGAGATCATTGGGGTGTAAACCTCTATGGGGGAGAGGTAAATCCCAACTTAACTATCAGAGTCTTTGTAGTGCCAGCTCTTCTGGGGCACACAATCATAAAACAGGGTTGTAAGGAATCAGATCATTCTGGGTTTCGTGTCCTTACATGTCCCACTGTAAAAGATTTACGGTCCTGTTTTTCTTCTCTCGTTATCAATCACGTTAGTCGACGTGGTTTTGGTGAAGACTCACTGTTTTGATATATGCGCCATTTAATGCCACAATCCAACCCTCAATATTCTTCTTGGATCTTTACATGTGGATCTCTCGTCACTCTGTCACTCTCTGGTGGGCATTTGAAAACACACTGAAAGTCTCCACAGTGTAAACAATCACAGGTCTCAGCTTGGAAAGTTTGGTCAACTTATAACAGACACTTGAGGTGTGTGTGTGTGTGTGTGTGTGTGTGTGTGCTGTGTGTGTGTGTGTGTGTGTGTGCTAATGCATCAAAAATGCTCTCAAGTCCACATTCAGTGCATACCAAATCACGTGTCATGCAAAACGCCTTGTGATGAATTCTGGCCAAAAATGTCGTTTTTTTTGGGATGACATCAGTGGAGCTGAATTGCCTGTCTGGCTCCGTCTCTTCCAGCCTTCACTTCTTTTCTCAAACATTCAAATTAAACCCGGCACACTAACCACAGAACACCGCAGTGCATAATTTAAACTTGACACCCTAAACGTAAACACGTCTTTCGCTACATCATTTATCCATACTTCTCTTGGTGTTTATTTTGCACGGTAGCAACTCATATATATTAGCTGCAGGTCTAGCCTTGTCTGGTGTGGTGCGGTGTGGGTCTGGCTGCGTGGAGGGATACTGCCGTCTTGGGTTGTGGTGCAGCCCTGAGGCAGAAGTGGACCCGTTGTGTATAAATGCTCTTCTTGTTTGCTTGTTTGGTAGGCGATACGAAGGCGGCCGGGGGCAGATGCCGCTCTGGACTCGGTTCTATGCGGTGCCCTCTGCCACACTGACAAGTCAGCAAAAATCAAAAACAAACATCTGGATGCTTTAAAGAGATTTACCTCTGTTCAACACAGACACACACACACACACACACATGCATCACCAACTAACCAGTTCGGTGGGTATGTTTACAGAGTGGCTGCTGTGGCACAAAACAAGGCCAGTGTGTAAATGTGAGGAGTGGGAGAGGATGGTAGCCTCAGAGGAGAAAGGACCCGTTATGTCTTTGCCCCGTAAAATGCCACAAATATACATACTTTGGCTATAATTATCTGTTTGACTGAAGCAAAAAAAAAAAACCCAGTTAAGAACACCTCCACAATGCACATGATCCGTGACGGTATACAGCAAAACAGCACTACTCTTGGAGGACAAACAGCAACTTCAATGGTTCTATAGATGGAATTTAGCGCATTAATATAGCAGCAAGTTACTATTTGCAATGTAACGATATAGTGGAGCAATGTCTACCTAAGCATAGAAAGAAGTCACTCTCCCTCTGTGTGTGTTGTTATCCAAGCTTCTCTCTGCTTTGTTTACATGGTCGGCACGGCAACGCGTGAGCGTGCCCAGCTGGGCGGCTCATTGCCGCCGCTCGGCACTGCTGTCATTCAGCAGTTACCGTCGCTATAGCGCCATAGTGTAGCGCCCACCCTCCAGCTCCACCTCAGGTAAACACCGTTAGCCGTCAGAACTGTTTACCGTTGTTTGCACTGTTAGCTGCAAGCGCCGGCTCAGCAGTCCCCATGTTTAAAGCCGTGTGGAGGCACGAGACGCCTAAAAAAGGCTCATGACCTAACAAGGTCGATCCCACGGCTCTTCTCCGTCCGTCCTCCCGCTGCATAAACCGGGTTTTGCATCCCTGCAGCAGCCTCCTGAACATGACGGAAAGCCCTGAACACCCACCCCCAGCTTCTTCTATCCGATGTATTAGTAAACTGATCTGGCTCAGTAAAGAGGTTAAACTGATTAAGGTTTTGGATGGGACACAATTATGACACAATCTCTGCAGCGCATTAACCAGCCCCAGCCCTGGGTCTTCAGGTTTCCGATAGCAGAGCGTGATTAAATGTTGAGGAAATGGGGAAAATCAAAATATTGCATTCCAGACAAATGCAATTAGAGTGTATCACATGTAGTAAGTCCATGCTTTGATACCTGGTTATGAGGTTGAAGGAAAGTTAGCTCTAGATATTTTATAGCTTGAGTTAATTGTAGCAATATTTTCAAGAAATGCTCCACTGCTTATAGTGTGTAATTTATACCAATATTGGCTGTAAAAAATAAAAAGTTTCCCTTTTGTCCTCACGTGTGCATTAGTATCTTCCTTTAGCTCTACCTGACAGTTGGTAGCTTGATCCCAGCTTACTTTACTTGACTGAAAGTTAACATTTTAACATTTTTTTGTTGTAGTAAATTGTAATTTATAATTATAATCCAGTTGCAAAACCTCTGCACCAGCGGTTTCTTTAACCTGCAGTTTTATACATACAAACTTGTGACGCATTTTGGCACAGGTTAGCATGTCTTGAGCAACATGTTACTATGCTGAGAATGGTATGTTCATTCTTTAACATTCTGTCACTCCAATAAAAACATACCTAAAAACCTGTTGACACGTTGATAGGCATCATACAGACTGAGAGAGAGAGAGCGAGCGACTGAAAAGTTAACACTGAGTTCAAAATGTAAAACTTTTGAGGTTTTTAAATCTTAAAAATCAAATAAATAATTAAGCTTGAACAAAACTAGCACAGTCCGCAATTCAGATGGAAGTGACAGATAGTGGGAGTGGAAGAGAGGCGTGCTGGACTACATTACTGCAAAAGATTGACTGGAAAACTTTTTTTTTCCGGCTTGACAAGAAGTTGGCCCGGCCCACGCGACAAGGAAAACAAGCAAGATCCATCCATCCAGGCCTTTCATTCGTATGCCAAAACACCAGTCGCAGAGCACCTCCGCCAGCACTTCCATCACACCAATATCACATATGGACAGTGTTGTGTTACTATTAGCAGGACGAGCGGACTGCCAAGCGGCACAGCAGACCTGACAGGAAGAAGGAGGATAACCACAGGATGGGGTTATGGGTTTGTAGAAATGAATTAGACTATCTAGCTACCTGACGAACTCATTTGCCTGGGGAATGACTGACAAAGTTAATTCTGGAAATGATTTAATGGGTAGCAGAGGCACGGGACCTTCTGATAAAGTGCTAAAAGTTGATCTCCGCCAGGTCTTTATTGGTATACCTGATTAGTTCTTTGCATTTGTGCCAATTTAACCGACTTTAAGCTCTGCTTCCTCAGCGTGCTGTTACTCCTGACATGCTGAATCAAGGCCCGTTCTCGCCTATTGACCTTGATTACTTTCAATGAGCCATATACGGACCTCTCTCCTCTCACAGTACACTGGAGTGAAAATGTCAGTGTGCAGCCCGAGGAACGAGTTATTCCGGCTGATCCACAATATTCCTCGTGTCAGTTTAAATGTCTGCATTCTGTTGCTATGTCGGGCACGCACTTCTGGAGATTTCATCAGTTTTAAGTCAACTGAGGAATGACAGGCTACTTTAAAGAATGAGGAAAAACATTTTGCAGCGATACCAATCATATATATGTGTATGTATGAGCTTCTTTAAGTGGGCTCTTTAGGATCGTCGATAGTGAACCAAGCTCAATACATGTTCACTACAGGTAGTTTCAGGCTTCGGTGGATCAGAAGCTCGACTCTGAGATTGTGGCCTCTAAGTTGTCCAGACAGGCCAGAGTGTCAGAGGCTCATACGGATACAAACACATTAATATCAACGTCACTCGCCGCCCGCACCCAGTGCCGAGACGGCTCCAGTTTCACGCGGCATTCAGAGGAAAAGTCGGGTCATGTGCTGAACCTCAGTTTTAATTAGCTAATGGCACTCCCTGTTTCATCTCCTGGCCTGAGCTGATTGCTCACAAAAGACTCCATTTACCCTGAAAACACACGCCATCTCGGCACTGACTCTAGGACTCGATGCCTCGACGTCTCCAAATTCCATGATCCAAGCTTCTTCTTTTTTTCCAGCGGGCCTTAGCGTCCAACTTTCCTTCAACAAGTGGTTTGAGTGTGTCAGTGAGTGTTTTGGTGTTTGTCTGTGTGCGCTCACATGTGTATGTGTTTGGACAGGGTCCAATTAAGCAGCTAATGCAGGCTGTTTTTTATCATTGTAAAACGGGCGGGTGGCTTTCTGTCTTGCCTTTGGCTCTAACATATGATGACCACCACTAAAGTATGTGAATCTACTGCTTTATAGAGGCATTTTCTTTTACTTTGAAATAATTTGTCAATTGCATCACATTGATGGTATGAACCATGGGAGAAGAAACCAGGAACTTTGATCAAATAACAAAAAAAGTGACACTGTAAATTACTATGAACATGGTGCAAAATGTTCACCTCTTTAATTAATGAGATTTAAATCAAACCTAATAAGCACACCTTCTCTGCCAGGTGAAAAAATACCATTTCAAATGAAGCCATGATATTGTATCCAAGCCAAAACTGTCTTAACAGCACCACCATCGTCATCTACAGCGCATACTTCACCTAAACTCTGCTTAAAAATACTGCATTCCCTAAAAGAGTCTTACTTTGAAATGCTGCATGTTAATAAAGTAGCGTAACAAAACCACTGAATCAGGTTTCATGCCTTGAATCCTTCATCCCACCATAACATATCCTAAGCATACTATTGTTTTAGTACCTAAACAGCGATGCCAAACTAACCACAAAACGTGCGCAGGGCTGTATTCCTTGCCTGAAGTCGTGCCTTGTAAACGCTCCGTCCCATCCACGCCGACAGCGTCGTGGTTTTCGGAGGATATTAGTCTTCAGACACTTCAAATCCGCTCGGCCGGCCTCTGACAAAGCAGAACAATATCGAAGTCTGGGACCATGTCAGGGCTCCTCTTGCAGGATATATTTTTAATATTCATGCAGACACAGGAAAAGAAAGTATGTAATAAACTGAAACAACAAGTGAATTAGGCATGAAACACAACAGGATATTGCAGAGAGATTACGATGTTTCCTCTTCGCCCGTGTGTCCTGCAGTGCTTGCCTGCCCTACACAACAGCCCGGGGCTCGCTCTAATTGGCGGGGAAAGGGAACCGAACATATTTTGTGGAAAGGGAGCAGACTTTTTTAAGAGCTACAAAGTCTACATCTAGGGAGGAACTGACTTTTTTTTTTAACACAGAATTTCTTAAAATATGAGCCAGGTACAGACTGTGACAGGCTCATGCAGGGGTCTGGGTGTGACTTGTGATAATGACTTTTTCCTGCCAAGACGCAGCATGAAGTAAATGCTGTGCAGCTGTATGAGGAAAAAGAGATACAGTATATATATTGAGAGAGGGAGGCAGAGGGAGAAAGAGGAGAGAGATGTGTTGTGTTTGGACGTGAGGAGAGCCATGTTTCATGAGCGACCGTCGGAATCTGCTGCTGGAAAGATAATAAAAGGGATTAGCTCTGTTTTTTCTACAGCATTTGGTCCTAAAACACAATGTCTCATCTGCTTCCTCTGTACGAATTTCTCAAATTCTTGAATGCCTTTGTCTATTGCATGAGCGCAGCAAACACAAGCGGCATCAGGGCTACAGTGACCAGAAACGAGATAAGAGCGGTGATACACAGGTAGAATAAACTCAACCAATGGCAGGACTCTACAACTGTAACTGGTCCTTTTTGTGTTCATGAATTGAAGTTAGGCCTCATAGGGCGCTGTTCTAACTGCTTTCTTTGATGGCGTAAAATGATTAGGCCTGTATCAATAAGAACTCTTGCATTCAGCACTAATTTGCTGTATTTCATGTTGTCATGTAGATAGAATGGACTGCGTTTGTGTGCATATGATAAATATCACCCAATCATTTCTGGCGCTTCACAGAATAAAAGGAGATTTTCTTTGAAATCCCAACATTTTTGTCACATGTTTGTCACATTCTGACACGTTGTAAATTGATTTAAATAGTAGTAAAACGTACAAGCTGTCATGAACACTGTTATGCTCATCTAGCAGCAGTAGCAAAACAATGGACAGCTGATGCAGCGTAATCACACGTCTCTCGTGGTCGGGACTAAGATGCAAGGAGAGGAGACGAAAAAAAGGAATGAAGGCAACACGTTAGCATATTGAAAAGCATGGCTTCCTATATGTATGTAGTACTTACTTAAACCTGTATAGACAAACACAGTTACAAATACACACAGAGAGTGTGTTTATTTTCTCTGGCCCACCAAGTGTATCTGCTGAAGTCCCAGATCAACATACATTCGATCCCTGCTGATTAGATGTGTTGATTCAAGCTAGAAAACATTTCACATTTCTGTTTATGCGCCGTCGGAAACGCCGGAGTGTTACAACCCAACGTACTGTACTCGGAATCAATACTTCCTATTGTGAGAGTCAATGGAAACAATATCCCCATTTTCATATAACTGCATGGCCGTGAATACGTGCGCTTGTGTGTGTGTGTGTGTGTTTGAGATGAGGGTGATCGGGAGGTTACGGTGTGTAGCAGCGCTTCACAGTGCCTCATGTCGGCAGACAGAATCCAGTGGCTCCTCTACACTGGGCCGAATTGTTCCAGTGCTTACATATGGTAAACATCTCCAAAAACACACACGTACACAGTGACACATTCATGCATACACCTACACCGCATGAACAATACAAACATTCACTCGGTGTCTATTTGCTGTGTGTCACCCAAATGTCACTACAGCTCTCGGACTAAAAAGCCAAAACCCGCACAGCGCCACAAAGAGCAGCAGCAACAACGGCAGGGGAAAAAAAAAGGATGAAAGCCTTTAATACAACACACTCCTAAAGCGTAATTAACAGCTGGGGAACGTACAACGCAGCAAATTACTTCCACATGTTTTGTTCACGCTGGGCCAAGGAAGCAGAACACTAATAGCCCGGAGTGACGTAAAGCAGGGAGAACAGCAGCAAAGGTTGAGGTTGTGTCTTTTTGGCTTCAACCGGCGTTCAGCTCAGATGTGCACTAACAAGTATCAGAATTAGTCTGAATCAAATCTCTTATCCAACGCCTAAGAAAACGGCCATAGAACACAGCTTTCCGTTGAGAGACCCTCACCTCAGCTGAGTTGACAAGCCACTGTTACTTAAAAGAAGAAAAACAAAAAAATTAAATGTTTATTTCTCTAAGAATAAAAAGGCCTGGAGATAAAACAGGTGCTGGAGCAATATTGCAGACTCAGTGTTTCAATAATTAGGATTTGGAGGGGTTCCTGAACTTGAAGAGGACCACTTCTGACAGGGGCTTCAGGGGCGAAGCCGTGAATTGAGCAAGACTAGCAAATGTTACCGACCGTCCCTTTGTGGCTCCCTTCTCCAGACTACTGCATTTCTCCTCATGTTTGGCTTGGATATGAAGCCAACTCACTTAATACTTGTGGGACAGCTAAACATTTAAAGCTCCCATTTAAAAGGATCAAGTGTAGGCATTGTTTGGTTATGTTCACCATGTGTGTTGGCTTTTCATGATCTGAATCCCGTCTCAAGAAGCAGAGTGCTCGTGAAAATAAACATGGCTTCGCGCTACACAAATTGTGGACCAATTGTGTATTTGGACAAAATTACTCTTACGGTTGGAGGGCTTTTTCCATTTGCTAAGGGACGCGGGGGAGTGACAGCTTGACATTGATTAGTGTGTTGACTTGTGGAATTGGAGCCTTACCTGTAAAGAATACAACCACAAATCTATTTATACTGACGAGGTAGTGCTCCTCTTACAGCGGCTCACATCTTCAGAGGAGAAAAATAATCTTTTTTTTTTTACCTGTCCCACTAAAAATACAGGAATTACAATCATAACTGTTTCTCAACCAAAACAAAATACAGCTTTCTGTTGAAAAGTAATCAGCAGTGAAGCAAGTCCAGTCATGTTTTTGGACACAATTGACGTGTATCTCTGGAGGGACTGCATTACTCTGTGAAATATGTGCTCGTGTCTAATTCAATTTTTTCACAGATGGTTGCAATTATGGGACAAACTAGATTCATATTGAACCAATAAATACAACCAAATACTTGATGACTATGAGGGGATTTACAACAGTACTGGATATGTTGTGAATATGAGTGACCACAGGTGTCTGATCTTTGGGGTGTGGCAGGATTATGATGACTCACCATGCACTTGTTAGGCTTCTCTCCGGAGTGGACTCTCATGTGAATGAGCAGTTTGTAGCGGGCGTTGAAGGGCTTGTAGCGACGAATGCAGCCGGCCCAGAAACAGGTGAAGTCCTCACCTTTGCGCTGGTCGATGTGGACTTTCTCAATGTGCCTCACAAGCTCCTCCTGCTGCTCGTACGCAGCACTGCAGTCAATCCAGCGACACACCTGCTTATCAACCGCTGCTCCTCCTCCGACTTCTTCCCGCTCTGGGGCCGTGTGAGACCCCGGAGGGCCTCCAGAGGTCGGTTTGAGTCCCAGGGAAGAGGTTGGTGGCGTTTGCTGGCTCTGGTGGTGCAGCAGGCCCCCAGGACTGGGCCCCACGTACTGGTGAAGGTGGTAGGGTGGAGGCATAGCAGGGCGAGAGGGGTGGTGAGGCTGACGAAGGTGCCCGTTGCGACCACTCAAGTGATGGTGATGATGATAGTGGTGCTGAAAGAGTTCGTCCTCGCTCGGAGAAAAATCATCCAGCGGCTCCTGTTTGAGGGCAGCCCCTGATCTTTGGCCCCCGTCAAGGAGAGCCCCAACTTCTGGCCCCGAATGCAGCATGCCAGACATCAGGGCCCCACTCATCAGTAGCCCCAACCCGTCCGAGCCTCCTCCTCCTCCTCCCCCCACACCTCCCCCGGCACTTCCTCCCGCCCCACGCCCCGGCAGCATGGAGCCCCGCTCCTCACAAAGCCCCTGGCCCTGCTCGGGCTCCACCGATGACACTGAAGAGGAGGACGATGAGGAGGAGGAAAGGGACAGCAGGCAGGTGGCAGGTGAGGATAGCTGACAGCTCTCCTGTAGCGTGGCCTGCTGCGGGCTGCCGTGAGGTGGGGGCCTCTGGTGGGCTTCCCGTGAGCAGGAGTTGGAGAGCGGGGATGTAGAAGAGGAGGAGGAAGAGGAGGAGAAGCCGGCACTGCTGGCGTGGTTGGGCGAGAGGTTCGTGCGGAAACCGTTGACGCAGGCAACCATCGACATCTGGGAGGAGGAGCAGAAGATGGCGGTGATATTGATCTCCTCGGAGGAAGTGCCAGTAGCCAATGGGGAAGCTGTGGCAGCGACGCTGCCGGCAGCGGAGGTGGACGGTGAGGCCAGGGACAGGCAGCGTCTCCTCAGACTGCTAGCACTGAGCAGCCGCGCTGAATGACGGGAGCCAGTTGGGGACAAAGCCAGCGGGGAGGAGCCATCTTCATTATTAAACGGTTGCACTGCGTTCCCTGGCACAGCGCTACCTACACCGCTCACAGCGCATACGCCACCGCCGCTGTTGCTAACTCCAGCTATATCGTCCCTTGGCATCCCCAAAACCTGGCCTGCCCTGCAGTTCTGAAACACGGCCGGAGAAGTGCTGTGGACGCCGGCCGCTGAGTTGGAGATCTTGTAGCCCATCGAGTTCTCCTGTTTGATTGGGTAAGGGAGTGAGGAGCGAGTCCCGCTGGCACCACCGCAGCCCAGGCCGGGTGAGGCCCCCGGCAGGGTCCTCTGGAAGGCAGAGGAGGATCTGTAAGGAGAAAAACACACAAAGAGGAATATGAGCGCCATTAGCTCACAGGCCGATGACAGATACCGGCTTGTTCATCCTTCCCACCGGCAGCACAGTCAGAGTTTAGCCTCTTGCTAACCCCTCCTCCTCCAATCATTCTCTCCGTTTACATAAAAATCCTATCATCCTAAATGAGTCCCACTGATTGAAAATAATTCAAGTCTTTCATACATCGTAAGGGACCTTAGGGAAACAAACATTAACGTTGAGTAGGATTCAGTGACTTAAGGGGATGTTGGACACTTTGTAGTATCCACTGCTGATGATGATCCAGAGTGTTTTCGTGAAAAAATGAAACAGGATCTGCTGGTAGTGAGAGGATATGAATGGGCATTTATGACTAAGAATAGAGAGAGGGGGAGGGATGGATGGCTACTGAGACCGAGAGGCCACTGGCTAGTGTGTCCATCTGACAGGCTTTGATGACACAAAGGGGTTAAACCCAACCCAATATTGGGGATAAATAGGGAGTCACCTGTTTTGGTGGCATAATTGCGGCCTATGAAGGGTCACCGTTTACAATACTGTGTATTATGGTGGGAATCTTTGCCCCGCTGAATGGGGAACCCAGGTCAGATTTCTCCATGCGTCGCTGTGATCTCCTACATAATCATTCCTGTCATTTGGCTCATTATGGATTTTGTCCAAAGCCCCTGAGTGATGTGAGAAGAGCTCTCTTTTCTCCGGGCTGTCTCATGAAGGTATCGTCTTTGTCCCTTCCCCCCGAGCGCGATGAGGGGAAAAAACAGAGCTAACGCTAGCTAGGACTGGAGAAAGCCACTGGCAGACTTTGTCATCGTTGTTGTTAATAAAGACTTCACCCCCCCCCCCCCCCCCTCTCTCTCTTTCTATTCAGCAGCACCATTTCCTGTTTGGCTGTCGTGAAAATATTGAGAGACCATATGAAAGAAGTGAATGGCTGTCCAGGAGCACTTTGATCGGATGAGGAGGGGAAAGAAGGGACAAACCCCACAACAGAGAACTTTACTTGAAATTCTGTCTGACTGTCAAACAGGAGAATCGCATTAGTGTAACGTAAATGTTGTATTTTGGACCCCATCGGTGTGTTTTCTGAGACTGGGTAAAGCTTTCCAGCTACATATGTGTACATCTGGTTCACAATAGCAACGACAATGAAAAACACATTGTACCTGTATATTTTCAGTAATACTACACCCAACAGGAAACATTCAAAACTGGAACAGGAAGAAAGTTAGGATAAAACGGCAATGATAGTGCCAGTTTACCTGGTGTCTTGGTGAGGGCCGTCCTGCAGAATGAGGTCGGCTGTAGGTCTGTTGCTGTGGAGGCTCTGGGTGTAAAGCCCCCCTAAATGACCCCCCACCAGCAGTGGTAAGCTCTGCCCACATCGCATCAGGGCGCCCTCGGTGTCACCCAGCTCGGTGTCTAAATCCTTCTCCGAGCAGTAGGGAGTATTCGCTGAAAGAAGAGCAGAAGAAATATCACATAACTGGCTAAATCCTCAATTTGTGAAGCTGAGCAGTGGCCCAATGTCACTCTCAAATTAAAAATGGGCTACGCAGAGTGAACCCAGGGATCTACGGACTGCCCTGGAAGAAGAAGCACTTCATATGGGATCCATGCCATCAGTGACATGTTGAAATCCTATTAGATTATGCATATTCTCTTGAGGAACAATTGTTGGCTGCCACGACCGCAGTATCCAGTGATATATGGAGAGCTCTACGGCTAACTGATGACAGTAAGGATAACATCTGAGAGAGATTTATTGCCAAATATTATTACTGGAGTAATTGAAGAATTGTATTCCAAATGGCGATGCGTCCTTTTTGCAAAAATAAACAAACTCAAATGAATGTGCCTGGAAGATCCAGCCAGTAAAAGTGTCACAATGTATAAATATGAGATCATATGCTGTCCCTTTGTATTTATCAACAGTTGTTCTAATGTTATTAAATCAATCATTTTGTAAAAATGGCGACCTCGCTGATTGATTTAATTCATTTGTCATTTGGTAAATTGGTAAATTATAAGTACAAAATAATTATATTAATAGTGTGATGAAAGTACTGCTTTGTGAAGGGCACATGGACTTGCTTTAGATTATTGATGATGTTTCATTCAAAAGGCTTCTTAGGTTTTTTTTTCTGCAATAAAATATAATAATTTATAACAAATTATCATAAATACACATGACCTATTTGATGAGGAAAATGTGTCGAAATTAAAACAGCTTTTTATATCTGCATTGACTTTTTTGGATCAACTATAGTGATTTTTCTTTTTATCATTCCAGCCTGAGTATTTGAGAAGACATAAAGGCTTTATGAATGGGACCCAAAACATAATAGAAATAGGAACGAGAGAGATGAAAGTGAACGAGGGGAGGGCCTTGATGTATGAGGAAATATTCGTGAAGGGTAAGCTGATATCCCCACACTCTCATGTGTAGGCGACCACGCGTCCCCTGTTCCAACTTTCCTAACTCAATTTCTCAAATTCAATTTTCTCTGAATGATGTTATTGACAATGTTATCACACACCATGGACTATTATTATTAAGAAAGTCACCTATACACCCCGTATGTGAGAGAAAACATAAAAAAAGGTACTGGTGGGAATGCACAAGGTAAAACATGAACTAAATCTGAAAAGAGTCAGAGAAATATTCAACAAAAATCTGTAACAGTTCGAAATCGAAAGACTAACAAAGGAGAAAGATATTACAACATGAGGAACAAATGGCGAAGGAGAGTAAACAGTAGAAGAGAGAAGGGGAGGCTGTTTTGGAATATGGGAAAAAGGTTAGAAGGACGAACAAAAGACAAAGAGAAAACAAGGGAACTTTGTGAGCCATGTTATCCCCAGTGTAAGAAACATCTTTTCACACATCCCTCCTACAGTGGATGTATCCTTAGTCTCCTCTGCATTTGTCTTGTCGCGGGTCATGGCTGAAACACAAAGAAGTAGAGAAAAGGCAAAGCGAGCAACTCAAACAGTCGAGTATCGCCGGGGGACCGTTGGAACAACGCTGGTTTCACTCAAAGCCCGCTAACAGAAGGCAAGATGTCTTCCAGCTCTGCTCTGTTATTAAGCAATACAAATCGCTGTGTTTATCAAAATTTTGGATTGTTCCATCTTTTTTGTTTGACTTTTTTTTTCCTTGCTTGTTGGCCGAGCGCTTACAACTGTGTTTCTGTGTGAACGTTTCAAGGCCCGCTGACGCGAAGCCAAGTGTTTCTCTGCCTCAAGTCAGGAGTAATTCAATCAGGATGGCCAGAAGTGACATGAGTCAGGATGGAGATGACTAACAACATCAGAGATCTCTTAATTGTCCATACACATGCATGCAAAAACAACAAAAACAAACAAATAAATCCATTGTCATCATGAAGCACTGGATGTCCTGGCAGTCGGTCAACGAGGCCTTGACTGAATGCACATGCTCTCTCTCACACACATATCTTCGTCGCCACTTAGACCCAAACCAGGAAGCCCGGTAAATATAACCCGAATTATGAGACAATGCTCGCTGTTTCACAACACAGAGTGGAGGCTTGCCAGGAAAAGTCCACCATGTAAATGAGTCAGACATAAAGAAAAAGACAGGGACGATCCCGGAACACTGATTACCTGTCTGCAGATGATTCACTGAAACTTACAAATAATACAACCATTGTTTTCCAGCATGATTCTTTTGGGGGAAATATCACTTCACTGTTAAACTATTTGATGCAGGCAAAATTGTTGTACGTCCGTTTGTGTTTAAACTGACATAATTTGGAACCTTGCTCTTCTTTAAGGAGCTTTATTTAATAATCCGAACATCGAAATCAGATCTTGCCCCCTAAATATAAATTAAATCACTTTGCAAGGGTCAAAATTATATTTATATTTCTGAAATACGGCATTGATAAAAGTCTGGCATTGTATCTGCACTAGTATCGAAACATTTTCAAAAAAGTCCCAACCCTGCCAGGTATTATCACTAACACTAAGGAACATGTTATCTAAGAGAATGTTGGGTTAACAGACCACCATGCTGTTTGGTTAAACTGCATCTACATCAGGCAAGACTTTACGTAAACCTGTAATAACTTGGAGGCAGTGGAAACAAGCTGTTAACACTGACATGTAAAAAAAAAAAAGATGTTGCTCAAACACCTATTTAAACATCAGCAGATACAGAGCAACATTAGCATTTGTTTGGCGTTGTGTGAAAGGTGTTCAATACGGAATGCAGAGCATATCTATTGTCTCCACGCAGCTCTCAACATGGAGACGTCTGAGCCGGCTGCTAGGAGCTAACGGTGCTAACGGTGCTAACAGCTAACGGTGCAAACAACTACAACAGTGCTGACAGAGCTAACAGTGTTTACCCGAGGGGGGGAACAGGACTTCATTCTCTGCTCAGGATGCCATTACTCCACTATATCTTTACATTGCAAATAGTTATTTGCTGCTCCAATTTGTGGCGGAACCATTGACTGGACTGGTGAGAGACACTGAGTGTCACTGAAACAGAGACTTTGAAGTTATTCGTTCTATTACAAGCAGGTAATACCTAAAAAAAAAAACCATGCCTGTGCTCCTTTATCCAATGTTTATGATCACGACTGAAAGCTCAAGTGGACTCGCGTTACTCCATCCTGGAGACACCTTCTTAGTGTCTCCAGGACGTTAAAGTCGGAGTGTGACATGAGTGCTAAAGGTCTTGCTGCAGAAAGTTAGCGCTCCAGTGATTTAGAGCTTTGCTAGATTAACAGCATCAGTCATGCTCTGGTTTGGGAAACGGGCTCCTCGACATATGGTGGCTTGGATGGGACCCAACAGTAAATTCAGTTTATATTGAATGTGCCATGGTAATTTAGCGCTGAACATTTCATTGTGTGTTCGAGGCTAGTTTGATCGGGAGGTGGAAGCCAGGAAGATCATCGGGCTTAGAGGTGAAATGTTAGCGGTCCAGCAGCAGTGACAGGAGGAGAGAGAGTACCATATGTGTGTTTGTGGGAATTAATAAGTGAATGAGTTTGAGAATGCGAGAGGGATGCGCATTCTTTTTGTGATTGTGCAGAGTTTATGGGTGGTCTGGGAAGCAGATGTGTGCTCATCATACTTTACATTCCTTTGGCTCTGGATTTCTTTTTTCCTTGTTCATTTCTAGGGAAAACCTGAGCTGTTCCAAAATCCTTTGTGAGTTTTTTGACCACTAGTAACTCTATGGAGCAATGTCTTTATGAGTCTTTGTATCGTGCACTCGCACAAGCTCACTGGCGACACGATACCTGGTTTCACGCTAGTTCACAGACCAACAATTGGTGGCAGTAGCATGCAAAGCAGCATAGCAATGCGCCCATAAAGGCAGGACACCAGAACACCAATATCAAGTTAACATGGATGATACAGGTTTCAAAAGAGTCCAATAAGCAATCTCATAAATGTTTTATGAGAAACAAAATGCATTCACCATGTTTCTTTGCCCTCAAGGATACACTTGTAAGGAAACACTGAATATAAATATTTCTTCGCTTGCACGAAAACTTCACAGGGGACTTCTAAATTAAGCTCAATTTGTAGGCACTGCAATTTAAAATAAATCCGTGCATTTACAGGTAATCTTTGCAGATTATCCGTGAAAATTGAGTTTACTATTGTGTCCAACTCTAGTGAGCACCTTAGAACAAGCAGGGTGGCGATGCTACTCGGATAAAAACACAGTTGCAAGCATTCAGGCCTAATTATGGGTGAGGCTGTAAGGGCGTGAGATCAGGAGCAGAAAGAAAGAGGTAGGATGGTGCCAGAAGCACCGGGGGCAAATGTTGTGTTCAGGGAAGAGACCATGTACAGATGTGCTGGCTCATCCTCACAAAGAACCACTGAAGTCAGCATTGACAACTGAAGACGCAGGCACAAATAAGGACTCTATTGTTATTCGCCTCTTACAACACCACCCTAAGAAAAAAGAAAAAAGCACATTTTGGAACAAGGACTGTGAACAAGAAAAAACCCAGTTGATAACACGGTGTCTAATAATACTCTGTTCCATCTAAAGTGGAATCTTCCGTTCCATAAATGTCATCACGTGGTATCTATTGCTCTGCCTCCTCTCCTGTATAATTAAAGTAGCACGTTCTTTTCAGTGAGCATCAGTGCAGGATGACAGTAAACTGAGGAGCTCAGCGAAACATATGAGAGGAGAAGTCAAATTAAAGGAGCAGTATACCAGTTTGAATGCTCCATTGCACACGAACGCAATAATGAATGCTTCTAACAAGAGTGTAATTATAAAAGGATAAGCGTGGTTATTGGCGAACTTGTTTTGGGACATGTATGATTCTTTTTTTGGCTTAGGTTGTGGAGGGAAACAAGGTTCCAATCACCCTGCAATAGGCCTGCTCTGATGTCATCCATTTGTCACGCTTCCTTCTTGTCAGAATCCTGTGGGAACACAAGCGCACACAAGCTGTAAAACTCAGCTGCATCACGATCGTGGTCGGAAAGTGCTTTCTAATCCGGCTCCTGCTGATTACTGCAGCCACTGTGACCATGGAGGCGAAACAAATAAGACAATAGACAGGAACAATGAACGAATGCAGACCCAATGATTCTGGTGATTAGGGCTCGACTCGCTCGTTTAGTGGAAGGTTATGGTCACTGTGACGGTGATTACATTGATGGTTGAACACGCTTCACATACTGGATGAATTTCACATTGGGGATCACGGCCAGTTAGGGTGCGCTGTAACTGTACACTTATTCAGGCTGCCTCAGGGGCTGATGATCAGAGTCATGTTCAAGTTCAGCAGTGTTGTGCCTTGGCTAAAAAACTCTCCCCTGACCTCGGTGACTAATAAATGACTAATAAAGCAGAGCAGACACATGTCTCCAATCTGGCAGAACTTAACCCCTCTGAAACAACACGGCTATTATCCCAAGAAACGCAGTTATGACTGCATTACCATACAAAGCATTCCAGTCCAGTGAAGATCAAACCACATCATCACATAGTTAAATATGTCGCCGTCTCCCTGAATGAATCTCCCTACTTCTCGCCCTCCCTGGTACCATTATTCCTCCACCACAGACAACACCAGTCCTCCATCTGATCAGCAGATGGTCTGGACAGCATTATTAAGTGTAATTGGTGGTAATCTGGGGCGATTTTTTATTTCGGTGACACTTCATTTTCTATAATTCTCGCCTCTCCCTTTTAAGTCACCTAAGCGTTGGGTTAAGTGCCAGAATGAGGCCGTGCTTGTGCCAGCGTTTAATGCGTTCAAGTCTTCAGAGACATGCAGGCCTCAATGAAAAGCAGATGTGCAGATGGATGGATGGTTTCGGGAGAGGAAAGGGGAGCGATCAGAGGTGTACTGTACTTAAAGCAGGAGGCTGTTATGGGGGGGGGGGATGTCAGGAGTGGGATACAAACATCTGAACCTAAGGTACAACGATCTGCCAAAACCGCAAGACAGATGCCTCTGGAAATCCAATGCGACACCTCAACTGGCCCCACTTTGGCTCCATAAATCATAACATTCAGCACCGAAACAGTTAATAACGATCATTTTACTCCCGTTTGCCCCAACAAACCCCCACTTGCCATCGGTCTCCCCCTCTCTTTCAACATGAGACAGGTCAACAGCTACAAGTGTGTGACAGCCGGCTGCGGGACTTTGGAGAGGGATGCCCTGGTTGCGCGTCTTGTCTGCTGCAGATGTTGCGTATTAGGATCCAAAGCCTTTCCCAGCTTCTCCGAATCTCATAACTCATGTCTATATTTGTGTCTGCGGCATAGGCCCGGAACTTATTTGTTTGCTTAGTAATAGATGTGCGATTGAAAATCCTGAGGGCACAAGAAAATGAAAAATAACAATGTCTACGAGGAAAGCTCCTCTTAAAGCAGGTGCGTAGCCAGTGAAGAAGAAAAACTATATTAAATTACTGTCGGAGCACAGACATGTCAGTGTTTTTGTAGCAGGATTACCAGTACCAGAGGACATGAGAACTTTCATGGGGATAAAATCAATTTGTTGGAGCTGATTTTAGCTGCTCTTAACCAGTTTTATTCCTCAATCTTTATTCCTCCCTGTTTTCTCATGGTCAGCTTGGTCACACAATAAACTTACACTAGTTTAGTGAAAGCCGAATAAGAAAAGTGAAGAAAAGGGACTCATGTGGCTCCAGAGGCATCCAGTTGAAAGCCTTGGTTATTTTTTGGGGTACAGCACAACAAATATCTTACTTCCACTCCAAAAGACAAATAACATTAAAGAAATCATTAGCACATACAAGAACTGAGCCCAGTCGTCCAAGCAAACCTCTTGGCGGATACGTCTGGTTGTTCGTACTAAGTGGCTACAAAGTTTTCACTCACCCTGATGAATGCAGTGGTCGGCAAATGATTAGCTCTCCTGCCTGTTAGAGGAGAGGACACATGTTGTGGGAGGCAGGCGTCTTTGTAATACAAGGCTTTTCAAATGGCGCTGTGCTAGCCGCAGGACGTGAACACAAACAAATAGTTGGCGGCCAACAACACTCCCATCCCCAACAACTCACCCAACCCGCCCCAGTGCCATGTTTGGTGCCCACCGAGTCCCAAACACCGACCACTCCACCACACGGTTTGAAGAGCTCCAAGTCAAAACCCAAACACAGGAGAACACTTTGTGGGATTATGTGACTCCCCACACACACACACACACACACACACACGTACACAAACTCCTCTCTTCCTCTCCGTCTCTCTCTCTCTCTCTCTCTCTCTCTCTCTCTCTCTCACACACACACACACTCAAAAGATTACACTCACACTTAAGTCTCACAGAGGAAGATGCACTGAATGCCTGTGGTCATTCCTGACCTCTTCCCACAACATCCGACTAACCGTCGCAGCCAATCGTTTCCTCCGCTGTCCTCCCTGATTAACATAATTAAAACTTTACACTTGTGCATGTCACCACCTGGTGGTAGCCCCTTGTCACTGGCCGTGCCCTCCAGGCTATCCCTTGAGAGAGTAAATCTAACAACAGGTCATCCACATCAATGGGAGGGAGACTAAAAACCAATGGTCTCAAGAGAAAGATCAGTAGATGATGTTTCAAGCTCAGATCAGTCAGTCAGAAGTAACATATCAGCTTTGTTGCATGTAATTCCTCAAACTGCAAAAATGATTCAGTGACAGAGCTTTCTATGCTTCACGTTTTATGCTTTCATAAACATCTGACCCCACCGTGATAAAGGCAGTCACCTAATACACAATAATGTGGCTGATTTATTTTGTCATTTTTCCATGATACTGTTCCAGATGTTGTGTCTTTTTCAGTTAAGATCTGTTGACATGTATTACGGTTGTTAAAACTGGAGAAATAACAGACCTACAGTGAGAAGCCAGTTTAATAAAATAACCTCGGTAAAAGAAGTGCCAAAAACAACCGCCCTGCAGTGAATCCTCTTTGTAAAGGTTACACTTTCAAATTATTGTTGAGAGTTTTCTGATTCAACTTAATGGTCATTTTGGAGGCCACAGATTGTGGTGCTGTTGAATACTGAGAGGTCTCGCTAGTATTCAGTCTACCCTCTTTGTGCACTAGTTTTTGCTGGGTGTATATTCCAGGCTGATGTATAATTTCCACTTTTCACATAAATAAATGCCCATAATCCTCCTCTCTTTTTCCAAACTAATATCAAGACTGAGTCACTGCAGTCCCAGTTATTTTGCATTTGCTATCCTTAACTCAATGTAAGCTGGTCTCAAGATGATTAAGATGCACAGGTGCGTTGACGTTGACGATGCGTTGACGTTTCCAACAGCTATAACCGAGAGATGATCAGAATCAACAGAAGTGAGTCATTAGCATAAGCAGCGATAACCACACGATGATATCTGAACAGAGAAAGAACAGAGCTCAGCGTACAGAAACCCAGACTTAATCACCAGCAAATCCAAGGAGAATACCTCATCATGCTCGAAGACAATGTTAGCACACTGATCTCTGGGAAGAGCAGTTACAAAGAAAAGCACCGCAGCAATGATTGATTATCACAAAAATAAGCATGTCATCTATCCTCGAGTCAAACGTTTTTAGAACGTTTGTTAATTCAACAAAAATGTGCATGGTCAACAAACCACTTTAAAGCAACTAGTAGCCACAATTCTATCCTAACAATCACTATCATAACAAGGCTTTGCCCGCAAATCTGTACGCTGCCAGGATTAATCACAGACAATCACAAAGTTTTACAAGGAGTGCTCCGCCAAACCACATCCTATAATTTGACTGAAAAGCCACATAATTGTGAAGGCCAAACAGCGTACTAAGCATCAGTCAGGCCCACAGACGGACTCGATCGACCAGCAGACTGACGAGACGTGATGCACTTGGCTGGCAGACTCGACAGGGACGCCTGGCTTAGTGACACCTTTATAGGGCTGGTGAACAACACGGCTCCGGAGAGCGGGCCAACGGTGCCGGAACCTCGGCATGGGATCCAGGAGGCGCTTCAAAGCCAAACAAGAGGCTGCTCTGTTTGGGGAGGCGGCAGTAAATACTGGCAGAGTGATGCCAGTCGAGAAGACTGACGAGCACTCGGGCACCACGCCCTCAGAGAAAGTGTCCAAGGTGAGACTGGCACACTTCTCAAGAGAATCAAGTTGTTTTCTGCAATAACTAAACACGAGTAGTGTCACAAAGTCCTTTAAAACATTTTAAATCTCTGTTTATTTGAAAGGCTTCAGGAAGGAATCTGCGTGTGCACATGCTACTTTGAGTGCCTGTGTTTTTTCTGTGTGTTCGCCCATGAGAATAACCAGTGTATATAAATCTGCAGTAAAAAAAAATAAACATGGAGATTTACTGCAAAAGCTGCGTTTTCCCCTTTTCGAACAATAGGCCTCAGTTGTCCGTGTGCCCGCTCAAGTCGTACCAAAACACAGCCGACGTCCCACTGAAACTGTAGTGACATCAGATCCATTCGTCATCCGCATGGCCCTCTATTTGTCACAATTACTATACAAGCACAATAAAGCTGTACTGTTGAGGACAGCTGAGTTATTAAAAAAATACTTTTTTCAAACATTTGAGATGACGACGACAAAAGGGACTCATGAACGGGACAACTTGTCCTTTCAAAAAAATTAAAATAGTATGAATAGTAGGGAAAAGTGAGCCATGTGACCGTTACGTGTTTGTCTCTTTCTTTTTTTAATTTACAGTGACGTCACGTGACAAAAGCAGGTGCAAGTATAAAATATAAAGATAAAAACTGAGAAAATGACGGTATTCACAACATAACTAAAACAGCTAAACATTAATTTGCGGTTTCTGATCATTGTTTTGTATTGTGCAAAGGTCGGAAGAGTGTCGATCTTTGATAAAGCGTGTTGAATGTCGTTACACGAATCAAGAGCAATAAAGTTAAAGGCAGACTTTCCAAGATCCAAACATGAGTTTGGGTCCAAAGTTCCACTCCAGCATGATGTAAGATGGTCTCTAACCAATAAGGGGTTTGTAAATAAACCAATGTGTATTACACCTCTCTGCAGAAGGCCAACCAACCTTAATGGTCCCAATGGTGAGTACCACCAACAATGAATCTGAGGGCAGAGTGACAGACCGAGTTTTGGGGTTTAAGACATGCTCACGACGACAATGCTGACACGGTAATGTTTAGCTATAGTCCAATGTTTACCATATCCACCGCCTCAGTTTGCCGCGTTTGTTAGCATGCTAACATCTGCTATTTATCACGAAAAATAAAGTACAGCAGAGGCTAATGGAAATGACATTGGTTTAGCAGGTAGAGGAAAATATAACCAAAGTAATTACAGTACAACTCATCATGAGGGGAACGTGAACATCTGTACCAAATTTCATGGCAATCCATTGAGTAGTTGTCGAGATATTTCACTGAACGCTACACGTGTGAACGTCATTGTGGCCCCTCTGGGCAGCATGAGCATATCGGAATGTCACGGTAATCCATCCAATGGCGCAACTAAAAATAGACAGAAAAAAAGCCTAATCAGCATTGAGCTACAAAGTGAGTGAAAAAGATGTCCTCGATTTGCAAGTGATCTCAGACGTAGAAACATCTCTTTCCAGGGCAGCCAGGCATTACGCGGTCTTGATTTGTTAGCCTAGCTCGTGCTCGCGCCAGCGGCCAGTTTATTTCAGTCTGAGCTGTCGGTACAAAACCTCACAGTACTCTTCAGCCAGCACCCAATATTTACAAGGAATCCCAAATCTGTGAGAGAATTCGATTGAACACAGATGGCAGGAAATTCCTCGGAAACGACAGTGGCCAAAACTCAACCGCAGAACATGAGAGTATCTCATCGCTCCCATCTGACAGATACTCTCTCTTCTTCTCGCCCAGCACCGCCTCCTGCCATCGATTGACCAGAGTTGAAATTTATACAACTCCTGTACAACAAGTAATCAAATTTGCAGCAATTACTGTATATCTCTACAGTTTTCGAGGCAGCAGCGGGGGAGAAATAAATGAATAGTTCGGAAAACGTCTGGAGGAAAATGCTCTTGATGGTCGGTGGTCCAACTGAGAGGTTGACTCTAAGTGACGGTAATTAGATCACATTCGAATGGAGCAACATTTGAAAATGATTATTTTGTTACCTACTCACAGTGCACATAACCTTCTGTTATTCTCAGAGGGGATGCTAGTTGTTTAAAACAAGGGCCAAACCAGATGTTTTTGGAACCAAAAGGGGAATCCAATTTCACTTCCTACTTCTTTGTTACTTTTGTTCTTTTAGCGCAGGAAGAATAAAATGGAATGCTACTTTGAGAAAAGGATATGTTCAAAGCATGCATAGTAATTGCTTTGGCTTTTGAAGTTTCTTGTTAAAGTTGAGGGCCGGTGCCTCTCCACAGTGTCCACAATGAATATTAGCTAGTCGGGATGATTAGGGGGTTAACTCACCCCCAAAATGGAGGTCTTTTAGGAAAATGGGTTTTTCAAAAGCCCATAAATTTGCTTTGACAGCAGAGGCACAGAGGGTCAGCTTTTATTTTTATTCGATTACTGGTGTTGTTTCATGTCACCGGTTTAAAAGACACAAAATACGCTGTTCACAAAAAGCACTAAATCTTTCTGCGTTTCCTCAAAACAAATGTTATCTTACAACACAGGACACGGCGTACAAGGGAAAGTACACTATAACAATGCCCGAGCTTTGTGAGGGAATGCAACTGTGGCACAGTCATTATCTGACGATTCACTGCAGTGTGGTTATGAAGTGAGGTTACTTTCAGTGAACGATCTTGATTCAGGGGATTTTCTTCCAACAAGTCATCCTAAAAACGAGGAGGATCACTCAACTTATATTAAGAACAGTCACAATATTTATTTGAAAACCCTGATGACACCTCTGACACACATTGTAAATGAAATGCAACTGATTCAAACCAACGGTGAGGAACTGTGCAAAAGACCTGCTGTTGCACAGCAGTCAACATCCACCACCAACGGGCATTAACTTGGCTGAAAAATGACCTCTTCCTCCCTTCAGAGGGCAACACAGTATCGGGGTTTTCATAAATATACAGAACAAATACGAGAGGGCCCCAGGTTTTCCACTGAGCCAAACCTGTGTTGAGTTTCAAACCACACATACCTAAGGAAGTCAGCAATTCCATTCTTTTATTGTGTGGGGAGTCCTCATTCACCAAAGGCTTTGGCAATGACGCCCCCCCCCCCCCCCTCCTCCTCACAACCACACACTCACAAACACAGATCACACATAGCGACAGGAACATGGTAACAGGTAACTTGAGACCGTCCTGCAGACAATATATATATAACTTCACATCAATCAGAGGTCCATAATGCTGCTGTGAGGAGTTCATAGCCGACCTCTCAGCTCTCCGCAGCCTCAGGAGGAGCGGCGATGGCATGACTCTTCCTGAGCCCCCATGGTTACGGGGATTAAGGCCCAGTGGGGCCTGTAAAAACCCAAAATGGTACCAAATGACACCTAAGGAAACACATTCAATCTTGTGCGGTGGGAGGTCAATACACAGCTATTTACACAGACAGCGGCGCTGTGTGCTTGGACGGACAGGGCCACCATCAAAGAGCTTTATGAGCAAATATATTCTCACTGCGTAAGCATTTCAGATGTTCAGGCATTAAAGGCCTCCTGTGTTTTCCCTTCTCTTGTTTAATGGCTGTAATAAGATTCCTTTTATTATGATTCCTGCGCTAGCTGTGTCCCTTCGCCACGTGAGTCGGGCCGATGGTTATACATGAGTTTTGTCTCAGCAGTAAAACGATTGCAGAGTCAGAACTCGCCCCTCTATTTGACTGTGGGTCAGCCCCAGCAACTCCAGGGACGTCACAATAACTAAGAACAGTAAATAAACCGGGATTAGTACTGCTGACACATGCAGGACAAAGACATACAAATAGATATCAAGTATCACCTGTAGACAAAGAATCTCATCTAAGGTGAATAAATAAGGGATTACTGCAGATCCTACATATACTTTGATTTATACACATTCATTTAGTTTAAAAAAAGGCCATAGTTGCATGTCCTGCCCCGATACTTTCTCCCCTCATTTGCTATCGTCTCTCAAAAAATGCCCCAAAAAGAAGCAGCGAATACCAAGCAAGCAGAAATGGCTTTGGATACTATTACACATTAACCCGAGTGTGACAAACTCAACAGTAAAAAGTGAAGGTTGTTAGTTGATAGATTTTTGGATGGGTCTGTGGTGAGAAGGAGCCTAATCGGACGATAACGAGCAGAAATAAAGAAGTCATTCTTCATCATCATCATCTTGGCCTCTGACACGTGTGGTGTTTGGCTGTTCTACGCGTGCGAGTGTAAAGCCTGAATCAAGAGGGAACCTCGAAAGAGCTCTGGCCTGTACCATGTGTCAAGCCTTTCACATAACCTGGCATTCATTGTGAAGCTCTTTTACGTACCATAAAAAAAAATATATATTCACTTCGCCCGTAACCTGTTTTCCAATATAGTCTCCAAACCCATAACTGGGGTTGCTTTTCATTTATTTCTATTTGAAGAGCTTTGAAATGCAAATGTTTGTTTCCTTGCACGTAAAAAATTGAGAGAAGCCATCTTAAAAAGAGAATTTTTATGTGAAATATGAATTCTGGCCATTTTACATCGTCCCCAACATCAACATGCGGGCTCTCAGTGCAAGTCTTTTTGCGCTGTTAAATGAGTGTACTTTGGCAAGCAGCAGTGTACATATACTGATGCTTTGCCTCTCTCGCTGGCCTCCTTCATGACTCAGAGCTCTCGAGGCCTGTAGAAGACTGGCATCTTTACAGTGGCTCTAGATCGGCCATATTTTCGTGTCAAATGACAGGGCTGGCCCTGTAAAAGTGGGCACTGTGGTAAACTGTGCATTTACATTTACAGCTAAAGCTACCAAGGGCACGGCTAACAAGACTTGTTGACTTTTGTTGGATTGCGGTTTTAGAGGCTACACATTAAATATTTCTCTCACTGCAGCCTTAACTGAAAGTGCATCCTTGCTGAGCTCCTTTTTTATTTCATCATTCCATTCAGTTTACAGTTACTGTTTAACTGCAATTCCTTTACCAGCTGGAATAAAAAGCTGCATTCTGTAGAACACTAATGTGTTATTGTAAAACTTGTGGAAGATTTATTGTTCCCAGGGTATCAAATCATTCTCAGAAAATTGCAAATATATATTTTTTTAAACGTACTGGCAATTGAAGCTGGAGGCCTGTACTACACTGACATTTATGTGCAATCAGATACGAGTACCAAGACAATCAAAGCACCACAGATGCATACCAATGACTCAAAATAAACTGGACTTATTCATCAGTATGCGTCAATGTCATTTTTAAATACTTAAAAACATACTTGGAACATTCAGATGCGTCTCCCGAGGCGACAGGTTACAGTACGAGTGGTGACGCTTAACTCAACATGTCAGGCATGGCTCCACGTACAAAGTCCGACTGTGCCCGAGCCTGGCAAGAGGCCTGGACTGCTTGTGTTTGTTTGAAGCCCAAAGTGGTATGAAAATGTGAGCGGGCCCACATAAACAGTAACAGCGTATGAGGAGACGAGGCAGAGTCACGTCCAATAAGTGTTGGCGGTGCTGTTGTGATCAAGTAGAGTGGGCAATGTGCGCGGGAGTAAAACCAAAGGGCTTTCTTGGAAACATGGGAGGAGAGGTTGGGGGTGATCACCAATGGAATTTGAAAAATGACAAAAAAAAGGCCGTGTTTGATCAACTGTATCGTATGGCAAAAATATTTGTTTCGCTTTTAGCCGTGCAGTTCGTTGGCGGGAGACGCTGTGAGGACACAAATCTGTGAGCAAGCCAGTTATCTTAATCGCAAAATGATTCATTTAAAGCCGGAGAGTTAAAATCTTGGCTGTTTGGTTTATGGTTGTCAGCGGGACTTATTATTATTTGCAGATTTTGGTGATTTATTTTCACAGTAAATGTAAAGCACAGTTTGAGCGTAACAAAGGTTTACAGGACGAAAAGAAACCCGTCAATTTGTTGTTCGATATTGTTGTTTTTTTTTGCTTCCTTTGTGTTCCATTATGGAAAATACAATAGGTCACAATGCAGCACAGTAACAATACTAAACCTTTATGTATAGAGTTATTTTTCCAAGTCACACGACAAAACACTAAATAACAGATGAAACTATCGTGATTCGGTGCCGTATTTCTATGCTTTCGCTCCTGTACCATGTCCTGCGTCGTTCTACCCACAAACCCTGAAAGGCCTGTAACACAGTAGTGTGTTCCATCCACAGGACAGCAAACACACTGTCAAACTCCATGAAGCGCCGCACAACGCACCGGGCTGTGTAATGCTATGGAACAAGCAGCAGGTATTTGTTAGTTAATCAGCGTTTGACTTCAGCTGGAGGCTGAGGTTGTGTTCAGGAGCAGCGGGGCTGTTTTGACTAAGCCATCTCAGCGAGGGCCCGGTCATGGAGACTCCCAGCATTTGTTAAAGATTAGCGGCCTCGTCCTGATGCGCCGAGCTCGGGTCAGGCAGAGTGCACGGCTCGGACAAGAGGCGAGCTTCGCCCCTATCTCTCCCATCTGCAGCTCTCACACAGCAGATCTACTCGTCCCGGTACACGAGACACACTGAATAATGTGATTAAAGGTTTTCGGAGTTCGCTGAAGGGGAGATCGTACAGAAGTTCAGGAAGCAGCATTACCCCCATTTTGACAGAAAGTCACGACGGGTCATGACACAGAGGCATTTACAGCATATACAAAGTAATAAGCATATCAAGATTGCCCTTCTCACCGTCTACTAAAGTTTCTTATTCTGCGAACCATCTGTGTGCATTTGTGTACCTTCTGTGTGTCGGGCTTTGATTGGTTTCTGTTGCATGGGAGTGTGCTATCAGATGTGAACGCTTCCAGAGTATCTATGCTGAATAAAGGAATAACAATAGCCCACAGCATTAGCCAAAATACGAAATGAAAACCAACTGTTTGGGAGCAATAAAATCATTTGTCATGGGAGAAAGGTGCAGATATATTCTGAAAGCATTTTCCAATTGGCTGAGGCTCCCGTCCGATGGGCCAAGTGCTCAGCACCTGGCTGTCACGGCTCCGACGCTGCCTAATTCAGTTCTGCTTTCAAACACATGCCCATTAGATCACTGTCGATACGAGCTGAAAGCGCCTGATGAGGCTTTTTTATTGGCATTAGTCATCATGTGCTATGAGCTGACTTTTTTAAAAAGGGCAAAAGTTAGATCAACAGAAAGGAGAGGAAATCTTGCTTTGCTCTCCTTTCTTCAGTCCCTCAATCCGTCCACTAAAGCTGTGACTTACTGGGGAGAAAGCCACTTACTCATCCCCAAATATTCATTTTCAAAAGTCCCGGTGATTTACAAAAGATATGTTCTGCGAGGGGAATGTTTATTAGTTACTGAAGCTGTGTGAACCCATGTCTGTGTGGATCCCAAGAATCTCAGCGTATCAGTTTGAAGGCGAGTGAAGCTCCTCTCGATGGGTTTTGGCTTCCTTGTAAAAGGCTGAAAACTGGTGCTGTGGGAAACGGCCGTGAATGTCAAGCCAGCTATAGGACAGCCACGCACTGGCTCCCAGTGGGCTCAAATCTTTCAACTTCTATTTTGAACATGACCTGCCCGTCACCAGCATCTTTATTGAATATGACAGAAATCAAGGTTTGAAAGGTCCAAAGCAAACACTTCATATACTGATGAAAACAGACATCTACATTCAAATTACCATAATGTCTCTCGTTGAAAATATCAGTGGCTCTTCAGCAAGTACTGAGATTTGTTATTTTCCAAAGGCAAAGTTGCGTGTCCTCTTTTGGAAACATGCAACAAGAGGCTGACCAGTGTTGCAACAGATGTAATTCTCAAGCCAAGAAAGCTCAAATCAATAACATAACTACACACTGCAATGTATCAAAGGGATAGTTTGCGTGTTTTGAAGTGGGGTGACTTGAGGTAGCTATCCATAGTCAGTGTACTACCCGCGGTCAGCATGCCTAAACCTATTTTAAACACCCCCAAAGAAATAGGCCCCGCATGTGACCCCAAACTGCCGGCGTGCTGACCGCTGTCTACTGTAGATAAGTATGTCATACAACCCCACTTCACCCAAACTATCCCTGTGACCTCTTCACTAGACGTTTCTGTTCGGTCTCTGCTCTAATTATCTGGCAAAACAAAAGTGTGTGTATCTTAAACTTGAACTTTTCAAAAGGTTTTCATGTTCAGAGTTCATGTGCATGTCCATGCTGTCCTCCACTTTGACCCAAACATCAACACACACACACACACACACACACACAAATACAAATACACACACACACACACACACACACAAATACACGCACACACTGTCCAAATGTGCTCACTAATAAACCTGCTAACAACGAGCCCCATAAGAGATCCTCAGTCTCCAACATGATGTTTGTGTTAAGCGGTGTGTTATAGAAGCCGACTTCTGGGTCTTGGGGGGAATGTTAAGCATGTTAATGAAGAGTACATACTGAGGCTATTACACAGTGTAATATGGATCCATTTAACACACTTACTGCTTAGCCCATATGACCCATATGAAGAAAAAAGGGGTCCTACATGTAATCCTGGCAGCAGTAAATCAAAGAGGAACAGAGCTGATCGTCTTTAGCGTAACAGCTTGAAGCAGACCTGTTTCCTCATTTAGGAATACAGGAAAACGCCGCCAACAGAATGAAAACTGCACACAGCTTTCTTTCATTTGTAATGTGTAATAAAAGAGCAAAAAGATACGAGAGGAGCCAGAAGATAACAGATGGCTCTACTGCTTCCAGTGGAAACGTTTTTGGACAGCCCAAACAAGTCATCCGTGAGCTGTGCTTTTCAGTTCCAGAGGCTGAAATCAAGCATCGACATCAGCCGCAGCAACTACGAGCCAACGTCATCTCAGATTCCTTCAAGGACGATCAAACAAACACACTGACATGTGACAGACAACCAATAGACAATCCTTGGAGTAGCTGAGAAGATGGACAGGGAATATAAAAATCAACAACGCTCACTCTCCCCTTTACAAAAGTCCAGGCACTGAACATCCATCTGGCTGTGGTTGTAGTTGGACATCTACCAGGTGTGGCTATAATGTAGCGGAGCATTGTTGGGGGAAAAAAACACTTCACTTTTAACAAAACCTCTGTAAGATAATATAAGTGAACATGAGTACAAGTATTACGGTCTTGTTGGCTGTGTCGGTACATGGGGAGTTCTCATACATAAGATATTCCCACACAATGAAAAAACAAAAACTCGCCGCAGCATCACAACATGGGAAATTGCATCTTCTTATCGCATACTTTATCTCCCTGCTCTGATATTAGACCACTGAAAAACAGCTTTCCCTTTCAAATATAATTGTCTGTAAAAAAAAAAGTCTGTAAAAATAACCCTGAGCGCTACAGATCACAGTGCTGGCACCGAGCCTCTAAACTTTATTAACATCCAGAGTCGGCCTGGCGAAGCTCCCGGCTCTCTGCAACGTGGACTTACAAGCGTTAACCTGAACAGGGCATCGGGCTTGACTTTCCCAAAACCCTCGACTTCCTCTCTTCATGCAGCATCGTGCTGTCCACATTCTCTGCCAAAAACAAAAAAGAATGATTTTGTCAAAACACCAGTCCACCTGTGCAATAACGCTGCCTGTGTGCTGACATTGCGTGAACAGGATGATATCAATCTCGGCACCGATGGAAGTCTTCGAGGTCCCGACTTCAAGCGATACAAAAGATTCCCATGCCTGTGCTTTAAAATATATCATTGAAGGAATAATTCAATAGGTATTGACTCTGGATGATGAAACTTGGCCCTCTATCTATAGGACAATAAGGCGTACGGATCTGTTTCTGCCAAGACATAAGGCACATATGAATATCTGAACCCAAATAAACTGCAAGTTGTCACGCTCAGGTTTTGTGATTGATGTCGAAACCCACATCATCCACCAAGCAAGAGTACCGCTTCTCAAAGCGGCCTTTATGCCGGCGTTCCTTTGTGCACTTATTAGTCCTGGTAAGCAAGTTAATACAGTGCAGGGGCTGGATTGCATTGCACATCCAGAATGCTGGGCTTCTATTAACAAGCACTAATAAAGTATATAAACTGCACTATTAGACTTTATAATGTATTTTCTTAGTCCTCTGGGGCAGCGCCAGCCAATGGTGCAGTGAGCTGACTGGGCACTGCCCCACGGCAGCTTCCTGGCAGAGACGGAGAGAGAACAAGAGCGAGGATAAAACTCTTTCTCCTTCGCCCTAATGAAGGCATTAAAACAGCCTCGGCTCGCATCATGTTTGCTCATTTGTTTTTGACCACTCGGTCGAAGCCAATGTTTGATTGGCTGGCTGATTAATCATCTCCAACATGACCAGCCTTGTAAAAATAATAATAACTTGACCATTTAAGCATTTGAAAAAAGTTGCTGGAGCAGTTTTAAATGTTCATCTGTTTCCAAAGAAATGATGCACACTTAGCAACTATTATGTGTTGTAAATGTTTACATCTTCAGCACATACATGAGATAAACTGCTGATAAAGTAGGAGGAGTAGGAAAATATGAAATGGGAGCTTCCTCGTGATGGATTCAGACGTCCAAAACAGCCCTTTCACACTCAAACAATCTGTGTTCTTGCAGCTTGTTTAGGGAGGTTAGTGAAGCCCTGATCCTAACGTCTTCGTCTTCCTCTCTCTCCCCCTCTCCCTCTCTCTCTCCCCCTCTCCCTCTCCCTCTCTCTCTCCCTCCAGCTGACAGCTGCGAGGGCCCAGTCAGCTCTGGCAGAGGCAGCGCAGCGACGGACGGCCGCCTTAACTGCCGCAGTCGGAGCGGAGCAGATTTTTCTTTGATGAAACACAGCAGCGCCGAGCCAAGAACAGCAAGTGGCACAGCCGAGATGTAAATCAAAAACCCACCCGTGTGCTAAGTCATACACATGGAGGTCTGCGCGAGGAGCTGCTGCTGTCTGAAAATGCATGAGTAATAAGGACTCTATAGACATGTGGTCAGCCGTGGCATGCCTGTCCCGGCAACACGAATAACAGCTATAAGTTTCTTTATCTTCACTAAAAATAGTTAAAAGGTCAAACAAATCTGGTCTAATTCACAAAGACCTGGCAGCTTTATTCCTCAACGTGTCGTGTGTGATACTTTGAGAGCACTTCTCAGGTCAAAGTTAAGCCTAAAAATACATTTTTATGAGGACATATCTGAGCCAACTCTGCAGATGTTTCTTGATTAAGCCGAGGCCCAGAGCACATTTCTTCCAGTGATATTTCGACACTTACTCAAACCAGATCCAATGTTTGTTTGTGTGACTGGTTGGATTCATTGGCAGAATGAAAGTCAGAATTCCTTTGGTTACAGTGAGATGCAACAGTCATACCACACTGGTCACATAAGAACGAGAACATTTGACCTGACCTACACTGATGGGGAAGGAATAGGACAGTGTAGAGGTGGCAGAGCTCACATTTAATTGAAAAGTTGTTGTCTCTGTTTGTTTGCGGGTCCACACGTGCACATGTTCATTTTGAAACTTCAGAGGACCAATCGGAAGACACTCGACAGCCACAACCTCCCATAAATCTCCTCCTCTCTCTCTCTTTGAATCCAACCTCAGTCAAGTTGATGCGACACTCGTCTCTTCTTCTGCCACTTATCTCCCGTTTCTACACATGTGTGTTCTCCCGGCCAAGTTTGACTGAGGTGATTCAGCCGAGCAGATGCCAGACCAGGGGCTGTTCTCTCACTCTCCCTCTCTCACTCTCTCCCTCTCCCTCTCTCTCTCGTGGCTGTGACTCAGGAAGCGTTCTCATTACCCAGCATTCCCATTACCCAGCATTCCCTCCTCAGCGTCTCAGACCAGACAGACGGTTTACGGGAATACCGCTGCAGAATCATCACCGGGGCCTCCGCTTTATGAATCAGTGGAACATGCTGCAAACATTACACCCTGCAACACCCTTCCCAGGCAGCACCCTTTGCATTTGCCCATAACTCACTGCTGAGCTCACAGGAGGAGACACAACCGACGTGGGCTGAGGCGCTCTCTTTAGCTCACGGGAATGTACCGACTGGTGGGAAAACTTGTGAGAGGAAGGTTACCATCACTGTACTACTTTGAGAGCCATCAGGCTCGCATCCACTCTATAGTTCCACATGGTTTAGAGGCACAAATGCAGAAAGAGAGGAATGTCTGATTGTTTTTTTTTGCCAGTTCCTGTTGACAAATTCTGTGGGGAATATTGCTGGGTGCAAACTGTCAATACCAAAAGACTGTACCTCTGAACAATCTGGAGACAAAAAGATCTCGGTTAACCTTGGCCGTGAAGCTAAGTGAACCACATGTTCAATAAAAGGTCAAATCTCTTTTAGCAGCAGTGACGGCAGGACGCTTCCTCTGAGGAGTAATCAGTCTTTCACAACATCTGGGAGGAATGGCTGCTGTAACCTTTCCTCGCTGCTACAACCTTATTGGCATATTGACCATCAGTGATGTTGCTCTAAAGAAAATGTAGCAGTAGAAAAGGTGTGCCTGATGTACATATACCTTCTATTACATGCTGGAAGCTTGAATTCTGTGTAAAGGACACGATTAGGCTCAGCCAAATTAGCTCGCCTAACAGTTTCCTCCTGTTCCTTAATGTCAGAGATGGATTGCCAAACCAGACTATGACACCATAAGAAATGACTTATTCAATAGTCACACTGTGGGAGAACATCTTTATAATGATCGTATTTAGTCCACAGTACCTTAATCTTCAAAAGGGATTTATTTAAGAACATATAAACACGGTGCACTGCGTCACCTGCTGAATCATCCCCCCCCCATCCCCCACGGTGATCCATTGTTCCATTAGGGATACATTTCCTAAAGATCTAGACCACTTGAACTCTTTCATCATTGACACAGACTACCGTCATACTCCTGATTCAGCAACATGAGTAGAACAGTGTCACAAAACAGCTGGCGCACAAGTCAAACAGGCCAAGATGAATAAATAATATGATCTGTGCATAATACATCAAAGCCAAACTTAAAGCAATCATGAGCTTGAAGTCCAAAGTAGTTTAAGAAATTCAACCTCCCCTAAAACAGCTGAAGCAAACATCTTCCCAGAATTATAGATGTATAAACATTTTATGTGACATAAATCTGAGGATTTACTCAGATGAAAGTCTCTATTCAAAGAAGGTACATATTTTATATGATATTTTAAATGTGAACACAAGTTCCCTTGTAGGTTAGGCTACGATGAATAATACGTATATTTTTTGGAACATTTGCATAATAAATCACTCTTCTATATCAACAACAAATTATGAAGAGATCATTTTCATTTCAAAGTAACAATGAAATCCATCACACGGGGGGAAAACACAGAGAAAACGATTGCCAGCTGCCCACCCCTCTTTCCAGAATAAAGAACAATAAATAAACCTCATAGTTTTATAGAATTGGTGACATCGCCAAAAGCACTTAACGTGTTCTTCTGCGCACACACAACCAAAACTATTCACAGGCTACTGGTAAGCTGTCATTAAGCGTTTGACAGAGCCGAGGCCTCAAAGCGGGGCCGTAATGGTCGGTTGTTTCTCATAACAGTCGGATTATCGCCCCGCAGTCTGACGTCTACAAATGCTGCTGGGGGGAAACACAGGAAACTAGGTCATTTTGAGGAAATTCAACATTGGTGCCAATGCCACTTCACCACAAAAAAAACAGTGAGTATGTCAATGTGTGGCATACGTGCGTATTAGTGCATGGCACAGTGGTGTGTGTGTGTGTGCTTGCATGCAGGTGTGCATACTGCATGTATAAATGCAAGTTTGCTGGCAAAAGACAACAAGAAATAGCCATAGAAGTGTAAAACGCTCTGACAATGATTAAATCCAAATATCCATGACTCATCGCTTTACAGGCTGAATCAACAGACTGACCTCCGCATTTATCTGAGAGAGGGCGTCTGGGACTCCATGCACACTCCTCTAACTAAAACATTTTCATCAAATAAGCTCACACACTCGGCAGCTTGGTCCCGGCCAGGAGAAACTTTAGTACGGTATCGGATGATGCTAGAGTACACACACCATTCAAACCTGATATTCTTTTTCAAGAGGGGTCAAGTGTTTTTCTTTGCAAGCTCAATATTGCCTTTGCTGGTGGGCCCTAATATTTATAGCACAGTGGACTTGCAGCGCACGGATGATCAGCCGCTGTTCCACTCACGGAGAGCAAATACACACGGTTTACAAAACGTACGCAACTGGTGTGACATATAGGTCACAATTAGACGTATAAGGAAAAAATAACGAATAATGCTTTAGCGGGGGGGGAAATTTCTTTAAAATGCAATTGCACAGCAAAAGTTTTTTTTTTTTCATTCAAAATACCTGGCAGTAAAAATCTAAGCCTGTATAAAGTCTACTGACACAACGGCCCTTCAGCTCTGCAACTCACGCCTTCATTAACACACAAGCTTTCTCATGCACTCACGGTCAACCTGTCACTCTTTTCTCTCTCACTTATACCGTTATAAAATAAACATGGAGGCACACAAACTGCCGTAAAAAAAAAAATGAACAGACAGCGTTGATTTGCATTCTTGGGAGTAATTAGGAAATCAACTGAGCAGCAGTGAATGCAAATATCTCAGAGTACATCGAGGTAACACTGCAGCTTCACTCCCCGGAAAAAAAACATCAGCAGTACACTGAATTCTATCAGTTTTATCACGCAGTAACATGCTCACATTTTGCAATCAAAGGGTGCACAGTTAAAGGTCCGAAATCTCCCATCTGAGGTAAGTTCTTCCTGCAGTGTCTGAATATTACAGTCCTTGTTTGTTCAAAGATTCCTTTCAGCATGAATCTAAAGCACTGGTTGAGAATGCAGATTAAACTCCGGTTCTGTCCCCAAATGGGAGAATGTAATATGATCAGCCTGAAATGAGGCATGATACAAAAGGCTGATGAGTACTTAGATCACTTTCATACTCAGCGCAAGAGACTGTAAAACAGAACTGAATGCCTAATACAGTGCATGTTAGTTTAAGAGAGACACCGAGTACCACGTTTAAATTAACACAACTTTTCATGACAGCAAAATATGATGTGAAAATGTTTTGATGTCTAGTTGAGTCAGTATGTGCTGAAAGGAAGTACATGTTGCGGGATTTTTTTTTTGCACTCCAAAGGGAGGCTGAAAACTATTTTAATTCATAAACCCACGAGATATTAAAACTGTTTTCGAAAAAAACAAAAAAAATCACTCAACTGCCTCACAGAACCAAACAAACGGATGTGTGTCTCCTTCAACGGTAATCTGCTCGACATAATCCACAAACGCAGAACACATCTTGCGTTCCCACAAATTTACGGGAAGTGAGTTCAAAAGCGTCGCAAAGACAATGAGACGATTCATTCCGGTCCGGGATGCTGGAGATGGAGGGCTGAGGGCACAACCGTGCTCCAAGAACTCCATAAATGCTGAGACACATTCGGCAGACATATGGTTTGTGTTTAGCAAGAAGAAACAATAATCAAATCCGTTGATCCTCTTCTTGCTGTAAGGATGATTGCTAATATAAAAGTCTGTTCCGTCTAATCATAATTTAGGATGGGGCTGTAATTACCTCCGCCCTCGCACAACAACACTCTGTCTAAACAGGATGGAGCAGGCTGCCACAGACAGCCAAAGCCCAGTTTCTGCTGTGAATGCTATCTGTATGTCAGCGCTCACTTCATCTAATTGTTTTTAAAGTTTTCGCGTTCACAGATGAGCCACGGTCAAAGTTGATCCTATTTATTCTGGAAGGCACTAAATCAAATATGGATTTTGAGCCATTTCAGCATTTCTCATCTTTAAGATTAATATAATTCTAAATTTGAAACAAAAAGCAGATGTTTTATTTTATATTATTTTTTAAATAATGTTTTAAATAGTCAAAAAGTGAAGTTGCCAAATTTTCCATTAGCAACTAAATGAGTCAACATCATAAGCCTCCCGTAAACGAAACGCTGCCATGCCTTGTTAACATCTATAGAAATTGCACACTAGCGTGGCGGTTATTCCACACACTACATCACTTCACATGGCATTCGTGTGCAACAAAGACTTTGAATTTGTTATTTATGAATTGGCCGAGGATCCAACGTGAGCTCTGGGTTTAATTAACAGACCTAATCCACAACTGCAAACAGGGCTCTCAACACAAATACACAGCTGCTCTCAGGGGAGCCATATGGAAGCACCATAATTTTGGATGATGGCTTTTTATCTCAAATAAACTACAGACTGCTAATTGGTCAAATAGGCCAGGCTGACACTGCAGCTGTTTGACTTAATTTGCTTTAGTTATCCTTATAGTTTGTTTTAACGACAGCAATCATCATTACATTACATGTTACTCCAATTTATCCATCATGTCCAGGAACCACTCCAACAACTGTATAACTTCCAAACACCTCAACAGCATCACTTTTTTTTTTTTTTAGACCTGTGGTCTCGTGCTCACATTTGAACCTAAAGGGGCCTACCTTGTGGGAAAGAGAGGCACGAGCGCGGAGCTTTGGCTGCCAGGTGCGCTTTTTCCTCGGACGCGCAGAGCGTCTTCGGGCTGGCGCAGCTCATGTGAGTCGGGGTGTCATGGGAGCTCCGGCAAATCTGCGATCCGAAACCAGCGCTCCCGGCGGCTCGCCGCGTGCAGATGTCCGCCTTGCTGCCGTACACGGAGAGCGACAAGCCGGTGAAGTCTGTGAACGTCGGGCTCTGACAGTGGCTGACCATCCCGAACAGCGCTGAGGGGTTCTGCATTGATGACTCGGCTTTTCCCATGCAGTGTGTGGTCGCTCCTCACATTACCTGCGCATAAAAAAATAACCAAATCACTGCAAACTGCATCAACGCGAGGACTTTTTTTTCTCGTGCAGCCATACATTAATTTGAACAGGAAGAATGGAAACATTGGAGAATAACTATTTAACTTCAGGGCTTTGGTAACACCTACCTTATTCAATTACCCAGTGAGGCACAGAAAGGGTCTAATTGCGCACACCGGCATGTTTATCGAACTGAAGGAGAGAGCATATGCAAGCCTGATCGATAGCATCCTCTCAGTGAGGATCAGTCATCAGCATCACATGCGTGTCTCTCTCTCCCTCTCTCCCTCTCTCTCCCTCTCTCTCTGATTGGCACTCGACCAGGCAGGGTCCAGGAGCACCAATGAAGACCGTGTCCGTGTTTTCTGTGGGAGGATAAGATCTGGATCGAGACAGCTGTTTGCAGTTCTGAGCTTGGATGTGATCGGTTTGCGAGCCACCGCATGCTCGATGTGATACTTGACGTTTAGCGTTTAAAAGCTCGATGGTAAACCATGCGGAACAAGTCATTCAACAACGGGTTGCTTTGGCGTAGGTACGTCCACGCTACGTGATCATACTGATCAAATCATATCAGCCATTGATCTGCTTCGTTTCACAACATGCAGGGACCAAATACATTTTAGGCACGTGTAGCACTCTGCAGCTGTAATTATTCCAGTCTTATTCCAGTTTTATGTGACATAGACTTAGGCTACTTGAGAAAACTTGAGATCTCAATTGTCATACAGCAGAGAATTTGGATAAAATTGTGTTGATATATTTCCAAACATTTCTCCTTAAAAAACGTGAATACAAATGTGAAAATCTTCACACTTTGAAGTACTTTGTTCAGCATCTGCTATTTCTTTAGGCTGTCTATATTAATTAGAATGCATTATTTTTGAGTTATTATTTGAGTCATGGTTCATTACTTCTGAGTGCAAAAAAACAACAACTACTGATCAAAACGATCACCTGGATACCATTGAAATGTTGGATTTAAAATGAGACTTGATTAAAATAAATAATGATCTGCCAAGTCTTACCAACGTTCATAATTACGCGTTAAAGTGTCCTTTCCTGTGTTAAACCCTTGTGTCGAAAGAGCTGGTGTTCATCGACTGTATTCATGTGGGAAATGCTATTCTGCAGCGCCACTTAGTGGCCTTTCTGTGGAAGGTATAAATCCCAACCCGGGTCAGAGTTGACACTGGCAGCAACAACATAAACGGTTATTACTGTGCAAAAAAAAAAAAAAAGGCGGGAGAAACAAACTGTCAAGTGAAAGTTTAAAAACGGTTCTGTAAGAGGTGTGTTCCCTCAGTGCAACGTGACGTCTGGGCCGTTAAAGACGGGAATTACTGGATCTGATGGTGCCTTTGCGTGCTGTTGGAAATTTGGATCGTTATATCTATTAGTTATATCTATTGATGGTTTACGCAGTGGACATTTACCAGCTGAGACAGGGACACTGGTATTGTTTTCACTTTGAGTCCATGTGTGTGTGTGTGTGTGTGTGTGTGTGTGTGTGTGTGTGTGTGTGTGTGTGTGTGTGTGTGTGTGTGTGTGTGTCATTATGGCAGAATGTTGCCCTAAAGACAACTACTGTAGAAGGAACTACCAAAGTAGCAGTTTTGAATACTTCACCTGTTTATATGTCTGTCTGTGGACAGATTTTGTCACCGCGATAGTGTTGCAACCGTGCTGGATGCAGACAGAAAACTTCACAAATGTTACTTTAGAACAAAACCAAGGCAGAGGTCTAAGATGGAAGGCTCAGCTCTTTATTTTAACTCGGTTTCATTCTGCTGTTAAATACTTCTGACCAAAAATGTTTTCTCAAACAATATGCCAAAATCTGACTTTGGTCAAATTGAACTGGGGACTCATATAAACTCTGACATCAACTACAACTTTTGTGCTGTTGCATCTTACCACCTGGTGGGAGCATATGAACACAGCCACCAATCAAGAACAAGTGATGGTGAACTGATATGAAAAGGTAGATCAATTTAAACAATGCCTGCACGGAATACAAGAAGTATGGTGTTGTCAAACAGGCGATACAAGAGATATAAACATGATCACTGTCACAAACCGGCCTGTAGTTTTAGCAAGGCTAGCCTAGGCCTTTTCCTTCAGCTTCCACACACCGTCACAAGCTATAGACTTCTGTTTAGGGTAGTTTGACTTGGTTTAGTCAAAAAGTAAAAGAAATGTTTAGAATCCACATCTTTAACTTTCAAGTCGTGTGCCTGATGAGTGTTTTCCGTTCCTTTAATAAAATGTCCTGCATGTTACTTGAACTATTAGGATGCATTTCTGTTGTACTAGTCGTCTATCTGGATGGAAGAAACTTGGGACAATTTAAGGAATATGGACAGATTGGGGGCCTTGGAGTCTTGGACCACTATGGATCCTCATAGTTCCTCCCAGTCTGCGCAATAGAGTCCACAAATACCAATCCAGTACAGTACACATATTTGAATACACACATGGTAATGATATGACCCAATGGCAGCCTGGGGCAGTTATCTGCTAGCAATAAAAGGAAGTGGGTAAAGGTAAGGAGCGAGAGATATAAAGTTAATCATTTAGTAGCCGTTAGCTTTCATAGTCTGCGTCCATTACAGATTAAGTGGTACTGCGATAAACCATTCATGGTTGCCAAATTCACTCTTTTCCTTTATTTTGGAAGATAACGTTACATGATGAATGTGTGAACCAAGTGAGTTTCATGGTCTAGAATAGATGACCTGAGGGTCACTGGCTTTTATTTATCTGAAAATAAAAATGATTCAGCAAACAAGACACATATCACTGGGAATGACCACGGTGACGCAAGTGTGCCAGACCTAAATCAGAAAATGTTTTGACATTTCTACATTCAAATTCCCATAATTAATCACTAGTGGGATACATGTGGCAGATATAAGTACATGAGACAGTACATAAACTTTAACCTAATGCACTAGAAAGCAGCAGCCAAACATATTTCAGATGCTTGTGGACCATCGACATTAAAATACACTTACATTCACCATGTGTCCAGTGTCACCTCGCGATGTGTATTTAAATGACATAGGTAAACAGTGGTTAAGCTAACATGTTAGCTCGATAGCTAACACACTCGTGCCACATGTGCTAGCTTCAGTGTGGGGCATAGTTTTGGGTCAAGTCTCATAGCTACGCTAGAAGTGCATGTTCATGTTTGTTTTTAAAGTATCTCTGTCTCTGCGTGTGAATATCTCCTGTAACCTCGAATTATTACATCAGTTAATGCTAGCTAGTATTTTAGCTAGTCAGTAGGCTCCTCTGACTTTGTTTGTGTGTAGGAAACCCTAGCTATTGTTTGCCACGGGACTTTTCTTCTGACAAAGCGTCCTAACGGGAGATGTTTTGAAGTAGCATCGTTTCCAAGAGTACTGGGATTTGTTGTAAGACTGACACGTTATCTTCTTTCCGGATAACAAAGGATCCGTTGTGTTTTAAGTGCTCCAAAAGTACTCGCCCCTTGCGTTCTAGAAAATCCGAGCTCTCGACGAGGCCTTGAAGGCAGCTGTTGTGACACGTGAGCCTGGTGGGCGGTGACCGACGTGTTTGACTATCAGATGTCAGTTTCGGCAGGAGACACTGTGGAAACAGGAGTTCGCCAGAAAGGAAGCAAGCATGTCTTTGCGCAGACTGATGGTGTATTTGTCGACAGCATGCTTGTTTTGCTTCATGGTAGGAGTCAATGCCGCACTCTTTGTTCTGCGTTTTATTTCACCAAGTCTCACCAAGAAGATCATTCTCAAAATGGGTGAAAGGTCCACGATGACCCAGAATCCCAACTTCAAGTATGAAGATTGGGGTCTGACATTTGCATCTGTTGATTTCGTGAAAGCCGCAAGCCGCCACCTGTGGATGTCTCTCGGACAAGATGCCTTTGTGGGGGGAGAAGCTCCGGACACATCTGTGGTCAACTTGGAGGGAAAGAAAACGAGTATCTGCAAGTACTTGAAAGGTGCGTGACAAGATGTGGGCTTTTGCGTATTGATCAGGTTGTATCCCTCTCTCGGCTCCTAAATCTAAAGCGGTGTTTCCTTTACTGCAGACAACAGAGCGCTGGTGTTGAGTTTTGGAAGCTGCACCTGACCCCCGTTCATCTTCAAACTTGACGAGTTCAAGCAACTCGTCAGGGACTTCAGCGACGTGGCTGACTTTCTTGTGGTCTACATCGCCGAGGCGCATTCAACAGGTGAGTACAAGTCGCCCAGTGTGCCAGGTGAAGGTCTCAGTGTCGCTTCGACTTATTTGCAGAAACTATGCATCCAAAATCTGTAAGGGGAAATTGTGCAAAGTTGTATATATCAGCACTTTCCTGCTAGACTTGCAAGTGAACATTTCAAGTTTTAAAGATGAATGTGTGCCTTGAAAGTTCCTGATTTTCCTTACACTTGAAAGTACAGAATAATCTAATAATCAATGGCCCCTCAGAATTACTTATCCTAATGGAATAATCCCTGCAACAAATGCAGCAATTTAAGATTTTAATTTCTAAATGATCACTTGATTCAATTTTCAGATTATACTCGAAAAGCTTTTGATTGCGTCATCACATTTAATATTGTACCAAAATAGTCAAATGTTGAGTCATGGGGTTAACCCCCCCCCCCAAAAAAGGTTCACTTAAGGAACAGAAAAGTCATTTTAAGTCCTTGAACTGTAGCTGTTGTGCATAGAAACGGGGCGGTAACCACAGCCTGGGCTACGTTCCCCTTAATAACACTGCGATCAACTCTCGATGCCGTAATGCCACATCTGTAAAACGTATTACGTGCTCCACAACTTTTGATGTCCCGCTGCGTCCAGTTCCAGTAAGTCTCCTGTTCTGTATTTCTGTGTCAGATGGTTGGGCCTTCGCCAACAACATTGACATCAACCGGCACCAGAGCCTGGAGGACCGGCTGTCCGCAGCACAGATCCTGGTTCAGAAGGAGCCCCTGTGTCCGGTGGTTGTCGACGACATGAGCGACGTGTCTGCCATAAAGTACGGCGCTCTGCCCGAGAGGCTTTACGTGCTGCAGGCTGGGAAAGTTGTCTACAAGGTGAGATCCGTGCGCCACCGACACTTAAGTCAAATTCAAGCGACCGTGATTGACGGGTTAACGGTAAACGTTTCTGTCACGTCCCACACGTTACTGCAATGAATCACGTGATTGAAAGCAGTACCAGCATATTGTGTGTGTGTGTGTGTGTGTGTAGAGTTCCGTGACGCTATCTGCACTCAGGCTATCTGCAGTCACGCTATCGCATGAGAAGGAGCAGTGAAAGATTCAGACAACACTAAAATTCTTGGCATGGAGCCAGGCCCGCGTTAGCGATGCCAGGAATGTAGAGTTACAAGGCATTAAAAAGGCGCAGACGTGTGTCTGGTGTCTTCTGTGCGCATGTTCTTTGTCATCGTTAATGAAAGTGGTAACTAAATGGTGTTATTTTGTCATTAACATTCCTCTCTCTAGGGGGCCGTGGGGCCTTGGGGTTACGATCCAATGGAGGTGCGTTCCTTCCTGGAGAAGATGAAATAAGAAGGTTGTTCAAGTATTTGCCATACGACTAGTCCGTCCACATCATAGTCAACATGTATTCTCATATCAACCAATACCATATTGTTTTAATCAATGAACTGCTGAATGTACATGTGGTTTTATATCTGCACTTTATAGCTGTAGAAATAGTGTTCAAACTTGCACTAATAATAGGAGGCGGGGGGGGGGAGGGGGGGGGAGAACGTGCTCCTACTGTCAATCTCTGAGCTTGAACTCGCCTCTCTGTGTTTCTTAGTGACGGCTGCAGATTAAACCGTTGGCCTCTGTAGCCAGATGAAGTGAAACGGAGAGAGACGGTCTGGTTCAAGAGTTTGTTTGAGACGTCGCATAATGTACAGGAGATGTCCCCTAAATTGTCTTAAATTTTGAAGTTTAAAAGGCCGTAAGATTTGATGTCAATGAAAGCACTCGTTTGCCACTTCTCTCGCAGGTTCATTTATCGTTGAGTCTATCTTCGTTGTAAACTGTCATTTACTAAGCGCTTCTATTGTCAGTGAATGCTCCGAGGTAATTTCACAGGAGGGCGTTTTTTATATATATGACGGTTACAGTGCAAACCTCTGGTAACTGTAACCTGATGGATTACTTGAAAAACAGCCTTCTCTGGTTTATGTAGGAGCATTCATGATGAGACATGTAACGTTTGCATGATAGCACAATAAAGAACAACCTGGGAAGAAGACTCCTGCATCAACTCCTCCATTCATACGCGACATATGATTTGAATTGTGTTTCCGTGACCCTTCCTCCACAGCTGCATGGAAATAAACTGGGTAAAGTTAAATCATTGTTCAAATGAAAAGCAGCAGCCATTGTTTTGAAACGTGTATCATCGCCTCGCTGAGCCGCTGACTCATCCATTAAGATGGGCTGAGGTGTTTTTATTCTTACATCATGTTTCTGTGGGGAAAATGGCCGAGGGCTGAAATGTTGACGCACACAACGGTGTGACAACACGCAGCAAGCTGGCTGTTGTTGACTGTCTTGTCTGGAAATGATAAATGGTAAACGTCCTGCACTGTGTGAGAGTCATGCCAAGTTCAACAAGTGCACACACACACACAGCGAGTTGTGATGTGTGGCATTCAGGCCCTGATGTGAGTTACCTAACCGTCTAATCTTTGCAAATCCATCGATTTTGGCTCCCAGCGTGTCTAGTCTCACGACAAAACGTACTGCCTCTCTTACCTTAATTCTTCAATAGTATTATATAACACTAAGCAAACGAGTGTATTGCCTTTCTAGGTTTTGTTGATGTCTTTAAGATAATCCTTTATTAGTCCCTCAGTGGGGAGATTACAGGATTACAGCAGCATCGCTCACAAGTAATGAAGTGAAGATAAAAAATCAAGTAGTATAATAAACTAAACAGTAATAAAAGATATGACAGTAAAGAAGAATACAACATATACTAGTATATACAGACGGAGTTAAAATGTGAGATAATACTTAAACGTATTGGATATTGCACGGGATTGACAGTAAAGAAGAATATTAAATATATATTAATAACAGAAAATAATTATTTACTTCAAGGTAAGAATGATTAAACTCCCAACAGTATCATAAATAGTTTAATTGGCTTTCCTCTCGTCTTTATGGCTTTTGCCTCCACAAAAATATTTAATTAAGAACCCACTCATGTACAGTATTTGGGTAGATTTCAATATTTTTCAAAAATGCACGCAATAAAAAGAGCTGTGGTGATTTGTGTAAAAGTGACTGGACAAGTAAACCCTGTTAGAAAATGAAGTAATACCTTAATATATAAATCACAAAAGACCACGTGACAAAACAAACCACAGGATCATAGCTCGCGTTACAAAGCTACTACCAGGGTATGTTAATGAACAAAGCAGTTTTGTTTTTTTTGTCGCTGCAGCTTTCATAACCTTAACTGCGTGGATCTAAAGTTGGAGAACAGGTTTGGCTCCTGCCCAGCCAGGCCACATCCTGTGGAGAGCAGGCGGCAGCAGCCCAGCTTCCTTTTGTTAAGACAGGAACCACAACGCTGTCAGATCCTCCCAACCATGGTCTTCTGTGAGAATCCACATGTGAATCTTTAAGTAAAGCCAAAGCCAGCGCATACAGTGCATTTAGTTGCTTTTCGGGAGAGAAAATATGTTATGTAAAGATGGTGGGTCCTCTGAACCCCACCAGAGGGCAACGTGAAGCTGTTTTTTACTCCAACAGGAGAGCAACAGACAAAAAACATGAGGTTGTTTTTCTTGTTGGCTCACAGGCATTGTTGTGACCCATCTGGCTAAATGTGTTGGTCCACAAAGAAGTAGTATTAATGAAAGTATTAGCTTCCTTTAATGTAATAATCAATATTAGTTTAAGCTGAAACTTGAGTTTGGACATTTACTGTTCGTACCACCTTTACTGCTGATTGAGATATTATTATCATGACCAACCAACTTCTACAAAGAGGCACCGGCTGCATCATCTAAGAGAAGTGAAGGAGCTTTCATAGCACAGGGAAGCGTTTTTTTAAGGGGTTTACAGATGCTTAGTGCTGCAAGAAGGGACTATTTCTACCTTCTAGACTTCTTAAGAAAAACCCAAACCACAGACGAAAAGGCAGCAAAAGAGAACAAGTTCTAAGGAACACATAAATATTCCCAACAATAGAGTTTCCTTCTCGACTTAGGGAACACACATATATTGTGATTATGACTCAAGGTTCAGCTGCATCCCACGGCCTTCTCCAGCAGGTGGAGATGAATAGATCTTGACTAAACAAAACACTGACCGCTTCCACATGAATCTCCCTGAAGATCCACTGTGACCGTTCACACTTGGATTACTTGGATAGTGAGACACAACCTGGCAACCCACTCAGCCAGGGCTGCTATGGCTCGGTGTTAAGTGGGTTGTTGGGTGACTCACCACTCACACTTGTGCCTCGACTACCCACCAGGTGGAAATGATGTGAAGGTAAGATTTCTCATACAGTGGTATTGTGCTCCTTTGAACCCTTTTACAGCCGTAAGCTAAGTCTGTATTTTGAGACATACATTCTTATTACACTGACTCTGTTTGACTTGCTGAGGGATAAACCCCTTTCCTCACTGAGAGACGCCAGGGCCAAGAACATCTGGTTAGGTATGTTAAAATCAATGACAGGAAGTTAAAAGGCCAGCTCACCTAAAAAAAAAAAAAAAAACCTCCACGTGTCTGTCCTGTACCGTGAAGGAGCCCGACTCAACCCGACCCCAGTCTGAACCCTTTGATGCCAGGCGTGCGTCCAAACACTATACTTATTTAAACAAAACCGTGTCCAGGAGGTGAACCTGTGCCATCTTTTACAAGCACTTGTTTTCCACAGTTAAGTTTACCATCAGCATTGAAAATTAATAAGGGTTTCTATTGTATATGAATGCTCCAAGGTTTCACAATTTAACAGGATTACAGTAGAAACCTCGTAACTGTAATTTGATTAAAATGACAGACAGACTTTTTTTGGATTATGTAGCAGCATTTGTTTGTTTTTAAGTAATTTGCTCATTTTTATTATTCATCTTTTTATTATAGTCTATTTGCCCTTGTTGAAAAGTGTAACCGGCTTTGAGCTCTACTTTCCTGTATAAATTATGCTCATTAAATGAAGCGTATCATTACGCAACTGAAACACTGCGTCCCTCTTCTTCCCGTCCCACGTCACCAGCAGCTCAGGCCGGCCTGCACAGCGTTTCCCTCACTCTCCAGGATTTCCTCCCGTTGGTCCGGTTGCTGCAGACTACAGCAAATATTGAATCGAGAGTTTCCTCTTGGGGGGGATTAAATGATTCAAATGACACAATCGGAGACGTTTACAGGGGAATGGAACGGTGGAACTCATCACAACACGGACATCTGATACCTGTGATAAGGGCTCCACTGCAGCCACAAACAACCTGCATGCTACAGGCTGGAGTTACTGCAGCAGCAACAGTCGAAGGAGAAGAGATGTGAATGTAATGTCAGCTGCTGGACAATTATATTTATATATATATATATATATATTCCCACACAGTGAGCTATCCCTCCGGTGTCTACACATCTTTTCATGCATCATTTGAATGCTTTGTGTATGTGTAAGTTAAGCGTTCATGACACATTACCCGTCATGTCCACAGCTTCAGTAGCATATTCTTGTTACTCCTAAAATCTGATGCGATACGAATCTACATTCAGGCACAATATTTAAAAAAAAACAACCAACACATGTAGTTAAGTTATTGTAAAATTATATTAACAAGCAATCTTTCCTCAATTTGAAATAAAAAAATATCAGCAAATAAAGGCAACATAGGACAGATGTATATAATGCGTAATGTTCACAGGAAAAAAAAAAAAAAATAAAACTTCTCATCACATTTACAAGACTGCTGCTAAGTTTATAATGATGCCTACTAGAATGGGTTTAGAAAGCTTTGACTAGCTGAATAACTGGGGCAATATATGTAGTCAAAGATCGTATCAAAATATTAAAAAAAAAAAATAATGTGTGGGCGGGCGAGCAGGGGCCGGGGGCGAGGGGACGACCAATGACACGGGAGGAGAAGTGTGAACAACCAATACGTACGAGAGATTAAAATGGGGCTCGCTCATTCATAGCCATCTCATCATAAATCAACCACAACTGGAGAGACGACGGAAGGCTACGACGACGGAGCGCACAGAGTGTTAAGCACAGACAGGTAAGGAGATATACACCACATCTTAAAGCAGGTGTCCACGTAGAGAAGAGCAGCACTAGGTAGTATGTTGTACACAAGATTCTCAGCATTCATGCACTCACTTCTTATGCCCAGGTCTGGCTTCCCTCGAACAGAACGCGACAGCGATCCAGCCGTTTAAATTATATTTAAAAAAAAAAAAAGAAAATAAAAAACAGCCCCGGAGACTGGAACTGATCGAACGGGATCAATGTGACATTGCAAGAAGCATCTGAGCACTTACATAAGTAATCTTTCAAGTCTCTCCCCCTATACGGACCTCTTTAAATAGAAGGGTGGGCACCGGGTAGGACAGGACGTTATTCATAAAAGGCAAATTCTTGAGTCCTATGTCAAACTGTGACACGGTACGCATGGCGAGAAGTAAAAGGACGAGACAAAGACGTTTCCAAGCTCACAATGCATATGCACACTCTCCAGTGTTTTAAGGGACGAAAGCGGAGACATTTCCTGCACCACAAAGCAATAATTAAAAAGTACAAGAGGTAAACTTTCAACCATTTTTTTTCTCTCTCTGCGCTCTAGGGTTGGGAGGGTTATTGGGGGGGGGGGGGGGCTCTGCAAAGAACGTAAAACGTGTCATGTATGCACTTCAGTAGCTGGTTTTGTCACACTTGGGGGGTCGTGATAAATGGGAGAAATTGTCCTTCATGTTGAGCAAGGAGCAGTAGTCGCCAGCCATTTTGGATTTTTCTTTCTCTCTCCGATCAGCATTCTGGCGTCAAGCGTGGAACCAAAATGGCGCCCGTCCCTGATTCGGTGCTGATGTGTTTGGCCGTGTCCTATCGTGAGTTCAGATCCTCGGAATGATGGCAAATAATGTTGGGTGGGGCGGAGGGGAGGTCACACACTCATGGTCATGGTTGGAGAGTACTGTGGAGGCACAGGTAGAAGAAGAGAGGATTAAAACACACACACACACACACACACACACACACACTTTCCCTCCCAAGCTCTCGTTGGTCAGACGCCCGGCCAGCACTTCACGCTGCTACTGTAGTCAGTGACGTTAATATGCCGTGACTGTGGCTGTTCTGTGTGGTCGCCAGCCCTCTGCCTCTGGCTTCACCTCACTACTATTACAGCCTCCACTGGTGGCAAGAAGGGAGACTCACGTTCTCGCTCTGAAAAGAGTGGAGGAAGTTTCCACTCAGCTCCCCGTCATCCCTCGGGGTCCCGGGAGGATTGCTAATGCCACTTAAATTGTTTGGAGAATTCTGGAAACAAAGAGTTGACAACGTTTAAAAAAATAAAATGTCATGATTAATTAAGCTCTAAATGCAAAAACTCTCTGCGCGGGGACAATATTTACCTTGTTCATTCCATCCAAATCACCGGAGCCTGAGAATGAAACGATATGAAGAACAATGTTTGTATTCTATGACCATAAAGAAAAGATCATTTGATGCAACCAGAACATTTCTGTGTTGTGGTAGTGCGTGTATTTTTTTTTTTTCTTGTCAGCCACGTTACCTAGTGACCCGTTCATGTGGTGTGGTTCCATCCCAGCCATGGCTCCCAGGGGTCCGTCAGAGCCGGGGCCCATCGGGAACTAGAGGGGAAACAGGACCGCATGGAGTCACTAACAGCGTCTCCACAACACCCAACCAGCTCCAAAATAAAAGAGACTTAAAAAAAAACAATTTATTTCTACTTCAGTCTCTATTTCAACTGAACGTTCCTTGTTCGGATCATTTCAGATCCAAAGGAGACTGAAACAGAAGCCGACTGTATCAAATCACACGCAGATGGAACCGCTATAACGACTGCATTTGTTTTGTCCATAAAAGGTTTCCATACATTCCTGGGTGGATAGCACAACTCCAATGTGCTTTAGTAAGGTGTGTTAGTAAAGGCCAGCTCTGTTTATGCGTTATCAAGGAAGTGGAATTTTCTTAAGAAACCATAAAAATGAAGTACTTTAAATAAGTTACAAAAGAAAGAAAGATGTCCAGTGTTTCCCAGTTGTTTCTATGCAGGGGCTCAGGTTGATGCGTGTATTGATCCGTCTGAAAGCTGCGAGATCTAACATCCTACATAACTGTGAGAAAGACACAAGACTAGATCATATAATGCGTAATATGATGATGTGGAACATCACCGAGTGATTCAAACCAGGTTCAGCAACTCATCATCCTCAGAAGAATGTCAGTAATTCAGCACGAAAAAACAAAGACGGTCTGTAAGCCCTAATGTACTTCACAGTGATGACATGAATGTAGAATCATTCTTTAACTTAAAGATCAAATGTATTTTCACAGCAACATGGCTGTATAGACCAGATCAATCGCTTGATACAGGATGGGTGGTGGGCTTGGTGCAAAAGGGAGGAATAGAAGTGATTCAGTGGTTAGTGGGATACAACAATGACCGTCTAGAAAGTGTGCTGATTGTACTTCTACTACCAAATCCACACTCGAGCGATGGAACAGAACTTACGTTATTTCGGTTGCCGGGTCCAGTGTTGATCATGGTGTACAAATTGTCACCAGAGTTGTTTGAGTCTGTAAAAAGGTGCAATCATACATATAAGTGGTACTGTGATAGTTCATGAAAAAGGGGGAGTGAGTAACAGCTGAGGCAAACGAAGCACTAACCTGCAGGGCTGGGCATGATGGGAGTTCCTGGGGGCCCCCCACCTCCAGATGCACCCTACGGAGAATCGGTCAAAAGATAGAAAAGAAAGAACATTTACATGTAAAAACATTTTAAATGATATTTTCATATAGTACGTGTAAGATGCCAGGATGTGCTCTCACCCCGTATGCACCAGGAGAGGGTGATGAGTAAGGCATCTGAAACCAAACACACGAACATTACAGACCAGAAATGGGTGAGTGCAAACCCTTTCGATACCTCAAAATGTCATCATTCATCATTTTATCGTCCTAATACCATTACGTCGGTCTGTCCAACTGTCTGTGGAAACCGTGACACACAATACTACAGTTACATCCCAGTCTGGACCCGTGGAGCACATTACACCTCTGCAGCTCAGAGGAAACCTGACTGCAATCTGAACCAGCATTGTTCTGGGTGGATGTGTGTGTGTGTGTGTGTGTGTGTTTTTGTGCATTGGTACTCACAGAGTTGGCATTGTTGGGATTGGGCCATGGCCGACCAGTCCCTGGGCCCCTAGATGGTAGATGAATAAATAGATTTTAGATATTTAATGCATTAAGGTTGAAGGACATGTGAAAGAATGGATCTACACTTTTAAAAGGCTCACATGTTCACTCCTGGCATACCGGGGCCCATGGTGTTGTGTGGAGGCCTCATCCCGCCACCAAAGTTCTGAGAGACAAACAAAAAAAAAAAAAGATTTTAAAAACACAGAGTGAAGTATGAGAAGAAAATCCATGCAAACCATCGATACCATCAAAATAACTTCAGTAAACCAGTCTGGTAAAGTGGTGACATTATTCTATGTTTAGTACAACAGCCTACCTGAGGGCCGGGCCCCATAGGCCCCATGCCTCGAGGGCCGCTCATTCTCTGCATTGGCCCCAAGTTAGGATGGCCTGGAGGGAAAAAGGAAATCTATATGAAGCGATAAGCCAGGAAATTATTTCTCTACTGCAGCAATTTCTAGACAAGTGCCTCAAAACATATCTGAGAATAAAACAGCAAAAACATGAATCACCATACACAACATAGTTACAATGATAAAAACAAACAACAAAAAGGTTGCTGCAAATCAGGCATCAAAAAGGCTTTCTTAGAAAAATAAGTTTTAAGCAATAATTTAAAAACTTAATTTGTTGGCAGTCTAATCTCCTCAGGAAGATAATTCCTGAGCCGAGAGGTCCTGATGGCTAAAGCCCGATCACCTCAGTCACCAGCCTTCAGGGACAACTAGCGACGGGAGGCTTGAGGATCTGAAGTTAGGACTTGGAGCCTAGATGGATATGGGATCTAGGTTCGGTCTTAGTAGAAATGCGACCGCAGTACCTTGTGGCCGTGTTGGGTCCATGTTGGGCAGCATGGGATGAGGTCCTCCGCCTGGTGACTGCCGGGGATGGAAAAAACACAAAGAGTCAATTAAACTGTTAAATATGTATGTATGTATGTATGTATGTATGTATGTATGTATGTATGTATGTATGTATGTATGTATGTATGTATGTATGTATGTATGCATGCATGCATGCATGCATGCATGCATGCATGCGTGCATGCGTGCATGCGTGCATGCGTGCATGTGTGAGAGAGAGAGTGAGCTCTACCTGGTTGGACATCCTGATGGGGGGACCTCTTGGGCCTCCAGCGAAGCGAGGCGACATGAAGGACTACAACAGAAACAACAATGCTCCTTGAGATTTAAATAAAGAAATGACAAACATCTCTCAAAATGTAGAACTAAATCATTTCTCTGTGTGTGTGAATATTGAAAAGCAGCATAAAGCATTAAGCTGAGACAGATGCCAAAGCATGAAGCATCAGCACTGAGAACACACGTTCCCAAACGACCGCAGACAGAAAAAAAATAGAAAAAAAGAGAGAGAGCGAGAAAGAGGGAGAGGGAGTGTTACCTGACTGTGAGGTCCCATCATACTGTTATGGGGAGGAGCCTGAGGGTGAGGAGAGCCCTGGGGACCAGCAGGACCCTGTGGCATTGCACAAATTAAGAGAGGCAAGAAGGAAGACAAGAGGAGGGAGAGAAGGGAGGATGAGATGAAGAGAGAAAGAGAAACAGAAGTGACAGAAGAGGGGCAGAGAGAGGAGCAGGGTTACCGCGGGGCAGTGGACAGTTGGAGCGCAAGAACCAAAGTGCGGCGGCAAAAAGAAATGTACAGAAATAAGATTCCATGTACCAACCACACAGTAAGAGAGAGACTGAGCAGAGCGGAGCAAGCAAATGGTTTCGCCTTGAATGAGGGAAAGGAGACAGCGAGATGGAGTGGGTGCTCTTCTGCCCGTCAGTCAAGTCATCAAGAAGCCTGCTGCATGCAGCATGTCATCAGTGCTAATTTCCCTGAATTAACAGTGTCAATTAAGCTCTATGCAATTAGCTCTATAACAACACAAAACACCGGCACTGTGTCGCTAATGTTGCTGATCTGACACACAGAGATAGAGAGAGATAGAGATAGAGATAGAGAGAGAGAGAGAGAGATAGAGAGAGGTCTAATTTAGCCCCCTCCAATGGATTCTGATATGGAAAGTATGAGTGTGCGTGTGTTCATGTATCAATGTCAAAAACGTCTTTCCTGATATTAACGTGATCACATAATTGAGTCACTCCTTTGTGCCTTCTAGTACATAATAAGCTGGTGGATATCAGAGCAGCATTGCAATTTCATGTCACCTCTTAGAGCCGCTTCCATACAGTTGCCTGCCAACAGTTAATTCTCATAAGATATTGATTTCTCAGGGAGGTGCTGCACCTTTCGATTTCTCCATTAGGGAAAATGGCCAGGCCACGCCTGCCCTGTTTACAGCGCCGGAGGAGCCCAGGCAGACAGGACGTCTATGATGTTTACTACAAGTTCACTGAGCACAGTGGAGCAAAACAAAAAGACTAAAAGCGGCGTAGACGCACCGATGTGGAGATCTACAGCTTCATGAGACACACAAAAACCCCGACAGCCTTTTACAAAGCGTGCAGCCAGGAAAACGATCAGTTCATTAGAATGATTTGTCCGTCCACAGGATACCAATTTATGGCAATTTTGCAGTCGATGTAGGAGTGTTCCTAACGGTGACAGACGGCATCAGAGTGGTAAATTCGCTGACCTGGAAAAAGCCGGGTGGCATGGGTCCTCCTGGCATGCCCTCACTAGGGGGCATCCCTCCCATCACAGGACTGGGGGCTGCTGCTGCACTCTAAGAAAAGAAAAGAAAAAGGAAGATAGAAAATATTCTCAGTACACGCATGGATCTTGAAATATTATTGCTGGAAAGCTATTTAATCCCTTCATGACCGAGGTTCTTGGCGCATCGAATATTCAAAAAAAAAAAAAAAAAAAAGGTCCCGTTCACACACACAGTCCATCACTGAAACGTTCATTCCTACACGGGGGTCATGTGCCGGTGGGAGCAGAGGCTCGCTGTTCAGGGAAATCTGTAACGCCACTTTCCCATCTCAATACTTAGTAGCAGTTCTGTGGACGTGCTGTTGCAGCTGTGTTGTGAATGAAAGTAGAAACATTGCACTTAAACGGTCACGTCTGTCTGACTCACACGGGACGACCAAACCGATCACAAGACTCTGCTGAAGATCCATTTCAGTCCACAACTGATTTTACAGTTCAGCACGGATGTCAGTGCTTCCCCGTAAAGTCCCCAAGGGTTTAGGACCATCCCACTGTCAAACCACCGAGTGTCTGAGGGCTCTCTCGCAGACATTTTGAGCCCTTTATGATGGACCCTTTTCATAAGTCAGGTATTTGACTTTGCCCAAGGGAATTACCCACAATTCATTGCGATGTGACATTTAACACGGGGTAACCAGCGGAAGCATGGAGACGTAAAAAAAAAGAAGATAAACAAAGAGGACGACACAGGTGTCCCTGGAATATTAAATGTACTCAGAAACATTAAGAGTTAAAGATAGAACAAAAACATGAAATCAGAGGATATTTATTTATTCATCAAATATTAGATTTTGTCATTGACGCTGAGTAAATATATTATTTGAAATTACCTCTCATCTTGTGAGGAAAGAGCCTGGAAGATGTTCAAATCAGGGAGTACAAAGTATAAGATAAATACCCTTAGATAAGATAAATTGAAGCCTTAGAGGGGACATTGGGATTGGGCCTTACATTTGGTCTTGCCCCTTCTTCTTCTTCTTCTGTTTACTTTTATGGCGGTCAACATCCATAAGTAATGCATCACCGCCATCTGCTGGACTCCCCCCCCCCATCCCCCCATCCCCATCCCCATCCATTCCGGCACTACCATGGCGTGTGTGAAAGGGCGCAAGACGGAAGGAAACGAGGTTCGGCTCAATAAATTTAGCCGTCAATCTGAAAGGGTTGTTGTGCGTTATGTGATCCTTGTTCAGACTTGGGAATTAAATTAAAATTACATTCCATGTTATTTTTGTATAGACATAATTTAACGCACTGCCAACTAACTAGAAAGAAATGGATTCAACATGGATCCTGTAGCCCGGCATCCTTTGTGGGTGGACTGTATGGAAGCGGTGTTAATGGGTTAATGAGGCCTTTGTACTCGGTTGATCCAGGATATCAGTGGGATTCAATGAGTCAGTGGCTCCAAAGTGCTGCTACACAGCAGGAGCTCGCTGGGCCGATATCCTGCTCAAACCGCAGCCTCTAATTCGCTAATGTGCCATTTGCTTCGGTCACACGCTGCTAATTGACTGAGTTGTTCTTCCCTCGTAGCCGAGGCAATCCGAGACGGGCTAATGTCTCCGGGCTGTGTGGGCTTAGCTTCCAAAGAAGAGCTTCAGAACGAGAGAAGCTCCTCCAGTCTCATTTCTTAATGCGTAGCTCACTCTTGATATAGTGTAGGTGTACGCAAACAAGCAATGAGCATTACAACGATGGATGTACCAGCACACACACAAACACACACACACACTGTCCAGAGCTACAGACATTACTGGTCAATAGCCAACACACTCCCTGGTATTGACTGCTCCTTCCCTAATTATATCTGCTCAGGCAGCCACTGCAGGGTCACTGTGAAATACCTCAGCAGGGAGAGAAGTGAGGCCACAGAGAGAAGACACATCTCATCAGCTCACCACCACCACAGGGACACGGACACAGCGCGTCAACACCGTTTCTTTACTGAAATATACTCTTAGAACCGTGTGGGAGAAGACATCTTCTGCAGACTCATTTTGCTAAATAAGTGTATGAAAACATTAGAATTAAGATTCAAAGTTAACTTAATTTTCACCAATACAAAAGTCACAACAAAAACCTTTAAAATAGCTCAAATACCTAGAAAACCACAACACTTCCCACTAAGGTGTGAGCAGCGTGTGTGTTTGGTGACGCTTTTTTCCAAAGAGACAAGAAGTCGTGCTACCTCAGAGAGTTTGCACTTCTTAACGTTTTTAATTTGTCACCTCAAAATGCAACACTAGACCTGTGTGTTTGGTGTATCTGCAGGTTACACTTGTAACTGTAATTGACAAAACAAACTGTATTTCAGATAAAAGATGCAAACACATTGAATAATAATAAATGTGCATACATACATTATCTTAAGGCCAAATGATGCAACAGATTTGTCAAAATGTGCAGCTTTCATTATGATTTACCGATGCAACAATTATGCCGTTTCCCACATGATCCAATCTGCATATTTATTCTCTAGATTTCTTATCTATGCCCGACATGAAGGTACATTCATGTCGATCACATTACTAGTGACCATAGACTGAAGATATACAGTACATCTATATAGTATCTCAATCATCTGACCAAGATATTTAAAAAGCATTTCCACCCTCTTAACACCAAATCATCATTAAATATATGTTTGCATTTAATCTGATGTCAAAGTCAGCAACATATTCAAAGTATACACTTAACAACTGTTAAGACCAGCAGTGCGTGAAGTAAAATATTACCAAATCATCTGCTTATACAACACATGACCTGTTTTGCAAGAATTTAACTGCCAAGACAAGTCATCCACACGCAAGACAAACAAGACTCAAGTTAAGATCCCGTCCTGCCCGACTTGAAAGGGTTCACCCAGCAATTACTGCATCTAACAGGCATGGCCCGACAGGTTCACCAACACAAAGGGCTCTCTGTAAATACTATGCTAGTTTTTACGAGGACCTTTCTTCACGATTCATTGAATCAAAACGGCAGCAAAAGCATCTTAGAAGCACATGAAGTGTAATTATTACTATGATAGCTGGAAATTATCTATTTAACAGCAGTGATGGGCATACTTGCATGCTTTGAACTCAAATTAAAGTATCGTTAGTGAGGACAACCAATCAGAACTCTGCGAAACACGTTGAGCGGGATACCAGCTCGAGCTACAGGCTCATCGTTATCACTATTTTAGACGATTCCATACTGCTTCATGGAACTAAAAGCACTGGGATCATACAGTCAGGGACAATGCAATAAGACCAGATGGTAAATATTATCAATCAAACAATGACCTGGTGATATTACAAAGAGAGGAGGGCATGACGTGAAAAAACCGTGGAAAGACAAAGAGTCAGGACAAATATTCTCCAAACTCCAAAACTTAAATATTACTTGCGTAGACTGGCTATCAATAATATCAAATGGATTAAGTACTCAATAAACATAAGCACATACATATAGGAAAACAACTATCAGCATGTGAAAAGGCTCCTCACAACCATGCCAGCATAAGCCTGAGAGGATCTGATCCCTCTTTTAAGTATAGAAGGACGTGTATCCTCTATATTAGGGGCCTGTAACTAACCTACACCGTTCCATGTTCCAAGCAAATTCCCTGTGACATTACGGTGCGTTATTGTTCTCAATGAATGCATTAATTGCAGCTCATCTCCAAAGATATTCATCCTCCTTCTGATTGCATTTGAATAGCCTATAAATTGCCGCTCCTACGGGAGATCGCTAGTAAATTCTTCATCTGAAGGAAAGTGTGTGCCGTGTTCAACCAAAGAAAACATTCTCGGTGCAACGGGGAAAAGGAGTTCATTATAGATAACGGTTGATCTACAGCGTCTAGCGTTTCATAGTAGAGTGGTGTATGGTCATAGAGCCAAATTGTCTGGTCCCTTTACGGCGAAACACCGACTTCTTTCGTTCCACTTCCCTTAAGTAGCCCGTTCGTGGAATGAGGCCTTCAAAGAAATGTAGTGAAACAAAGCTGTATTTAATGTAATGAGTCATAAAACAATGTAAACATAGAAACTGAAAAGCAACGTGCACTGTTATGTTAAACCTTCATCGTGTCCAACTAAAGCCCACAGCTGTGCTTGCTTGACTGTCCTGAATAGCCTTGATGCTGCTTTTCCTTTTTCGAAGCGAGCCCCGTCTGTCCGCTGACTATCTGCTACAGGAAAGGGGCAGATGTCTCAGCCCGGGGCAGGGCTATGAGGCGCTTGTCTGGGGGCCTTCCATACGACTTCCCAGGGGACCTCTTTTAAAAAAGGCAGGCTACCCCCCCCCCCCCATCCCCCCGAACATGATTCAGCGTGTACATGTGTGTGTAGTTCATGAGCACACAAGCAATCCCAGCCAAACAAATATCCCCTTGAATTCTCGAATCACTTGAAGGAGGTTACAAAAGGCCAGAGCGACGGCGGATGTGCTTGTGCGCTCTTTACAAAAACAAAAGAGAGAGAGAGGAGAGGGGGGGGGGGGGGGGTAATACAGAGGGGGAGAGAAAGAAAGGAAAGGGAGCGCAGGGTGAGGATGACCGAGAGGTTGACTGAGGCAACCATGACAAAACAAAACGGTGGTATACTCTGAGAGACGAGAAGAAAACGTGAGATGTAAAAAAGGGATGAAGGGGAATGGATTTGGGTTCTGGGTGGTTGGGCTGCAGCACAGACCACCCAAATGTCGCCTCCTGACCTTGCGTGCTCTTAACAGCCTCACTTCTTCCACTGGAACCAACGCTGAAAAAGAAACCAGCCCCTATGTTTAGCTTGTAAATGTTTAACCATCAATCAACACCATAAACCCCTCTCTGAATCCTGACTGGATGCTCTCTCTCTCTGGTTACTCCGAGCAGGTTTCCACTTCTCCTCTCTCCTTCCTCTTTTCATTCCCTCAGCTCCTCCGTGGAGGTGGATGCTGGGCATATGCCACAGTGCCACTCCCCTTTCCTCCCCCCCCCAATCTGCCCCGTGACAGCCATCAATCAAACTGGGGCCCCTCTGGGAGCGCCCGTCAGGCCCCTGTGTGAATACGCCGGGGGTTTTACGAGCCCCGCCGGCTAAAAAGAGCAGCCATCACCTCCCCCACACCTAGACAAAGACACAGGGTCCAACAACTAGTACTGTCCACACAAACACACTTGCTTGACTCCCAACATCCACACACGAACACGAGGAGAACGAGCATCAGAGCGAAGGGCAACCACAAGATGTCGGGGAGAGCCGACCGCACACAAAACTCCCAGAGCGCACTGCTCCAGACTGACGATCCACTGCTCCCTCTCATTTGCTTAATGTTTTCCATGTTATGAAAATTGTCTCCGTGGAACCACAAGCTGCAATCTTGACATCCTATTATGTGCTGTTGGAAATCTCTTTTTTTCGAAAACCGGCCAGAGGAGAAACTGCAAAAATAATATAAGAAGAATCAGCTCGGTTGTTAATATTATTATACGTTTATCTACCCCAAAAAGAGACGCAGCTGTTCTGAAATGTAAGGTTGTTCACGCAATACAAGACCATCCAACCCAGGAAGATGTTTCAATACGAAATGTATCTGTACGTGTTAGAATAATCGGGAATGTGGTTATTATAAAAGGAGCGACGCTGTAGCCTCTCTCTGCTCACAGGTCACCTGCCAGATCAGGAGGCCTGTTACCCTGACAACCCTATCTGCCAGAGCAGGACCAACATCTCCGCTTTAACCCCTTCCTGTCTTCACACATCACCGACCCCACCTACAAACTGTGTACCGTTCATCCGGAGAGGACTCCTTAACCCCTGATGTCTCTCCTTGGCCGTGCTGATATAGCACTTTTTTTTTTAATCTAATTTACGTCAGCTACATGATGAAACACAAGGAACCGCAGCAGCAGCCAACGACCAGCAGTTCCCACCGTCTCTGATCCTCATGGGGCCTTTTTTTTTTTTAATGCCGACTCAAAGCTGGAAACAATGCAGCACTTTCTCTAAAACGGCATAATTATCATGATGCAAAAACACCCATACCATGCAAATATCCTAAGCGGAGCGATGCGCTACCGAGTGATGCACTTGTCCTGAGCGATATTGAGACTGCCTTTACAGCTCTCCAGTTTTAAATTCTGTATGTTTTTTTCTCCCTGCAGATAATATGTTGCATACGTACCTAAAGCTACCACACATCGGGGTTCACATTCATTTCGAATGACGATCTAGCTGGTAGGACAGTCGGGAATCATGCCGTTCACTGACAAATCCCTGTTTTCTTATGAATTATAATAACCATTGCTGCCTGAACACCAATAACTGAATAGTCTGAGCACCAAAAACACAAACAGTAGTCTAATATTTTATCTACTGCCGCTGACTCTTACCACAGCATACTTTACTATGAAGGTTAAATGGAGTCTTATCACATCCACTGTGAGCTAATGCTACAAAACCTAAACATTTCATATTATGCTCCATTTTTAGCTGAAAAACTCAGCTTTGCTTTTGAAGAGACAATGCTAGCAAAGTTAAAATAAAATACCGTTAGCCCGTATTTGGCTCATATACGATTGGGTTCCCATTCAGTACTAACCAACTCTCTCAACAACGCCAAACGCCGCATCTGAAACCATTGCTACATGCTAACTAATTCAAAAGTTCAAAAACAAGGTGGGAAGAAAGCGACGTTATGTAATGTCCATCCAGGACGTGCTACCATGTGACGTGACTTCACAGCGTTTCTACAACATAACCAAGAGGAGCCCATTCAAAACACTCTCCTCCATAAACTACCATTTGAACGTTAATATGTCCCTGAACATAACGTAGCCCTTTCAGATGGAAATGTTTTTCCGCTTTCGTTGAGCCCTGATTTATTGTCAGATAAAGATTTTCCAGGACATTTGTGTTTTCAATGATTGGAAAATTTGTCAACTGTTTTTCTGGGGGTTTTGTTCCCCCCCCAGGGCACAAGGGAATCCTGTGTGTGTGTGTACAGAGCTCTCAGATGTTATGCAGAACACACAGAAATGTCTCTCTGGTCTTCACAGCTGAGGCAGGGAGCTTGAGCGCGGCGTGGATAAGAAGCTCGACAGGTCTGCCTCAGGACATGCTGACATAAGCATCATTTCCCCAGAAGCCTATAAAAGCTCACTGTTGGACGCATCGTTCGACCCACCGACAGGGCAAGATGACCGATCGTAAATTCAGGAGAAGAAAAAAAGAAAAAAGAAGATACTCTCCCAAATTAAATTAGGTAGTTAAATACAGCTACAAAATGTGCAGTGGGCACATGACCTTTGGGTGAATCATAATCATTCTTCAAGCTAAAAAGGAATCACAACAACCTGAAGAAGCATCACTCTTGAATATGGGCGATTTGGTGTTGACAAACAGAGATTGTGAGCACTTTGCTCCGATAGCTCCGTTATTTACACCACTTCTTAGCCTTGAGAGCAGACTTGTTGTCTTCATTATCAGAAGACAGAGGCAGCGTGTGCAACAGTTCCCGTGTAAGAACTACTCACGTAATCATGGAAGGCTTTCGCTTCGCTGGAGTGGTCACATGACTCCCTCCTCTCCGGTGCAGCACAATACAAGTCCCAGAATACACTGTGGACGAGACGGGTCGTGAAGCAAACAAAAAAAAAAAAAAAACCCACACAAAACAACCTCTGGACGTGTTAACAGGGAGACGGGAATATTATCACTTACCACCACCAGGAATGTAGGAATCCAGGGGGTTCTCCGAGTGTTATGTTTTTCTCCCATCGGATCTAGCATAAGGGGGATTTCAATCATTATCCATGCGTGTTAATTCATTTTAATATATTGTGCAAATCATTTATGTAAACGTGTTTACAAATATTTAAAAAAAGGACATATAGTATAGTTGAACTTTCCCCCAAAATGTCACATACCTCTGATAAAAAGGTCTGTGCAGACTTCTGTGCTCCTATGTGCAACAAATACTCGTAGACGTACAAAGCCAACCTGTGTGGGGGAAGAACAAAAAATAAACTAATGTTAGGTTTAATTTAACAAAATATCGCCAACTGGCAAAAAAAAAATAAACGTCAAAACAGGAGATTCAATCTTCTTCAACGGCCACAGTGAGTGACTAGAGTCGGGCACAGGCCCTCTGAACAATGGCTGCCAAATAGCCTATGCCCAAAAGAAAATGTAAATGGGGGGGACCGTGTAACCAAGCCGAGACCTAGGGACGACTCACTACAAAGAGAAGATTAAAATAAAGTGATAAAGCAAGCAGTGTAATTTAACATCGTGTTGTGAAACGTTAAAAACACACACACCACCAGCCTGCGGTGTATTAGCTAAGGTACAATATCCTGGGGCTGATGGGAAATAAAACGGAGCCTATCCGAAGCGCAACAGAGAAAACAATGTACTGTGTAGCGAGACGATGTTATTGTTTTCTCGCGACTGAATAACAGCAAAAAAAAATTACGAGACAACCGACCGGTTATAACACAACCAAACTGAACTCGGAATCGTTAAGTAGAGGTGTGAAAAGACAGAAAATAATAAAAAAAAAGAGAGCTCAGAGGAGGAATGGCGAGCAGACAAGGCGGTTCATTCAATTCAATTCTCGGTTAGGAGGAAATCGCCTCTTTGCTAGTCCGTCCAGCGAACAACAGAGAGCAACTTACGAGGCACTAAACACACAATATTAAACGTTTCCGAGCTTACTTTTCTCGTGCTTGGCCGTCCGACGGCACCGGGGTGCCTTTGCCTTTGGGGAACATTGTTTTGTGTGGGAGGACGACCGCCTTCGCTGTCTTTTTTTGTCGCTATTTCATCTGTCAGATCATCGCGGCCGCGACCCTCTTACACTCCAACCGCACTCCTCCTCAAACCCGACGACTCAACCGAGCCTGGTCCGTGTGGGGGAAGAGGCGGGGCCAGCACTTGACTGACGCAGCCGACAGCCAATGAGAGCTCGGTCTCCTCTTAAGGTCTGCCTCGACGTGCTTTCAATTTGCTGTTTCGACGTTGATGTCGAGCTTTTACAGCTTTATGATATCGAGGTAATTTAATGAAGATTATTTAATAGTTCCACTGTTGATTTCTTACCCATTCATTGTTAATGAACTAGTATGATCATTTACCAAAATGACATTCTACAATAAAATAAATTGATGTATAGGAGAGTATATAATCTAATAAATATTTATAATATAAAGTTATAATATGTGATCTCCAAAATCTGGAACCCTGTAAAAGTTTTCTGTTTTTTTTACCAGCTGATTTGAGGTAAAACGCAGTTTATATTTCGTTTGACCCTCCATAGTAAACAGTATTAATTGTATTAGATCAATTCAGTCAATAGCTCCACATAAAAAAAGGGTATATTTCTATATTTTATAGGCTTAAGTGTATTAACTAACAGCAACGAATAGGAAAGACAATTTGGTTTGCTTCTTTCTAACCAGAAATTCCGATGTATTGGAATAGAATAATTGTTTTTGTCTTACATAACAAAATGCATTTAGATATACATTTTGCAAGATATCATTGTTGGTTCGTCTTGTCATCCTGTAATTTCCCCACTGAGGGACTAACAAAGGATTATCTTATCTTATCTTATCTTATATTATCTTATAAAGAAAATCTCAAGTGTTCCAATTCATACTTAGGCCTATTGAAGCCAGGTTTAAAAACAACGAAAAAACACGGTTTATAGCTTTTCGAGCATCCATAAAAGTTTGTGTCGTTGTTTTATTAGAATAAGTTCTTGGACAATATAGCCCACACAAGTTGTTCCTAAGCGGCCCCTAAATATGAAGTAACTACAGTTCCACCTTAAAATTATGGACGTAACAGTTGCCACTGCAGGGGATGGTCTCTCTCTCTCTCTGCGCGTGCCTCTCTCCCTCCAGTGGTGACACCGTTGAGTAAAGCTGTGGCGTGTGCGTGCATGTGTTTATAAAGTTGTGGAGCAATGAGTGAAGTGGAAAGAGGTCCGTGTTGTACGCTGCTTCCTTCAGCCGGCGTTAATGTATAGTAGCCGACGGCCCATTGACACGTGAAGGTCTTTATCTCGATTTCACCACCAGCAGTAACTATAAAACTAGGTAAGCCATTTTATTTACTTTGTTTACAGTTTGTTTACTGCCATGACTTGTTTTTTTTTTTTCTAGAATGAAGAGCAGGCTTTTATAGGCGTGCGAAGTCTTTCTGTGACAGAAGTCCATCGTGAATGTTGTGATGTGTCTCATTTCTCCTGAAGTCAACATAAAGGTCACTGCAGCTTCTGTCAGCGTGAACAGGAAAGACAGGTGACCACTGCACGCGCCCCATTGGAGCAGCAGTGTGTGGGCAAACACTTCAATCCCGGCAAATAGTTTCCATGAATACCTCATTTCGCCGCATGCCCTAAAATAGTTTGTAGACGTGTTTTGAAATAGTGTGAGACATCAATTAAACATGCTCTAAAAAGACAAGTCCCAGCATGCATTTGTAGAAAGGGCTACATTGAGAGGCCTACCATTTAAATGCTGCAAGGTTGTAATCACACACATTGGCATTTCAGGTTGTTCCTGATCCTTGAGTTAGAGGCAAGGCAAGGCAAGTTTATTTGTATAGCACATTTCAACAACAAGGTAATTCAAAGTGCTTCACATAAAACCATTAAAAGCATCAAAACATAAGACAAAAGAAAATGAGATTTAAAAACAATTAAGAACATTCATTAAAACACAGTGTAAGACAGTTTCATAGTAAAATGCAGAAATGCAGGAAATTGATTAATATATTAATTGAATGTGGTTCAATTAAAGGCAGCAGCAAACAGAAAAGTCTAGAGGGCAAATATTGGGCAATTCCTCAGACGACAATATGATGCAGATTATCGAAAGCGTCTTATGTTGCAGAACTGGTTCCAAACTGACTGAAGGTGTTCACATTTTAGTAATGTCTCAGCGTGGTAAACATGAACGTCTTGTCTTTTGGAGGAAGTGGTTTTACTGTAATTTCCTGTGTTTTCTGTCTGTGTAGTTGTGAGTTATTATGACGTCAAATGGGAAACATGCGGACACGGCGCGGGACCCTCTGTTCATCCAGGAGGGTGAGGAAATGTACAGAAACCCCACCGAGTTGAAGATGAGTCAGATCGTGCTGCCATGCCACGCCAATCACTGTGGAGAGCTGAGCGTTGGACAGCTGCTGAAGTGGATGGACTCCACCGCCTGCTTGTCTGGTAGGAAAAAAATGTCAGAAAACATCTCGCTTGTCCTGTTTAAACTCTCCGGAGTTCCTCTCACATCTCCGCTACACAACATGTAAGTGACATCGTGTCGAAGATAAGATAAGACGAGATAATCGTTTTTATTAGCAGAGGAGTAGATCAGTACTAGAGGGGCGATCGGAGACCACAGACCACCAACAAGGCCAAGAGTCCAGTCGTCTGTGATGAGCTAATCTTCAAGTACAACCACTATATATAAGTGTGTGGGGGGGTAAACAAACACCATTCAATCAAGTTTGTTTCATGAAAATTGGGCTCATAGTTTCTTGTTAATCCTGCTGACAAACCAACAAACTAACTAGAGGAGCACACATCGGCAAAGGTCATACATCTTTCTTGCAATGTTAATGAAAAAGAAAACTCTGTGTATTGAGTACACAAGTACACTTCCACCCATTTACTTTAAAATCGGGCCAGTAGTCTTTCCGTAATCCTGCTGACAACCGAACCAAAAACATAATAATAACCGCACTCTGACCATGCACCGTGGTTATCCAAGAATATCCCAAAATGGCCACTGACGTATTCTAGCAGGAAGTAGTGGACGTACACGGTGCCGATTTAAATCCTCATGACTCGACATTTTTTGCCAGAGGTTCCTGAGCCAAGTTTTGAAATTCCCGGTCGCCAAATGTGGTGGGACATTTGTGTTTTAGGGAGGTACATGTTAGTATTTGTACAGTACCAAAGCATTTCATGTTATTTTGTCAAGTCATGATTTGCTCTGGTCTCTTGGTTTTGTCTTGACCTCATTGAGAGGTCTTCTAAAAACGGATTTACACGCAACTATGGTAGATTGCTACCACAGCTTAAACACTAGAAATATGTTTTAATTATGGGCCGCTGCCAAGCATTTAAGTATATCTGTACAGACGCAATAGATAACACCTGGGCATCAACATATTCTGGTGCTTTAACTTAAATGTGCTGGATTACTTGGCCTATATGATCTCTGTCCTCCCAGCTGAGAGACATGCAGGATGTTCCTGTATCACTGCGTCTGTGGACGACATCCATTTTGAACACACCATAGGGTAACGTATTAACAGTAGAGAGGTCCAGATTGTGTTGATACTTTAATCACGGCTCCGTGTTGATGGTAAAGAGAAGCGTCTCCGTCTTGTCTACTCCAGGGTGGGAAAGGTCGTCAACATCATAACGAAAGTCAACAGAGCCTTCACGTCCAGTATGGAGGTTAGTGGACGTTTGATTTCAGCGCGGCGAATGTTTTTTTTTTACTTCAGAAAAAAACGACAAATGCATGCGGTGGTTCTGTTGTCATTTCAGGTGGGCATATTGGTGAATTGTGAAGATCTTTACACCGACAGGCAGTGGAAGGTTTGCCACGCTTTCGCCACCTTTGTCGCCCGACGAACTGAAGCGGGGAAGGTAAGGGACAAAGGACCCGAAATATGCATTTTTCACTAAAGCTGGTTCGACATCCCCCGATGTGCTCTGTGTACACAGGTACAGCTGAAGCAGGTGCTTCCTCGCACACAATTGGAGCAGATGGAGTACAGCCTGGCAGCAGAGCGGAGGAGGATGAGGCTCATCCACGCTGAGATCATTACAGACCTCCTGAGCAGCAGCACGGCTCAGCTGGGTACAGACTGGAGACACGGGGCTTTAAAACACGGCACAGTTGCAAACACACACGCGCAGCATTTAGAAAATCGGACTGATTGTAGCTCCTTGTTGTCGCGCTCTCAGGAGAATGCCAGGAGTACCAGGACGCTGTGCCGGCCGAGCGGACGCGGGTGGAGAGCGTGGAGCTGGTGCTGCCGCCACATGCCAACCATCAAGTCAGCACCTTTGGGGGCCAGATCATGGCCTGGATGGAGAATGTGGCTACAATTGCAGCGAGGTGCGGCCCTAGTTCTATTTTAAACAAGACTTAAACCAGCTTTAAAGGAATAGTTTGACATTTTAACAACTTTATTGCAGAGTTAGATAAGAAGATCAGAAGCACTGTCGTATCTGAGTGTTGAATGTGAAACTGCAGCCAGCTGTTGGTTGAGTTAGCTTAGCTTGAAGACAGAACCAGACTCTCCTTCATTGGCCAAGTACGTGTGCACATGCAAAGAAATAGACTCGGTTTTTGTGCATCTCTCTCGATGTAGAAATAACAGCTATGAACATTAAAGCTGGACAAATACAGGTAAAGAATAGACAGAACTATTATGTACACAACAAAAAAAAGAAAAAAAATAGGTGTGTATTAAAATTATATGAATATAAAAAGTCCCAAAAAAATGATCATCATTCAAATGAAATGTCGATAAACAAGTGTTCTGTAAGTTGTAAACGATACGAATGGTGCCAAAAAAAGTAAATACTGAATGGATAGATTTACATGGATTGGACTGTTGTACAGTATTTAAATTGACAGTGACAGATTATTTATTCATATTAAAAATGTGGGCATTAAAAACTGTAAACTGTAATCTATATTGGCAGCAGTGGATATTTTGTGAGTGTCGGCTTGAAGGGGAAAGAGCAAGCCGGGTAACAGAATCCTCCTACCATCACTTCTAAAGCCCTCTAATTAATAAATGATATCTCTTTTGTTTGTCAAAGACGAGTTGTGGTTTTACAGGGAGTTCTGTTTCTTAGCCGAGCGAAGTGACTTCTTGGAGTCTTGGCTTCTCCCTGAGACTCCAGGAAATCACTGCACCCAGACCAAGAATCACACACAAGCACCCCTATAAAACCATTACTCGTCCCTTTTACACGCACGTATTTGTACGGAGAAAACAAACGATATAAAACATGGTAGTTGGTGAGCTTTAGAGATGCAGGTAGGCGGGTTTTGTCTCCTTTGGACTGAGTCTGGACAGTTGTTTCTCCCTATTTCCAGTATTTATGCTGCGCTAAGATACCGGGCTGTAGCTTCATTTTTAACACGAAGATATGACAATGGTATCGATCTTCTCATCAAACTCACGGTAAGAAAACAAATAAGCATATTCCTCACGAACCCTAGTTTGCTGAGGCTATTTGTAATGACTTCCTCTTCCTCCTTTTTTCGTCATATTTTGATCTAGTCGCTTGTGTAACGCTCACCCAACCTTGAGGAGCATCGACATGTTCCATTTTCGTGGCCCGTCTCACATTGGTGACCGACTGGTACTGAAAGCCATTGTCAACAATAGCTTCAAGCACAGGTGAGTCGTCACATAATGAAGCGAAGGAAAGCACAAAGATATCAAACTATCAACTCGTCTAATAAAGTGTTTTTTTTACTGTACGTCTGTGCGTATGCACTTCTCTGTCTGAACCTACGCGCCTGCATACGCGGTGTGCTCCAGCATGGAGGTGGGAGTGTGTGCGGAGGCCTACCACGGTGGAGAACCTCTGCGCCATATAAATAGTGCTTTCATGACCTTTGAGGTGCTGGACGGTGACGGGAAGCCGTGCACGCTATCGCGGATACGACCTGAGCCTGTTGTGAGTTGTCTTTGTGTCCTGTTGCTGCCCGAGAGCCAATAATATACAGTACAGCACAGAGCAAAAAAAGGGTCATTTTCAGTACCAAGTTATCACAAAATATGCATCTTTATGTGAGGATTTCAACATTAGGGTTCCTATGTTTTACAGGACGGGAAAAGACGTTATCAAGAAGCTGTTGCCAGAAAGAAGATTCGCCTTGATAGGTTAGTATGTTCCCTTAAAACACCAGATGTTGTTCTTGTTACTGATACTGTGCTGACATGGTTCATTGCTTGTTCATTGTTCATGTTGATGTCTTTATTTTTCTGTAGAAGTGTGCATTTTCTTTCTCCCTGTCTCTTTGTTGGGTTTGATTAGCGTCAATCATAAAACATTAAAAACAGCAGCAAATACCGTAAAAACAAACAATTACAGCGCATGATTGCAGTCTAAAGGACGGGAAGTAATACAGAAACGGTGTCATCATTGCTTCGTTCGTCCACTGTTGTGCCACAGAGGCCTTTATTTACAGTCGACTGCAGCAGCACATGACTTGGCAGAGCAGCGTTTCACAGCTGAGCAGACTTTGGTGCCGAGTCTGTCGAGCATAATAAGTTCATTGTTCAACTGTAAAATACCCGGCCTCCAGTATAATCTTTATTCCACTATTTGATAACCAAACGTGTCATTGCTAGAACGAGAAGCTTCATATTGTGATCGGGTCCTCTGATCTTCCCTTTTGTCCCTGAATGTAAATCCTTGTGCCCTCCATGTTTACAGGAAATACATTATCTCCTGCAAGCAAACGGAAATGCCCGTCTCGGTACCCTGGGATCCAAGTAACCAGGTATTGCAATTTCTGGCAAACAGAGTCACACATGCTTAGTGAGGCTTATTGCCACCGTATTCAAGAATGCAGACAGTCCTTTGTTTTCTTTTTTCTAGATGTACCTGAGCTTCAATAATGTATCGGCACTGAAACTAATGGATACCAGAAAGAACTGGGTATTAACGTCTGAGAAAAACAAGGTCAGTATTGTTGTACAAGGATGCAGCTTTGTTAAATAGACGCAGCTGTTGCGATTCCGCCATGCATTCTGATCTGTATTATTTTGGACAAGCTGCACAGTCACAGTGGCTGTCCAGGAAGTTGGCCCATATTGCTTTAAGTAAATTGTGGAAGAATGCAGAATAAGAAATAATATAAACGTTGCTCCAACCCCTCTCCAAAAGGCATGGTTTAAATAACGAGCTCTGAATATAGTCTAAAAATATGTGTCATTTGTATAATCTCTCATGCACTCGCCAGTTAATGTGGCGGTTTTGACAGCAGTCGCACTCGATGTGTGCGCATTAGAATAACTGGAACAAATCCTATTTATAGCCATCGAGCCCACCTCCTCTTTGTGGATTTGCTCCTCTTAGGTCAGACTGTACACACTGGAGGAAAACCACGTGCTGTGTTTCAAGGTGGAGATGCACGTCAGCGTGCCGGCAGAGCAGACGTTCCACCTTCTGTCAGACCTGAGGAGGAGAGAGGAGTGGGACCGGCACTATGAGTCAGTATGAGTGTCCGTCGTCTGGCGCACAGCAATTTACAGTTAATGGAACAGCAGCATAGGCGGAAACATACTTCTGTTATTCTATGCTTTTCTTATTGTCAACAAATTTCATAAAAACATCAAAACCAAGACCCACATTTCTACAGAAGATGTGAATCTTTAAAAATGGATCACAATATGCAGTTATTTCCTAAAACAAGCACATTTTACTCAAACATGACGTGGGGCTTTAGTGAGTATTTACGTCAGCAGGACGACGTATGTGAGACTCAAAATAAACCACAGTGCTCGTTTTCATGGCAATGAAGGTGCACGTCATCCGGTGCAACAGTGGTTAATTTTTCATCATTTTAGGACAACAATTGAGGTCTATTGCACAGAACAATAAGGGTGAATGAATTGTTGCGTTTGCTCTTTTTTTGTTGGATCTGTTGACAGCAGGATGAATACAAAACGTCTCCTGCTTTGTACTTTTAAATTCCCCAGTTGTATCCTATTACTACAGCAACCAACCAAACCAAAAACAATGTTATTTCTGCATGAAATATAAATTTGTATGTCGTCCCATTATTGAAAGCTCACATTGTGAGGACGCAGTCGTTCGATGGAGCGAATACGGAAAAAACAATTTATTCAAGACGTTTGTCTCAAGTGATCGTTACGGCAGCATGAGATGTGAATTCTCCTCTACATTTAATATTTGCATTTTATCACATGACATTGTATTTGCTCATTACTTCGTGGCCTCTGCAGGGAGTGTCAGGTGATCAACCAAGCAGACGATGAAGACACCCTTTACCGCGTGGCGACACCGTCTGTGAGTAAAGGCGGCAAAGGCCAGGACTTTATCTTGCTGGCATCCAGGAGGAAGCCGTGTGACGCCAGGTAACACGACACAATAAACAACCTGCTCGTGTCATTTCACAGTGTTTCCCACTTCTCTGCTGTATTTATCATGTTGACTATATTTCCTTTTCCCAACTTATATTGTATTTTTTTATGCAACCATGTTATTGCATCACTGCCTCCTGCTTGCTCTCTCAAAGTCTCATGATGCTATCCTGGTTTGTCCCTCGTAGGGACCCGTATCTGATCGCTCTGCGCTCTGTCACTTTGCCCACTCACCTCCCCACCGAGGACTACACCAGGGGAGAGGTGCTGTGTGCTGGCTTCACGATCTGGGAAGAGTCCAGCACCGTCACCAAGGTTGGACCAAATGAGAAGGGGCCCGCTCGCTATATGAGCACATCACTGCGCCCTCACGCTGACAATTCAAAGTAATAACGGGACCCAGTGGTTTACTGCACCACACGTGACCCGATGTGTTTTTGTTTTCAGATCACCTACTACAACCAGGCCACACCGGGCGTCCTCCCCTACATCTCCACAGACATCGCTGGCCTGTCCTCCAGCTTTTCGAGCACCTTTTCTGCCTGCAGTCACTTCCTGGAGGCCAACAAGGACAGCCTGGCTGCTCTGCCACCGTCTGCACTGTGACACAGTACCGCTGCCTTCGTCTCCCTTACAAGAGGAGCAGTAGCGTCAGCAGGATCATCTCACTGTCGTCCCATTTTACCGCAGTTGAGCTTGTGGAATGTAAGTGTCCCACCCTGAGATTACAAACTTCTTTGCATTTGTCGTTTCTTTCAGGTCTTTAAACCTCAGTTCTCACTGTATGACTCTGTTCATTCTTAAAATGAGAGGCATCGTCTTTAATAAGCTAAAGAAATAGTGTTGCCACTTTTTTTGTTTTTTAAACTAGCTACTTGTTTTCAGCTAGATTAATACGGATGAAGGAAGAGTGCACAGTATTTTTAAGTCTCTTAAGATTTTAAGCCTTTTAAGTTTTATTAGAGCTAATTTATTATAGAGCACTCTCTGAGCTATATTAATTTATAGATCAATTCATTATTTTGGTGTCAGTATTTAGCACAATCTCAGCAATCTGTTATCACGGTTTTAATAGTATTCCCAGTCTTTTAGTCTAAGTTGAAATGTTTCAACCAGCCTCTTTTGTTAGTTGATTTTCTACCTCCTAAATAATGTTTTTAAATGATTTGATTGAGACTTTGACTAGGAGTAAGACAAGATGTACATTTAGTGTGTTATGATGCTGTTTTGAGACAATGAGGTATAGTTTTAGAGGACAACCTTTGCACTGATTGTAATATATGTTGACTTTCAATGGCCAAGTATCTCACGTGTCAAGCTGTCTTGATTTTAACTGAAACAATAAACACAATCGACAAGTGGATTATGCTCATTTCAGCTGTTGTGTTGGCGTTGTTGTGTCACCTCTGCATTTCTTATGGGGAACAAAAAGAAAGGAAAACACAGCTGGCAGCTGTATCCCACTGTAACCAGTGTTGTAACAGGTGCACAGGCTGGCGACCGGTACGATGGAGTCTAAGTGAAACAGAAAGCTTCTGACGGGTTTAAAGGAGTTGAGATTTTGTTTTTGTTCCACGATCCTCCTGCTGTGCTCGCACTGCTTCTCGGACGGCAAAACGGAGAAGAAAGTATAATGAAACATTTTGTGAAATTTCAGGTAGAACGATGAAATACTGTCACAAGCCGGTCACTAATCCTGTGAAATAAAACCGCCCAAAGCATCCCTGGATGAGGTTATCATGTGTGTTGGCCTGCAGCTGGACCCTCACTGCCGGTCCACACCACTCTGCAGGTCCCTGAACAGCGTCTGATCTGATGTGCGCTATTCTCGTTAAAGGCCTCGTTCAGTGAGGGAGCCGTTATCAGTGCCCACTCACAGGCCGTCCTCTATGTTTTAGGAATGCAGCCTCCATCTTGAACGAGCTCCTGGTGCCTCTGCCAGGGTGCTTTCTGTCTTTGGTTCTTGACGTTTCAGCTCCAGACTGAATACCAACTCCTTTTGCTCGTGGTCCCCCTGCTACCTGTCATCTGGGAGGCCGCCTTGTCTGAGGTCAAAACTTAACAATGTTCATATCCAATCACTACGGAAGGACTCTAAAGGTTTCCTGTTATTTGTCGACATCGTCAGACCTTTCCCACAAATTTCACCCAGCTCGCTCCTCGAGTATCTGTAATTGCGTTTTCCTCCTCAGCACCAGTGAAATATCAACAACCAATCCCTGGACGTTTACACATATTGTTGTCATGGAGATTCTCTGTGTGGCATGTGAGTGAGAGAATACATTCTGTAACAATATGCAATTTAATGTCATGCAAATCAATCACGCAACAAAGCCTCAGGATGGTGTTGAGCATCTGTTGCCACCGCAATGTGTGGACAGTGACAGTTGGCACCTTGTTAAAAATGGTTATTTCTGATCAAAATGGCTCAGATCATAAGTTAATGAATTTGACATTCAAGGCGTAAAGTGCAATTTCTAATGATTGCATTTGTCATCAATGGATTAGCTGATGTATACAGCACCGTATAGCCCCGATCAGGAAAGGATTGATTTTGCTAATTTCCTGACTAGACCTGATCTGTTGACCTCAGGATGTCAGCCTGTCTGTGAGGTAAGATCAGCTGGTAACAAACAACGGTGAAGTAAAACCATAGAATATAACATAATAAAGAAAAAGGATTAAATCTTAAATCAACATCCACTTACTGTCTTGTGTCATTGTTGTTTGGAAGGTCATGAATGAACTTACTACATTAGAGGCCATAATGGTTAACTTACAGGTGTTTTTACTAGAAAATATTACAACATTAAATGAACAAAGAAAATATACTTAAAGAAAGATCAAACAACCAAAAATGAACATGCTACATCATTTTGGTGGTTAGTTTCTAATCTTGTTTCTTCGGTTGAACAATTATGGAGGTGAAACACTAAAAAGAAGTCTTTGCATCAGTGGTATATATATGTCAATATCACTAATACATATACTGGTATGTAAATAAATAAGCTATGCAATAGTAAAAGTATAAATAATGAAAATAAATAACATTCAATACAAAAACACACTGTCCTTTTGTTATTTTCTTTCTGTGAATTACAGAAAGAACTTCACTGACTTAAAGGGTCCACTTAAAAATTCTTAATTATTCCAAAAAAAACATTTAACAAATTGTATCTATTCCTCTGTTTGTGTATTCTGTTTAAAAGAGGAACTACTCATATGGCAATACTGTAGTCCAATTTGATCAACTATATAAGTTTCATTAACAAACGCTAAAACAACTGAATTATTAATCATAATCTATAAAATCACGACTACAGCCTTAACTCACCGCGTGCTCCCTCTTATCCGCGCTTACGTTGTAAACACAACCAACCACGTGACCCGGAAGTCAGCGACGGAAAGGTTTCCTTACTACCTGCTAAAACTTAAACCGTAGACGGAACCAGCGACTTTATCGAACCCACAGTATGAGCCAGGAAAGTGTCCTACAGTTACAAGCTGCGACAAGAGAAAAGATCCGAACATTTAACTCTCTGCGTGGTGAGTTCTGTGCACTGTGTTATTCTTTGTGCTCAGTATTTATTCTTATGTGAAGAAGCCATGTCATAACGGTACCCCGGGCTGTGTTTTCTCTCCGCCTGAAGCCCGAGAGCTGCAGCCCGGGGAGTTCTGGGACGCGGTGGTTGTGACCGCAGTGGATGAGAGCCAGAGAGAAGCGTACGAGCTGCAGCTCCGAGACAAAGTGGACAGAAGGGAGCTTCCCCTCGGACTTCACTACGAGGTCTTCTCGGACCCGCCGGGATCTAAAATAGGTGAGTGAGGCATGCAGCATCGGGTCTCCAGTTTCAGGGGATCAACAAAGCGCTACATTGTTATTACATGTGTTACTAACATGCCCTTGTGTTTTCAAGGGAATGGGGGCTCCACTCTGTACGCACTGCAGCAGCTGGAGGACATCTATGGGAAGGCTCTGTGCAGGATGAGAGTCATCCTCATCCATGCAGGTTTGAGATCTCACCGGCTTTGTGTTGCTGTTAGACATTTAAACAAACTACATATGAGTGATTTGACCACTGCGTTTTGTCCAAAGCATGCTGGTAGGGTTGCAACTATTTAGAAACCAATTCAATTCAATTTACCATCATATGGGCCTGAATTAAGTAAAGAAAATGTTTTATTAAACCTCAAAAATAACTAAAACGAGTAATTGATTACCAAAAACCTGAGACAAATTAATTAAATTCATTACTTGACGAATGATTTCAGCTCTACAGATGCATCCATCTCACTTCAATATAAATAAGGGACTGCAGAAAAAAAGATGGACAGTCACATGTTTGTATACTATTATGCTAATGCTGCATGACAGCAATACTCATTGAAATATGGCAACACAACAGAGTAAAACATGAGGTCAAACTGCTGCACACACACTGCCGTCCTCTTACAGCAGGGGATCGTTATCATGTAATTAACAGATTAAAAGAAATCCCAATAAATGACACAATTGCTCAAGCACATGATGCCAAAACATGCGAGTTGTTATTATAGTATCTTCCAAATGTTTGGGGCTTTAAAAGAAAGTGTCTAAAACAGACTTTTCCTTTCGTTGTTCCAAAGTTGAGGGGTTGATTGCTAATAATTAGACTTTTGAGATACTGCATGTATCGTGACGTTTCCCACTTCTCCTCCTTCCAGGAGGGCTGAGTCAGCGTCTGCCCAGTGCCAGCGCCTTGGGGAAGATCTTCACCGCCGTGCCGCTGGGCGACCCTCTCTACCAGATGCTGGAGCTCAAACTGGCCTTGTATGTGGATTTCCCATCCCACATGAAGCCTGGCGTCCTGGTGACCTGTGCGGACGACATAGAGCTCTACAGTACGGGAGACGATGAGAGCGTTAGGTTTGACAAACCGGGCTTCACGGCTTTAGCCCACCCGTCCTCGCTGTCTGTCGGGACGACCCACGGAGTGTTTGTGTTTCATTCAAACGAAGAGTCGACCGACTCTGAAGTGGAGAACGTCTCCTGCCTGCGCTTCCTGCACAAGCCGAGCATCGAGAAGATGCGAGACAGCGGAGCGGTTCGTAAGAGCCAGAGCGGTTGTTTGTCGCTCTCCGACACGGAGTTCGTCTACACAGACAGCACCTATTATGTCGACTTTGACACTGCAAAGTCTCTTCTCGGTCTGCTGAAGGAGCTGGGGCCTCTGGACTGTGAGGTAGACGCATACGGGGACTTCCTCCAAGCCCTGGGGCCGAGAGCCACGATAGATTACACCAGCAACACCGCGAATGTCACCAAAGAGGAGAGCAGCCTGGTGGCAGTCCGCCGAAAGATCTTCCATCTTCTGAAAGGGACTCCCTTGAATGTCGTTCTCCTGAACAACTCCAAGTTTTATCACATTGGAACCACGTCGGAGTACCTCTTTCACCTCGCTGAGGATGCGGCGCTGAGGACTGAGCTGGGTCTCCTGTCGTCTGCCTTCAGCGTTGATGCGAATGAAAGCTCGGGATGCTGCGTTATGTACAGCGTCTTGGATCCCGGCTGCTCTGTGGGAGCTGGATCGGTGGTGGAGTACTCCAGACTGGGAGCAGGAGCGTCCGTCGGGCGGGGCTCCATCGTCAGCAGCTGCTGGGTCGGTGCGGGCCTCTCGGTGCCTGAAGGAGTCTTCATGCATTCTCTGTGTGTGAATTACAAGAACCAAACCAGGTTTGTAACCGTCGTCTTTGGGATCGAGGACAACTTGAAGCGCGGCGTGGACGCCCCTGCGTACATGGAGGAGCTGAAGCTTTTTGGCTTCAGCCTGGCAGAGTGTCTGTCCCACTGGGGGCTGAAAAGGGAAGTGCTGAGGTTCTCCGGCGATGCGTCCGGCTGTAGTTTGTGGAACGCTTGTTTGTTTCCCGTTTGCCCCGATCAACGAAGCTCATTCTCTCTGTCTCTGGAGATGCTGCAGGCCGCCCTGAGCGGATCTACATTCGCCGTACCCAAAGACACGACTCTGATGTCTATGCACGAGTCCTTAACGTGTAAGAACCTGGAGGAGATGTTGAAGTTCAGGAAGGGACTGCATGAAGACATCACACAGAGAAAACCAGACAATCACAGTTAATAATCCAGATTATGTGTCAGTTTAAGTGTGAGATAAAGTTGAAGTTGTAGCATAAAAGTTCATCCTTACATTTACAGGTTTGTTTTCTGCGAATTAAAAGTACAACTGGTGTGTTTTAGGAGCATTTTACTCATTGCCTCATCCACAGCACTGCTCTACATAGACGTGCCCATCGACTCAGAACAGTGTGAGACAAAGGGGACTTCCAAACTCCAATTTCTTAATTGGCCTTTTTCACAGCAGACATTTTGGTCATGTTGTCTAACTATATTATAACTATATTAACATTGCAGTCATTGCTGGATTGGAGTCTGATTCTCCTTTGTGATTCTTCTTTTTCTATGACAAGACAACATATTAGTCAAAAATGAGAAACATATATTTATAAGAACAAAATATATATATATATATATATATATATATATATATATATATATATATATATATATATATATATATATATATATATATATATATATACATATACATATATATATATACACATACATATATATATATACACACATATATATACACATACATATATATATACATACATATATATACACATACATATATATACACATACATATATATACACATACATATATATACACATACACATATATATACACATACATATATATATACATACACATACATATATATATACATACATATATACATACACACACACACATACACACACGTATATATTTAAAAAAATATATATATATTTTTTTTTAAATATATATATATTTTTTTCTTCTTTTAAATATATATATATATATATCTAAATATATATATATATTTTTTTTTTCTTCTTTTAAATATATATATATATCTAAATATATATTAAAAATATATAGAAATATATATTTTAAAAAAATGTGTATATATATATATAATCAATATAAATTCATACCGTGCATCACAATCACACTGAAACACGCCTGCTGTCATTTAGAGAGAGATCAGTTGTCGTAGTTGTTCGGTGTTTATTTTTAGCCCACAGCCATGATCCCCCCCCCCCCCTTTATCTGGACCTGTGCAATTGTGTCAGAGTGAGAGATTGTATTACTGCCTCACCAAACTGTACAGCAGATATTCCACGAGAAGAGAGACCTTATCAATGGGAAATTACAAATCAAGACCATCTCAGACGTGCACAGGTAATGGCTCGGGGTGTTTTTGATTGTGTGGGGATAGTATTTATCTCAGATGTATCCAAGGGACTGAGAACGAGGTTTGAATTGAAGAAGAAAAAGAAAGACTGGAGGGTTGTGTGTTAATGTTGGCTGCCATCACAGTCACAAACAGACAAGTTGCACAATCCTTTTCAAAACATAGTGTCTTGACAATTAAATATAGAAGAGTTAAAATACAGTGGTTTGAACTCTATTTCATACAAGTCTATTCAAGGCATATGGGCAATGATAAGGGATGGAAATTAAATTTTCAAATTGTTTTCCTTGTTTAACTCTGACGGTTGGGATGTGAAGATGAGTGGAAGAAGAAAGTGGGCGAGTCGTACGCTGTGATCGTAGAGAAGTTGGAAGACGACCTCCAGCTCAAAGAAAATGAGATCGTGGAGCTCAAACTGGCTTTCAGGTTGACAAAAAAACCAATTCCATTCTCATTGTATTAAGTCCATAAAGGCATAAGGTCCATTTTAATGCATCAAGTGTTGCTAATAGTGTACTGTCCTCTCCTCAGTCGGCTCTTCTGTGTCAGTCGGGTGTCATTTTCTCACAAGCAGGTGATGTTTATTTTCTCTGGCTCAGCTCTGATGAAGCCTTTCAGAAGGTGAACTTGAGCTACCGAACAGAGAAGGGACTGTCGCTGCTGCATCTCTGCTGCGTATGTGGAGGTATGCGTGACTACTAGAGCCTATTAATAACTCCTCGAACAAACTGGCAGTGTGAGGAAGGATTACTATGAACTGACTGACATTGTTGCCTGTAGATGCCTGACGTTCGTCACATGAATGAATACAGTAGATATGAAATAAATGTGAACTTTCACAATAAACATGTTTTGCTGTGTGAATTATTTCACCACCGCATTATATCACGTATTTGTGACCAGGTAACAAGACCCACATCCGCACCCTGATGCTCAAAGGCCTGCGTCCTTCCAGACTGTCCAGGAATGGATTCACCGCGCTCCACCTGGCTGCATACAAGGTGACGACGATTAACGAGCAACAAATACAGAATTGAAATATTTTCATCATGCGTTTCTACAGGTGCTTCCTATGTCTTTGGTCTTGCTTGTGTTATTTTGTGGTGAAGAGCCTTCCTACCACATGGTGGAGTGCAAGTACCAGTGGTGGAAGAAGTATAAGTAGCAATACCACAGTGTAGAAATACTCTTACTAAAGTACAGAAACATTAGCATGCAGAAAGGCCAATTTTCAGAATAATATACATGACTGAGTACATCAGTTTAATGTCGCAGCTGGTAGAGTTGGAGCTGATTTGAATGACTTTGTGAATGGCCTTGTACCACAGGACAATGCTGAGCTGTTGACCACACTTCTCCACGGCGGGTCGGACGTGCAGCAGGTGGGCTACGGTGCCCTCACTGCTCTGCATGTCGCCACGTTGGCTGGACACCACGAGGTGAGACACATGGGCCAATTTCTGCCTTCAATTGTGAGGAAAATGACCCACAGCTCCAGACTTTTCATTGCTTTTTTAAAACACATGGTATTGTGCCATTTCTCTCCACCAGGCAGCAGATATACTCCTGCAGCACGGAGCGAATGTGAATGTTCAGGATGCTGTGTTCTTCACCCCACTGCATATTGCTTCTTATAACAGCCATGAGCAGGTAAAGTGCTCATATCCACCGCTTGCCGCATTCGTAACTGTGATGAATAAAACCCTCTGGATTTATGTGCGTCCTCTCGCCTCTCCGTCCGCCTCTTCAGGTGGCGAAGCTGCTGCTCAAGTTTGGGGCAGATGTGAACGCTAGCGGTGAGGTAGGTGACCAGCCTCTGCACCTGGCTGCAGCCAAGGGTTTCCTCAGCATCATCAAGCTCCTGATGGGGGAAGGGACCAAAGCTAATAGTGAGCCTCCAACAGTGCGTACTCAATACGTGTAGTTAAGTGTGAGTGTGGAAATGATTAGCTCTCCCTTAACTTGTCTCCAGTAAATGCTCAGGACAACGAAGACCACGTCCCTCTGCACTTCTGCGCCCGCTTCGGACACCATGAGATTGTTCGTTTCCTCCTGCAGGGCAACTTTGACGTGCAGCCGCACTCTGTCAACATCTACGGAGACACACCATTACACTTGTAAATGTTTTTTTACAGTGTCGGTATCCTTCGTCAAGTCTTTCGGAAGATGACAAGTGGAGATGAAGCGTTGTGTTTAATGTGTCTCATCAGGGCCTGCTACAATGGAAAGTTTGAGGCGGCGAAGGAGATCATACAGCTTTCCGGCACAGACAGTCTGTCGAAGGAGAACATATTCAGCGAGACTGCACTTCACAGGTCTCGTCTCACATGCTGTGGTTATCCATAGCCTGAAAAACAGAATTACTGATGCATATAGACACAAAATGCATGCTTTTTTTTTTTTAAACACAGTTTAATTCATGAGCGTCACCTTTAACGTGTGATTCATGTCGCCCCGGGGTGATAACGAGTACTTGTCTTGTGTCACAGTGCGTGCACCTACGGTAAAGACCTGGAGATGGTGAAGTTCTTATTGAGCCAGAACGCTATGAGCATCAACAACCAGGGCAGAGATGGACACACAGGTGACTCTCTCTAAACACGTGCAGTTTAGATTAAGTACAGGACCAGTTGTGTTTTTTTCCACTATAATTTGTGCAATAAATACTCCATCTATAGCTCTACACAGTGCCTGTTTTCACGGCCACATCCGCCTGGTGCAGTTCTTGCTGGACAGCGGGGCAGACATGAACCTGGTGGCCTGCGACCCCAGCAGGTCCAGTGGGGAGAAGGACGAGCAGACCTGCCTGATGTGGGCCTATGAAAAAGGTCTGTCGGTATGGCGACCAGCTGTCAGAAAGGATTGAATGATAAACTAATATCAAAAGGGATAGTTCTTCTGAAGCGGGGTTGTATGAGGTATTTAATAGGGGTGGGAATCGCCAGAGATCTCGCGATACGATATTATCGCGATACTTGGGTCACGATACGATATTATCACGATACTTTCGCGATACTATAGTATTGTGATAACATATATTGCGATTTATTACTTTTTTCAACTTCAAATTATGTCCCCAGAGGAAAACTGTGTCAACAACATGTTTTGTCTGAGTTCTTTCTCTGATGTCTCCATCTTTGTTTCGACCAACTTCCTACCAATCTCGCACGCAGACCCGGCACCTCTGCTGACCTCACCAGAAAACAACTCAGCACCATCTAGTGGACTGAAAAAGCAATTGATTTTATTTTATTTTTTTATTTTTTTTAAATAGTTTATATAATAAAATATCGATACTTGGCGTCCGTGTATCGATATAATATCGCCACGCAAAATATCGCGATACTATGCTGTATCGATTTTTCCCCCCACCCCTAGTATTTAACCCCCACCTCAAAAGACCAGAACTATCCCTTTAACATATTTGAGTTTTCCTTCCTCAGGTCATGATGCCATCGTCACATTACTGAAACACTACAAACGTCCAGACGACTCCCCCTGCAACGAGTACTCACAGCCGGGAGGGGGTGAGTTACCCCCCCTTTTAGAGATTATTACCTGGCCTAAAAATCACGCCAAGTCCTCCCATTGCTCTGCCTGAAAATGTCATCTCTCTTCCAGACGGGTCCTACGTTTCTGTCCCGTCTCCGCTGGGAAAGATCAAAAGCATGACTAAAGGTAGCGAGGTGGAGCGAAGCACGGCAGGTTCTCCCGCATCTCACATCACTTGTCAGCTGACATGACAGCACGCACTGTCTGTTGCCAAGGGAGGGGGGGGCGTAGCTGCTGGTGACAACACCTGATGTCCTTAACACTGAAACTACTGATCTACAGTGTGATATTCATACTTAATATCTGAGAATCTATTGGTCTGAATTTGATGAACCACGTGTTTAAAGCCTGAAGAGGTTTCAGTTACTGAAACTAACAAGCATATCCTTATTTTAGGCATTAAAGGAGAATCATGTGGGGCTAATTACAGTATTTTCAGAAGGGCTGTAGTCAACAAAAACAATCTTGGTCGACATAAATTCTACCTATTCAACCAATCAATTGGTCGATGGGGGGGAAAGAAAAAAATTCAGCATGTCACAGTGCACTCTACCTGGTAGCCTTAATGAATTACAAATAAAAATATAAAATAAAATAAAAATAAAAAACTATTTGCAGCATATTCAATTATTTCTAACTATTTTATCCGAAAATGATAACCGACTCAGCAGACCAGCTGATGATTTACAGAAATAGAAAAGGCTGCCGTAGTGGCCGCAGATATATTTTAAACAAAATAGGCTATTTTTTAACATGTAAAAATTTGACCTCTTATTAGAGCCAATCCGCTCCACATGACAATATATATATATATATATATATATATATATATATATATATATATATATATATATATATATATATATATATATATATATATATATATATATATATATATATATATATATAAAAAATATGCATTAATCAACCGATCCTGACCCACAAACCTCCAACTCTATGCATTTTAGCGGCACAATTGTCAGGACTGAGGTCTGATAGTATCACCATGCGTTTACAACAATGCACCACTTTAAAAAGGAAAGAGTGTTTCTCAACTGGTCCGAGTGCAGCTTAACCTGAAGAGGGCATTGAATTAAAAAGAGCAACTTTCTTTGTGGGGTAATGATGCATTTGAACTCTTGTAACGCTCTCCATTGATGAGATACAAGTTGTGTAAAAACGTTCTGTTTTCAGAGAAAGCAGAAGTTCTGCTGCTCAGGGCCAGCCTCCCATCTCATTACCATCTTCAGCTGTCTGAGCTGGAGTTCAAAGAGATCATTGGATCAGGTAACTTCAGACGTTTTCTGTTCTCTTTGCAACACGCTTCAGATAACCCGATGATATTACTGACGATTACATCTGCTTCACACTCAGGCTCCTTTGGAAAAGTCTACAGAGGCAAATGCAGGAACAAAATTGTTGCCATAAAACGGTACTTCTCCACATCTGAAGATGACATTTAACGTCCCATCGGGGGGGGGGGGGGGGGGGGGGGGGAACTAATGACTTCTTCACTATCCACTGTTGATTGCAGCTATCGAGCCAACACGTACTGCTCCAAGTCAGACGTGGACATGTTCTGCAGAGAGGTCTCCATCCTCTGTCGCCTCAACCACCCTTGCATCATCCAGTTTATGGGGGCGTGTCTGGACGACCCCAGCCAGTTCGCCATCGTAACCCAGTACGTCTCAGGAGGCTCTCTGTTCTCTCTGCTGCACGAGCAGAAGAGGTGAGGACGCTGGAGCGGACACTATATTATACCACTTCTAACCATTTTAAACACGAACGCAGGAAGAGACGCAATATTGAACACTTTGAATGATTAAAGTCACGGCAGGATTTAAACCAGAAACATTCAAAACAACTGCACACGGTCATACCAACCAACACAGCAGTCTTTTCCTGTGTTAGTGCTGAAAGAGCAGATTAATCAGGTCGTCAATGGACAGAAAATATCATCAACAATAACTTTTTGGTTATCCAATAATCGTTTAAGTGATTTATCAAGCATAAATGTAAAATAATATTGGTTTACAGCTTCTCAAATGTAGATACTTTTCTCTTTTATAGCATTAAAAGTTGGATTTTAGATTGTTGAAAACAAGCCATCTTAAATGTGTTTCTGTTAAATTCAACAAATGAAGCTTTAAAAAAACAAAAAAAAAAAAACAAGTAAAATCCCATGCAGTCAGGTGTGTTAACATATTGATTCCTTACACACTTTGACAGTGACTACATCCTGATGTTGAAAAAAAAAAAAAAAAAAGAGCTCAAACTAAGAAAGTAGTCGATGTTCAACAAGGACACGTTTGCACAGCACAGCCAACTATTTCAGGTCTCATTATCCTCCCTGGAAGCAGCGAAGGATCACCATTGATCCAGATGAAGTGTTCCGCTAACTGTGTGGCCCAGGTGCCGTCTTCATAGACCGTCCTATCGATCTGTGTATAGTGCTGTGCGTGATTGGCGGGGGACCATTGATCCGGCACTAAGTGGCTGCTGCTTTAATGATGTGTCAATGGACAGGCTGATCGACCTGCAGTCAAAGCTCGTCATTGGCATCGACGTGGCCAAGGGCATGGAGTACCTGCACAACCTCACCCAGCCCATCATCCACAGGGACCTGAACAGGTGGGTGCCCACAGTAGCAGCGTATGTGGCGGGGGGGGGCGGGACTAACAAGAGTAGAAAACTGTTGTCTTTACTCATGATACATGTGATCCTTCCAGCCACAACATTCTGCTGTATGAGGACGGCCATGCAGTGGTGGCTGATTTTGGAGGTGAGAGACATTTTGCAGTGTACAAGAAAAGGAAAGCTGCATTAACCATTTTTTGAAAGAGTAACTGAGACGATAAAACTCACAAATTTGATTTATTATTGACCACAGTGGCCGCTGTTCCGCTAAAGTTAATACAGCCTCACTTGAATGCAGCTTTAAAGTCATGGCCCAATATTGTTTATAGCACAACAGAGAAAAAATAGGAAACTAAGAGAAACTTACTTCTTCTGACCACATGGCTTTGCTCTTTATAGTAGACAGAATTCCCATAAACAAATCAAATCAAAGTAAAGTAAACAGCATCAGCTCAACATCGTCAATACTGTGATATAGTTTCTTTTTAAATATTGTGGTTATATGTAATATCTTTGCTATCAACCAGCCCTACTTTTACCCACTCCTTGGTAAGTAAACCTCACTCTAGGTTTGGAACGTTTGAGTGCAATAGCCATGAACACAACAGCACAAGTGAATTCAGTTAAGTGCAACTTTAGCCTATGACTAGCAAAACAAATGCAACATTTACATGGTTATAAAAAATAGCCTTTAAATGAAAGGAAATTATCCTTCAAATAAGATTGGTTTGGTAATCATCTTAAGTCACAATGTGTATTTGTCCTGATGTGGGATTTCTCCACAGTTTAAAGTAACGTCAGTGTTCAGTGTCTGATGGCCGTACATACAGAATATTGGTCAAAGTCTTTTATTTTTTTAAGTTCAGCTCAGATCTGTCGGTGATGAGTCAAAGTGCACTTTAAGTATATTGTATGTTGGAGCTGGTGACTGGTGATCTTACCACAAAGCAGATAGTTCATCCGGTTGAAACCAAGCTGGGAGGCTCACCATCGACTGGAGTTGTTGGATCTTCTTCTCACTCAGTAAAATATTTTTACCTGCATGTACAAACAGAGACAAACAGTCTCTGTTCTGCTCGCCTTCATATTTCTAATGTTGTACAACATCATACTAGGTCATACGACAAAGTAAAGGCTGACTGATCGCAAAAAACGTAACATATTGAAAATGATTTACTCTCTCGCTCAAATTCCAAATCGACATATTAGAATTATTTTGTTCAACAAAATATGCAGAGCATTAACACAATGCAAATATTAGACATGAAAATTGAATCAGATTAGTCAGCTGAGCTAATATGTAAGCAATAAAACATTTAACTCTACATCTTACACATTAAACCTACAAATGCACAAAAGATGCAAAATTGTACTTTTCAGTAGAAACACAGCGCCTGTTTCACCAATTAAGTAAACACAATAATTTTGGAAAATACTCTTAGCAGTGACAGTGAAACTAAATTTCGTATTTCTTATCAAATGCACAGCTCTGATAGCTGCTCGAGTTCAACAACAGTTTTGACTTCAGTGACTTCATGTTGTCGACTTTTGTGAAGCTCAACGTTGCTAAACAGAGAAACTACTTCTAGCTCAACATTGAAACTTCACCTCGCGCTCACCAACTGCACTGCAACACTTCCGGTTAATTTGAACTTCCGCACTGAAAAACCTCCGGTCAATTTGAGTAACTGCACTGCCGCACTTCCGGTTGGTTTTAGAAACTGCACTGCAGCACTTCCGGTTAATTTTAGGTAGCGATGTGAACTTGTGAAACAAAATATTTTACTTAGTTATGACAACTGTACTGTCTAATAACAGATGTGAAATAATAAAGTTAAAACTTAAGTCAATAGTTAAATTGTTTAAAACGTATTTATTTATATTTTAACCGTTTTGTTCAGCTAGTTAACTCCACACTCAAGGAATTACATTTTTTAGTCTGGCAGCAATGTTTCTGTTGGTTTCAGTTCTGTTAGTTTCTTGTAATTAAACTTTTTTTTTTTTGCTTAGCTCAATGTGAGTGAGTCTAGATGAAAATTACAGCTAAATACCTTAATGTACGTAGTTTTTTGTTCATTGCATGGTATTCTCTTCCTTTTCAGAATCTAGATTCCTACAATCTGTGGGTGAGGACAACATGACCAAGCAGCCGGGGGTCAGTGCCATTTCGCTCTTTGATTTATTTTACGACACACACAAAACCCTTTGGAATGGGTTTGTCCTCTCTCTTTGGCCAAACACGCTCACACCATCTGCAGCATCCATGGAAGAATAAGGCAGGAGATCAAGCCAGAGCATCTGCTGGCACCTGCCATCAATTACCCACCAGCAAAAAAAAAACAAAAAAACTGCCTTCATGCAGATTTTGTGTTGATGTGCTGACTCATCACTACCCAGAGTGCTTGGCCTGCAGTTTGGTGTTAAGTGTGTTACATCTCTTGAGGTCTGCCTGTTGTGAGGAACTACTTGCCCTTGCTGGGACGCAGTGTTTATGTCAGTAATTGGGCCTCATTCTGTGCGTGTGTGTCACGATTCACTTATATTGAGAGCCTAACTGCCTTTACCGTGCGTGTTTGTGCATATATGTGTGTGTGTTTGTACAGAACCTGCGTTGGATGGCTCCCGAGGTGTTCACCCAGTGCACTCGCTACTCTGTGAAGGCAGACATGTTCAGCTACGCCCTCTGTCTGTGGGAGCTGCTTACTGGAGAAATTCCCTTCGCTCACTTGAAACCAGGTATTTGGGCCTAAATGGTGATAGTTTATGTCAAACCGAGAGAAGACCCCACAAGGGACCGCTGACATTACACACCTTTTTTCACAGCAGATGTAGATGATAGATGTCACTCTATTGATGCGTGCATAATGCAAAAAGGGCACCATGGGATTTTTCAAAAAATATATTGAAAACACATACAAACTAATACAAGAAAAATAAAACAGAACACAAGCACAGAACAGAAAGGCTGTCTTACTCAACTCAACTAGATTTAAGACGTTCTTCTGTCCTCAGCTGCTGCGGCAGCAGACATGGCCTACCATCACATCCGGCCTCCTGTTGGCTACTCCATCCCCAAACCCATCTCTGCTCTTCTGATGAGAGGCTGGAACGCCTGCCCAGAGGTAAATGACACGATTGCACCTCAGTCTTCAATTTCATCTGAGCTCTGATCAAACAATTGTTCTCTAATTAATTTACAGAACATTTTGTACACACACACAAAAACAAAAATCCACTGTGCGCTGTTTACTGTCCAGCGTAGACTCAACCAGGTGTTGCGCGGTAGTTTCAATCTGCAAAATAAGCTCACCATTAGCATCCTTTCATGTCGTTAGCTGTTTAGACATACTGAGGCTCAGAGAGACAAGCGATGCTGAGTAAGCTGCTTCTGCAAACACGTCCCCAGACAATGCATTATTGCACGGCTGTTCACATTTACGAGCACACATGGCCTGTATGATCCTCCCCTCAGTGCTGCGATGTTCATAATTAGCCAGGCGTGTTTTTGTTCTCGGCCTCATTAAAACACATTATAACGCGGCCCGGGCATGCTGGTACATTGCTCCCTCCGTGGTACGTCTCCTTCCTGTTTGACAGTTATACGGTTGCCAACCGGCTGCTTGCTCCCTGCTGCGATCGCCTTGTCCCAGTGCAACTTTGTCGAGACACTTTTAATAAAGAGTGTGATCCTAATAGGACGTCACAAAGTTTCATGCGAGCGCCTCTTTCATGGTGCCTCACCTGTACGGTGCACCGGCTGCCATGGGGTTTAGACGTGGGGACACGCTGTTCTGTGTTTACAGTAACTTGTATTTGTCTAGAGCAGTAAGTACTTGATTACTGACAAATAATATGTGAACAAAACAGCAGGAGAAAAGCATTGACTAAAATCATACGTAAAGAGCTTTAAAAGTTTGTCATGTGTTTTCATCTTTACTGCGTCGTCCTTGTATTCTTGTTGTTGTGTATTAAAGCAGCATGCACCGGCAGACCTCTCTCTGAGAATGTATAATTGAACAGCTCCGGTGTGGCAGTGTTTGTTCTTCTACAGTGAGGCGGGAGATCTAAGGACTGCTTTTGAAGCAGAGTTCACCTTTGCTCCATGTGTGGGTGGACTGAAAACGAGTGCAACATACTGGACAGTGTCTGAGAGAACACACGTGTGTCCGTCTGCTGTGGGAAACAAATGATGCGTTTGATTGCACAGAATTGAAACGGGAATAAATTGTCGTCGGCTTTTTCCAATTTCAGGACAGGCCCGAGTTCTCTGAAGTGGTTTCCAACCTGGAGGAATGCTTGTGCAATGTTGAGGTATATATATAGTATCCCACACATTCTTAAATGTCTAACCCTGCAGTGGTTTTTAATGATGTTTGTGTGGCAGCTGATGTCTCCAGCCTCCAGCAACAGCAGCGGCTCCCTGTCGCCCTCCTCTTCCTCCGACTGTCTGCTCGGGCCAGGAGGACCCGGTCGCAGCCACGTGGCCGCCCTGCGCTCCCGCTTCGAGCTGGAGTACGCTCTCAACTCTCGCGCCTACGCCTTCTGGACTCAGAGGTGAGAACACTCGACACTCGAGGCTCACGCTGAAGGTGGAGAGGGCGAGAATAATCTACTGCACAATGGCCACTTTCACTCTCAACCAAATAACCCCACCCGGTCTCAGCCGAGTCAGGTTTTAATCCCCTGCTGTTGTGTCGTTCTAGTTCAGTGACTTTTGTGGGGCAAAAGAACTAAATTTATTCATGTTTTTTTTTATTGTCACACAATTGAATAACAGCTGAGGCCTCTCACTTGGGCGAGTAGCGAGACTTCATTTCTTTAAACACAAACGACATATTGCACGTGTCAAACACTGTTCAAACATTCAATCAAATCAGGAGATATAGAGTCTTAATATGAATATTGTTCTCCAAAAAACTGCGGAGCCAAGTTAAAGGCCCAGTTGCATTGACAATGATAACTAGACAAGTGCACTCAGTAGAGTGCAGATCTCCACCAGGTGTGTCTGCACCGACCACTGCTGTAAGGTTGTACAAGCAATGGGCTTAAAGCCGTTGTATTTATACACACTTTATACAACGGTGCCAGAACTAAGAGAGTGAGTCACCGCCGCCTCGAGAAGTCCTTCAGCATGCAGCCACAACTGTCCACCCAAAACCTCTGCAGCCCCAAAAACTCAGATCAAACTATAGTTATTATTGTCATCATTTTAGAGGGAACACAGATTGATTGATTGAGTTAATGAGCTTTACAATTAGCAGGTGGATACAACTTAACAAATGGCCTCAAAGATTTGTTGAAAAAAAGCTACAACCAAGACATCTGAAGTTGTTTTCCCACCAGGGGGAGTTGAGTTAAATGTTTTGGCTTGAAACTCCGCTAACAGGAATTCCACAAAACATTGTGTCTGGGCTTGCTCTAACTTGGACAGGCTTTGTAGAAACGAGTCCCTCTGAACAATTGTTTTACCAGTAACATGCAGACCCGTTAACACTGCAACAGTGAGGATTTGGAGTTGCTGGGATACTGAGCAGGACACAAAGGGAAAGCAAATGCAATAAAACATGCATGGCATTCTGACCGAGGATAAGACGCCTGGCTTTCAGGCTCTGTGTGTGTGTGTGTGTGTGTGTGTGTGTGTGTGTGTGTGTGTGTGTGTGTGTGTGTGTGTGTGTGTGTGTGTGTGTGTGTGTGTGTGTGTGTGTGAGAGCCTGGTAACAGTCGCTATGAACCCAGAAACAAGAGGTGGGCTTATTGTGGCGGGAGTTTAAATTTGACTGATCGTAAATGTATTGTACAAAATGTTCAAATATCAAATGCTAAGCAACATGAACGGTGTGCAGAATGTGTGCCCCGTCAAACCTGTCATCAATGTTGCATTACTGAACTCCCGAAGAGAAAGCGAGAGCGGCCTGCGATTAGGTCGGACATCACATATTGAATTTCTCCTGCTTCTGTGTGGCTCCATCTCATCTGTCTCTCTCCATGTAAACGGAGCTGTATATATTTCCGCGCTGGTGTTGTTTCGCGGTAGATTAATGAGTAAGAGTTGATTTTTTTTTTTTTTTTAATGAGTTTTATTTTTCAGTGAGCGGCGTCGAGCATCCGGAGGCCTTTCACTGGAGGAACTCAGGAGGAACATGCAGTTTTCTCCCATTGATCGAAATGGTTTGTTTGCAGAATACATGTATACTAGTGTCACCTTCAAATGTGCTTTTGAAGACTTCTTATGCAATGTTGATATTTACAATTATTGTTTATTTTATTCTCTATTCAATATCATATATTGTACTTTTTAAAGTTAAAGTGTAGAATAGTACTAATGTTGTTATGTCAATATCATTCATAAATGTATCGGACTATGAATGGCGAGTCACAGTTTGTCTCTTTTTCAGGCTACGTGTCTGATCCCATGAGCACCATGAGAGTCTGCTCTTCTTACAGCAGCAGTGGCAGCTTTGAGGACAGTAACTAATATCACCGTACGACCATATTAATGCCGACATTCATGCCTGTTGTTGACAGTTCATTTTAAGTATAACTGTATCAATAGATTAGTGGATATTACTAACTTGCAAAAAACTAATTTGTAGTTTGTTGTAGCACACTGTATTTGTATGACTTGTTTGTGAATTTACAATACATTGTTAGTTCCCAATATCTCTAGTGTTATAGGTTTGTTTATACATTATGGAAACATTTGTTTTTTAAATATTTTGTTGATGCTTCTGTTTTGTAAATACTGTATGTGTGAAAAGCTAAATCAGTTTTTGTGCACATGGTTTGCATACATATTAAATCCAAGTTCCCAGTCAATGCGTGCATTTGTTCAATGTTCACACATCTTCAATCAAAGAAAAGAAGAAGAAGAAGAAGAAGAAGAAGAAGAAGAAGCAGAAAGTCTCTATTCATCGCACGTGTTTTATTATTTTGAGCGGCCAAATCACACAAATGTTCAGTCACTGACTGAAATGATGAAGCCTCACAAACCCACACTGATCAGATGACGGAAATACAAATAAATACTCAGTTAAATACTCAGTGTTTTTTGTTTTTTAATAAGAGGTATCGTTAGCAGCAATAATGACACAACTCAGTGCCTAGATTTGACATTTCATAAAGTTTCATTTGACTTATTAGCAACACAATAACGAACAAATTATCCACTTTGCGTTTTTGTCTCGATGTCACATAAACAGACGTAAAAGCGCTAAAACTGTCATTAACACAGACGCAGTGCAATTACAGATCTCTGATCAAAGCTGAGGCACCGTAACATCAGTGGGAACGTAAAGTGTACTTGGGACAAACTAAGCTGTGGGAGTCCAACAAATATGAATAATTCAACGGTGTGTCAGCGTGAGTGGAGGAGTATCTGTTTACAGGGAACAGGTGACAGCAGTTGCACTTGATACCTCTCACAAACCACGTCTCTTTGTTACCAACAACAGGGAGAGACGGTCTCTATTGTAAACATTCTATACCGCGGTCAAAGCTCATCATGCAGCTTCTTCTTTTTGGTGATTGAAGGGTGAAGACTCTTTAGGAAGCCATTGTAATGTCAACACAGAAACCACAAGACACTTGAGGGCCTCTGTCAACACTCGAATCATCTTGTATTCACTTTCTAATTTTCTGATCACTACGAATGTTTCTTTTTCTAAATGTAGGCTTCTGATTGTCGAACTGCTGGTTTTTATAACTTCTTATGCATGTTTTTCCTTGTACACTGAAGTAAAGTAAAGCGTCGCCGTACCTTCGTGCCACTCAGCAGCGTGCAGCCCTAATGTCCACTCTCCGTCCTCGCAGCGGTCAGCAAAGGATACGAACTTCGACCGAACAGTGTTTCATCCACTGAGAAAGTGCTCAGCCGGTCTTTACTGAGCGTGTGTTTGATGTCTTGGATCAGCCGCACGTCTCGTTTGTCTCCGTCGATGCTGCCGTCTGACGATTTAGGTTGCGCGTCTCTGCGCTGGGACTCCTCCTGGCTTCCTGCGTCGGACTTGGACGTCGTGAAATCAGTTATTTCCGTAACTTCTCGACTTTGCTCATCACTTTTCCCCCACGTCTCTTCGCTATCGTTCGGTTCATTCCCTTTTAATCTGGAGAGGCCTTCTGGACTGGTCGAACCTTCGCGATGCTCTTCTGTTTTGGATGATGGGAGAAGATCTTTCACCTCTTCAATTGCGGTTTGTGTTTCTGGAGCATTATCAGTAGTTTTCACCTCAGTTTGGTTCTCAGAGACACTCTCGGGTCTCCCGCTGGTTACTGAACGATGAGTACCTGCAATGCTTTCCACTTCAGTCTTAGACATGTCAGTTTGCTCAGAGTTGTCCTGCATTAAACCCTCTTGCACCTTCTCTTCTTCCAGAGATCCCCTGCTTCCTTTGGGCTCCTCTGACCTCATGTCTTGCCTGCTCACAGACTCCTCATCATGTTGTTCACTCTCTGTTTTGGGGATCAAGTCTGTCACCTCAGTCTCGTCCTCCACTTTCAGGGTGTCTCTCTCGCGCGGTTCACCGTCTTCGGAGTGATCACTCTCAAGGTTTGACGCCACAGTTTCCTCTTTGCTTTCGTCCCTTGACTCATTTACATCTGTTGCCGTGTGCTCTTGTTCTGCATTTCCAGACACCTCCGCCATCTTAAGTGGACTCGCTGATCTCGGCATCTCTGCAGATTGTGCCGCTGCTTCATTCGAGTTGGACACTCGAGCGTCTGAAGTCGATTCCTTCAAGTCTTCTAGAGGCTCAACAAACGTCTCAAAATACTTTGACGTTTGATGCATGGTCACCCAGTTTGTGACCAGATCTGTGTTGTCTTCCCTCGCCAAGGCCTCTGGAGGGTTACTACCTACTGGAACGCTCTCTTCTGCGGCATCGTTGTTTTGCGTGAGCTGTGACGACGGCGCTTGAGGTTTGAGCAGCACACTCGCTCCTTCCTCCGAGGCCTTGCTCGCCTCCTCTGCGTCTGCTCCGTTGTCTCCGGCGGTGTCGGAGAGGTCAGCTGCAGCAGCGTTTTGGTCAGCGTGTGGGTGTTTGTCGTTCGTGGGGTCAGACGGCGCGATGGACTCGTCTAACTGGTGAGGTGAGTCGTCTGCATCCACAGCGGTGGGGGTTGAGGATTGTGCCTGATCGACTGCAGAAGCAGCTGTGACCTCGCTGGCATCACTCTGGACGTTATCGCTCTTTTTCATCAAATCTGAATCTGTGTTATCATTTGTAGGGTCGGGTATGTTGCCATCCTCATCTTGTTTTGTTTCACCGTCCGCTCCGTCATCTGATTTTGATTCCTCTTTTACTTTTGTGCCAGATGTCTCCGGCTCCGACTCATTTTTACTGGATTCCTCTTGCTTCTCCACGCCATCATTCCCGTCCTCTGGCTCACTTTGTACCACATCGGCATCTTCGTGTTCCTCAGCACCATCTCCAGACTCCACAGTTACTTCTTTAGCCTCTGTGCTCTCAACTTCTGTGGGTTCTTCTGTTTTTCTCCCTTCTTCGATATTCACTGCTGTTTTCACGTCATCCTTGCCTTCGGTTTGAGCCTCTCCCTCATCCTCATGGGAAATTTCACCATTTTCAACATCAACTTCTCCCTTTTCACTGTTGTCACGTCCTCCTTCAGTTTCCTTCATTACACCTTCAGCCTCCAGCGCATTGTTTGGCGTCTCTTCGGCCGCTTTAGTCCCCTGTGCTACATTTGCTGCTTCCCTGTCACTGACATCCTCTGACTCAGCACTATTTTCCTCAGATATGTTCACATTATCCTTATCCAAGTCTGCATCGCCGCTTTTCTCAGATTCCTCTGGAATCTCAGATATTTCTTCTCCTTCTGCGGTCTTATCAGTTACAACTTTTATCTCCTCACATTCTTCATCATCTTTATTCTCCGCTTTGTCCTCGTTCTGATCTTTCTCTTCCTTTTCTGCTTCATCGTCCTTTTCTTCATCAGCAGCCGAGTTCATCTCTCCACACTCATTAGTTTTATCAGTCGCGGCTCCCTTTTCTTCAGACTCCTCTTCGTCATTTTTATTCTCGACACATTCGCCATCTTCGTCCTTCTCTGTCTTTTCTGAACTGTCTGCATTCTCTTCATTTGCAACCTTCACTTCTTCTTCACTGTGGTGCTCCTCAGCTTGTTCTTCATTTGCATTTCCTGCAGCGTCTGAGTCACTTTTAGTCCACTCGGAAATGTTTCCCTTGTTTTCCATCCTCTCTTCTGTCTTACTCTCATTATTCTTTTCTTCTTCTGTCTCATCTTTATCCTCCTTTTCACTTCCCTCTCTATTTTCACCTCCTGTTTTCTCATCTGGATGCGTTTGCGTTTCTTCCTCATCACATTTCTCCTCTACCTCATCATCTATTTCCACAGATGATTTTTCTGTCTCACCCCCGTGTTGTTGACTGTCATCTTTGCTATCCTCTACTGCTGACACTTCCTCCTCTTTAACATCATCTTTGCTGCCCACATCTTTTGCACTTGAATCTGCTGTTTTATCAACTGTGGTGTCTCCGCTCTCCTCCGACGAGCTGAGTGAATTCTCCGCTGAGACTTCCGTCTCCGATGCTGCGTCCCTGTCCTTGCTGTCTCCCGGCTGCCTCTTCTCCGTGTCGGTTACGGGTGCCTCTTCATAGTTGAGGGCCTCTCGCTCCTCTGAGGGCTCTGCTTTCATCTCCATTGTCTCACTCGCTGTCATCGCCTCCGCATTATCAGGCGCTGCTGTCTCATCAGTCTTTTTATTCCGCTCTGACACCGATGACTCATCCGCCTCGTCGCTTTTTGTTCCTTGCCCCGTCTCGTCAGCCTCCGCTACAGTTTCTTCGTCTTTCTCTGCAGCATCACCATCGGTGGACTTAGCTGCAGCATCTTCTTGAGGTTCTGAAGTCTTGTCATCCTCAATAATTTCCTCTTCAGATACAGGATGCAGAGCTGTATCTTCTGTGTGCTCTGGTTTATCATTCTCTGCTGAGTTTTTGTCTTCTTCTGATGAAGCCTTTTCATCTGCCTCCTCTATTTTGACCGTCTCATCTTTAGCGCCATCACTGCTCTCCTGGGGCTCTTGTTCGGTTCGGTTCTCCCGATCTTTTGGTTCAGACGTCTCGTCGTGATCCTTCACCTCTTCAGTTTCACCAACAACACCTTCCTCACATTTCGTGTCGTCTTCAAGGGTCGGTTGCTGTTCTGTAAATGTCACAGATCTCACCGCAACTGCATCTGCAAATACAATGAGGAGAATGTTTAGGAAAGTCTATTTTTTTTTTACTGCAATCGTTGTCGTCATTCATTTGAACGATGACGAAAGTCTCGTACCCTTGCTGTCTATTTCAGGGCCTTTATCTGTGGACCCCTCCTCCTCCTCGGTGCTGGTGTCGCTCAGTTCGGGCTCCGAGCTGCACTGGGACTCCTTCAGTATGGCTTCTGCCAGCTTCTCCTGCACAGATTTGGCTTGGGAGAGAAAGGGAGAGAGAGAGTGATAGAAGTTCATTTTAAAGTGAGTCGCTCACGGTGACACACGATGTCAGATTGTTTTAAGGCAATGAACGAGGCAGGATTTGAACAATGCAATGGGAGAACTGAGCAAAATGAAGAAACATACAGCCATGAACAAAATAATGTCTTTAATCTTTTCGGGTGCAAACAGAACATGCAAAATGATAATTAACATGCACAGAAAGAAAAAAACAACAACAACAACACATAAACAAGCATGATTCAGTGTACAACCAAAATGGAAACACAATGCACAATGTCTTAAAAATACCTATTATGTATTTTAGGACGTGAATTTGAAACTCCCGATGATAAAAGATTAAAACAAAGAAAGAAAATCATTCAACTTTGGCACTTAAATGTTTTGTGCAAACCGATCCCTGGAGCTAGTTTGGTTGATAAAACCATCCTGGTTTCATCTGGTTAGATATTACAGACATTAAGAAAAAGAAGAACGCTGCTAGTAATGCAAATTACTAATTACACATCATTATTCCTTTAACCAAAACTACAAAGTGCAACTTTAACAGAAATAAATTGAGTAAAAAGCAAATGTAAGTTACAACGGGCTTTCTTAAAGTGATAAAAATACAATTAAAATATTGTTACAGGTGAGAATTTAACATCCAAACATCTCGAAACTCATTTTGAATAAAAAATAACTTTGGCATTAAAAAGGGGATCAGACAGAAAATCATCACACACACAAACAAATGAAAAATAAAAAAAAGAAGAAATAACACACAAGTCATTTTTCCACTATCAACTTTTATAACGTCACAATCTTACTTAATATCAGAAACTGACAGCACAGAACTGTGATCGTCATTTAGTTGTCGTCAGGTCTGAATTCAACATTAAGTGGACGGACAGCCCTTGGTGTGATAATAGTGGAAAAACCTCCATAAAAGATGGACTGATCCATTTGTCACTCAGGTGAAAGCTCCAGCGTTGTATTCGTTGGTCTGTACTCACCTCTCTCCTGCTCCTCCTCCTGCTGGTTCTCCTGCACCGTTTTCTCCTCCACCTCTTTGTCTCCCGAGGTGTCGCCACTCTGTTTATTCTCGTTCCCCGGGGGGACGCCGGTGTCGCAGACCTCTCTCTCTGTGCCGTCCCTCGCACCGTCCTGTATGTCGGAGTCTTTAGGCACAGCAGGCTCGGCCTCAGTGGCAGCGGCTTCTTCTGGATTTGGTTCATCTTCTTTGTCATCTGGTGGACCAACAGTCTCCTCCTGATCGAGCTCTTTAGGTTTCTCGTCCTCTCTGGAGTCTTTGGTGGATTCAGCATCACTCTCCTCCCGGTCGCTGCTTGAGGAGCTGGAGCCAGAATGAGACGTAACGTCCTCTGTGCAAGAAAGATGGAGATTTTTAAAATTTTTAACAGAAACAAAAAATCCTCTCGAGGTAATGACACGCATGTTTAACCCTTTCAAAAGATGGTTTACTGCTTTCCAGATGACACATTGTAATTTACGGATATAAAGTTCAACATCTCATTGAAATCGAGGCTGCAGAACGATTCTGTTTTGCAGTAAAAGCGGTTGTCAAATGAATAAATAGTGTGTGATTGAATGGCCCTTTACTCTCAGTAGTTTTACTCGTGTGTTCAAACAAGTGATTCAACCCACCATCCCTCTCGTCGTCGTCGCTCTCAGAGGCGTCGTTCTCTTTAACCTGCCTTTCAGTTTCACCAGATGGAGACGAGGATTCCTTTTCTTTCGCCTCGACGTCTTCTGGAGGGCCCTCGTCGTCTACTTCAAAGTCTTCCTCATAATCTGAGGAGGAAGACATGCAGAGAAAATTCATTGTGGCACACCGTAGAGTAAAGATCTGCAAAGTCACAAGTATTTATTTCTTATTGGCGCATTCGTGCTTTTCTGTTTACCATCTCTGACTTTGTCCTCCTCGGCTGCTGGTTCTTCTGTGGCTTGAGTCTCGGTGTGCTGTGGTTGGCTGCTTTCACACTCTGAATGGGACGCAGCCTCGTCTCCGGTCCTCTCGGTCTCCATCTCAGGAGCATCCTTGTGGCTGGTGACTGACTCCTCTCTGCCTTCATATTCTTTCACCCTCTTTGGTGGAGGACTGGGCTTCTTGTCCAATCCCATTGCTATAATGCACCTGAAGACAATGGCATGATATACTGTCAGAACTTAGTTTAGAAGAATAGTTCAACATTTGGACGGATTATGGTCAAGTTGATATTGCGAGGTTGTTATCGAACAGATAAAAAAACGGTGAGTAGACGAGGAGCAACATAATCATTTGGAGTCGTGTTTCCTGCCCGCTGACTTTCTTATACTCACTCTCCTGTTAGCAACATCTAACTCTTGGCAAGAAGAACATTGTTGGACTCACAATGGACAGTGTTTTGAGAAAGGCTGTCTTTTTTTATTCTGCACATTCTTCTTCTATGACAAAACAACGACACCACCCACAGTGCCACTCGACCGCTGACAGTCCACTCAGAGATTTTGAGCTGCAAACTTCAAGCAGAGATGAGCAGCAGCCTACAGACGTCTGGTAAACTCACTTCTTTCACTTTCTTTTTTTCATTTTCAAACATTCCAATCCACAAAAGGCTTGAAAGCAACTTCTTTTTACATAAGCAGTAGTACCGCCCGATACTTAGAAACAGACTTTGATGTGTAAACTCAGTGGATATACCCTTTTAAAGACACAGCAGGAGACCTTACTTGTAACAGGGAGAGGCTCCCTCTACGCTGCAGAAACCAAAGTGCCCGTGCCTGCCACCGAGCCGGGGGCCCTTCCTGTGTTTGAACTCACAGCAGGAGCTCAGCCGCTCCACCTGCAGCCCGTTCAGGAAGAAAGTCAAGCTGAAGGGGAAACCGCGGTGTCGCCTTGAGGTGAACTGGAAAGTCTCTGAGGGAAAGATTGAGGATGTAGACGAGAGGTAGGAACACTTTTAAGATCAAGATCATCAAATCTGTGACCTTGGTGTCGCAGAACAACCCTAAACCATCCATAACCTGTGAGGCATACTTATCCCTACAAGCTATATTAAAAATACAGTAATAACTCAATTTAAAGTTCATTTATAGACTGGTTGACAGCTTAACAGAGTTAGTTTGTTGTTGTGCACACTTACATTATCTAAATGTCTTTGCTCCTGAGATTTGCTCTTATTGGTTTACACAAACACACGCTCACAGGCCCTCACACTGACCTCCCTCGCGGAGCTTTCCCTTGAACACACACAGGTTCTCTCCTCCACAGTGCTGCTGAAACACTTTGACCTCGTCCCTCATGTCGGTCAGGTCGTGGGAGAGATGCACCGTTTTACCGAAGTACGTCATGTTCACGCACACTCCGCTCTGGTGCACAGAGCTCCTCAGCATGGGGGGGTCCTGGATGAGGGGGGAAAAAACAGCAGGCCGGGGTGAGTATGATATCGATTGAATCCAGTTTTAGGTGTGACTGATCTTCACAGGCAGGTGTTATGTAGGTCAGGATGACATTTACATAATGCAATTTATTCTAATATCACCGACTTGTGTTTTCTTTTTCACGTTATCTCACCTCTGATCACACCTCTTTCTCCTGATTAAATACAATATGCAGTTAAATGGACTAAAATGGATACATTTAGGTCAGTTATAGATTCATAATGTTGTCAAATTGATTTGATTTTAGTTAATTTATTTTCCTAATTGTCCAGCCACAGGGTTACCACTGAGTTAAATACATGTTTAACAACAATCTGTGACTACAGCTTAAGACATACAGAGTAATCAAAGACACTCAATATAACCTCTTCCTGGTATGTCTTGCAGAAATCAATGAATCTGAATTTGAAATTGTTCTGTATTTAATTTAATCAATCTAAAGGGGCTGCAGCTTGTACGTTTGGTGTGGAATGTGTTGTTGCCAAGGACAACATAAAGAGAGATCAAGACCTCATAGAGGTCCGCTCCGCTGGAGGCCGTGGTCGGACGCAGTCTGCGGCCTCTGAACGTGGCGCTCGGAGTGACCTTTGCTCCCCTCTCTTTCCTCTTGGTGGATGGAGGCACTGGGGTGACAAAGTTGTTGATGACTGGGAGGCAGTAGGGCGAGATGCCACGGGAGACCTCTGTTGTGGTCAAACGTCTCCGGGACGCCTTGTCCATCTTTAAGAGAGGTGAACAAACAAACTGTGAAAAGACTATAAGGTGCGTTTGTTGTTGTTGTTGTTGTTGCAGCAGGTTAATGACAATGTCTGTGAAGGTGCTTGTTAAAACAGACAAAAGTTTGTTGAAATGTAATATTGTTTTTACATTTTTACACATTTCTACACTCCCTTTACAACTGCAAAGTTTCTGCATAGTTTCCAAACAATGTTACCAAAGGAAGATAATATTGATCTCACTCTAGATCAAAATCAAAAATGTTTATGCTTCTGTCTGTATAGAAAAACCGTCCCAAGTGTCCCCTATACAAGTAGGCTGAATGAATGAATGATCCTCATGTGTCCCGGTCTCACGGTGCTGTTGAGCGGCCGGTCGTTCTCATTGGAGGACTCGAGGAGTCTGTGGGGGGAGCTGCGTCTGAGCGAAGCTGTGGTGCTGTTGCTGTGGATCGGCTTCAGGCGCACCGGCCTCTGCATCTTCCCCGGAGCGGTGTTGGGTCGAGACGAGCCCGGCTGCAGCACCAGGAACACACACACACACAGTCAGCGCTCTGCTCATTACAAACACGGTGTATGCATCGCTAAGGAAACCAATAGAGTACAGAGTCAAATTAGTTTTAATGCTGTGAATTCAATATATGTGTCTGAATTGTGGTGCAAAGGCAAATCAATAATGTGCCTTGACATTCCCCCCTCCCCCCCTCCCCCCCAACAGATCATTGCTGATGTATTTCAAACAAGTCTCTACCTGCTGAAGTGTGAGATGTTTGCAGACATAAGACGAGAGATTTCACCGGGTAAACACAGAAATCCAGGGCAGGATTATCGGCTCTATTTTCTCTCTGTGACTTTTTCTGTTGCACAGGTAACACACCACTTAAAACACTCATGTCTGCACACACAGCAAACAGCAGCTGAGTGTCAGTGTAAACATGCAAACTATCAGCATGCACAGAAAATCATTTTCATTGCAGACATTCCTCACCCGAAAGAACGTTTTTGTACGTAGACTAACAAGATGCAACGTGTTTATTAATTACGTTTAAAAGGTGCTGGAGGGCTGATTTAGTTTGCTTTGGCAAGCGCTATGCTAGCTGTGCTAACAGCTGTCAGGATTTAACCAAATTTGGAGGGATGGGAAAAATCTTATTAATGAGGACAGTAAATTATTCTTTTATTTTGAAAGACATCTGATTGAACCATCTATATTAAACTGATTGGCCTAATAAAGGTCTTTAACTAAAGGTCGTTTTAAGCTCACAGACCATGTCGTGGCATTCAAAAAACCTTCTTTACACGACAGAGATGCTGTAATTAAAATGTCACATTTCAAAAGCACCTGATTAACAACTTGGACCGGATTATTAAATGTCATGTTACGATGATATGACGAGTCTCTCTATTCACGGACTCAGAGACGTCAACGGGTTGTTTGAAAGTCAGAACCCCCGCAAAGCAGCCGGCCCAGACTGAAGCACTGTGCTGATCCGCTGTCTCCGGTGTTCACACACACGTTCAACAACTCACTGGAGACATGTCATGTACCAGCCTAATGAAGTCTTTTGAGCGCCTTGTCCTGTCCCACCTCAAAACCCTCACCGACCCACTCCTGGACCCCCTGCAGTCCGCCTACAGAGCCAACAGGCACCATATTGTCATGCACCATTCGCCACATTCCTTGCATGTGTAACGTACTTGTCAATAAACAGCTTCTGATTCTGATATCCACTCAATCTACTGGTGCACCAAGACGGATGTTTTGACTCACGGACTCGGAGGATTCGGAGTGTTCCCCATCTGGCCCAGAGTGTTGTTTTCGGATGCACCTGGCACCCGTGGGTGGGCGTGGAGACAGGATGCGGATGATGTCTTCTTCATACCTTTTAGAGCGCTCCACCTTCCAAACAAGACCATTCATTTATGTTGTTGCCATTTTTTGTGCAGCTATATATCAAAATGATTTATTAGAAATGGCACTGTAAATAATGGCAATGCCAATAATGTCTTGTTTTATTATGCAAGAGTCATTAGTTTACAAAATAGGGCAACAAAGCAGTAAATGCAAATGATGTACTTTGATCTTATGCACTCTTTCCCTCCTTGCAAACTCCTCCAGTTTCCTTTTGATCTCTATTTGATGGACACGCTGTACGGGAGGGGCACAGAGCAAATGTGCATCATTAGTTATTCAAGAGGAAGCACAGATAAGCTGACAGTGTTTTGACATTTCTGTCTCTGGTATACAGCATGTTCCTCCCACCTCCATCTCCAGCACCTTGTGGAAGATGGCCTGGGCCAGGCATTCTCGAACGTGTCTCTGGTGGGCTCTCTGGACCAGCTTGTGTCTGTACTCCTTGTCTGGAACAATACGCCCACTCCTGGTGATCTGAGAACAGCGAGAGTCTCACCAGGGTTCAAGCTATGGGTCTTTGAAGACAGTGACCTTTCAAACTGAAGTCGCCAACAGCTGATTGATCAGAAATACAAAATCATAAAAGGTCCTGACATTTGATTTATTTTCCAACAGCTTCTTGCTGTGAGTAATGAAGTCCTACACACAAATTCACAAAAATGCATTTAAGGCGGTTGGACCAAGTTTTGCCATTGTTTTGCTCTCACGTCTTTATACCAAAGTCTCAAATCCTAAACTTTGATTTTCGAGTCATAAAGAAAGTCTGAATTCGTTGTTCACCAAATTTGCGCCCTCATCTCTACTTTTCAACTCGCATGTTTTGCATACTGGAATACATTTTTTGTTGACCTCCGCATAGTTGTTGTACGTAGATGAAATTATCTTCAGTATAATTTTTCCCACCTGGCGCTGAGTAACGTAAACGTTAGTTCTTCTTGGTTCTGTGCTTCAACTTAATTGGATTCTGTCAGATCGGTTCTGGGGAATTAAGTGTTGACTTCCAGAAGTGAATTGATTTGTGGCACACCGTTTAAATAAGATGCATTTTCCTCTTTGGGCTTTGGGGGAAGTTATCAAGTACTTTTAAGACAAAATGCTCAAGTCTAAGCGACGTCATGACTCATTATTGTCTTTTTTGATTTCGTCAAGTCTAAACTTTCCTTCTGACTCGAGTCCAAGTCATGTGACTGGAGTCCAAACCTCTGACTTCAGGATTTAGCGACATTTGAATCATAAACTGATGACAGTCGGTGGTTGGTTATCTCAGAAGTATAGGAAAGACCACTTCTGTGGCCTGTTTTCACTGTATCATCATCATCATCATCATCATCATCATCAGAGCCATGATTTTATGAATACAAAAATAAGCACCAGCCAGTTTTCCCCATCCATTTAACTGTTGTTGTATTTCTGTACATTTCGTCCCCCTTCACATCGTCAACCTGTCAACGTACCAGCCCTGCTCTCTGCAGGTGTCTCCTGATCGGAGTGTTGCTGAAGTATCCAGCCAGATGTCTGTCTGTGAGACTGTTGTAGGCAGAAAGAAGTCTACAGAAACAAGAAAAGAGACGCTCAATTAATCCCGGCCAAAGAAAGTTAATTAAAAGAAGCTTAACTTAATGGCACCCAGACTTTAAATGTTGTCTTCCGCTAGCGTGACTCCAGAGTTCTTGATTACAGTTGAAAGAAAAACGGAATCTCAATAAAATGGCTTCGTGAGGCACAACACCATGTTTGTGTGTCGGTTGTTGTTTCTTGTCCTCATTAATGAGACATCAGCTCGTCAGCAGCCCGGCTAGCCTGAAAGTGTTTTTCCAACACAGATTTGATTTCCTCCGGCATTTGTGTATACGAGACAAGAGGATCTCACAACTATGGGGTTTGTTACCGGTGTCTGATTACAGGAGGATGGCACACTTGACCCTCTCTACCTCCTCTTTGTGCACCTGGCTCGTTTGTCTCTGGTGCTCTTCAGCTTTGGCTGCACATTTCCCTTTGAACCACAACATGGTGGTTGAACTATCAAGTGCCATTTTCTTTTACAAGACTTTCTCTTTGCCATTGATGCCTCGAGGAGGCACATGGCACAACAATACATATTGTGCTGATGTGCCACAGCATTGATCTATTAGTTGGCCTATTGGTACACTAGCCTAACAGTAGCATATGTTGAATCAACTCAAAGTAGTTGATTGTGCCTCTGTAGTGACTATAATGTGTTTTATATGTCTTATTCTATTTTAGCTTGTTTTAATGACCTATTCCTGACTTGGCTCTTTGAAGGCTGTTTTTAAATCGTATTTGAATGTCCGTTTAGAACAGGGGTCTTAAACTCCCGGCCCGCGGGCCGAATCCAGCCCGCCACGTCATTTTATGTGGCCCGCGAATCTGCCAGAAAAAAAAAAAAAAAAGTAAAAAAAAAAATAAAATTGTTTAATTAAAAGTTAGACTTGATAATAAAAATATCCCCATAGTCGACATTATGAGATAGAAAGTCGAATTTGTGAGATAGAAAGTCATAACTATGACAGAAAGTCAAAATTCTGAGATAGAAAGTCAAAATGATGAGATAGAAGATCAAATTTATGAGATAGAAAGTCATAGCTATGATAGAAAGTCAAAATTCTGAGATAGAAAGTCATAATTATGAGATACTTAAACACAGTCATAGAAGCAGCTCTTTGGCTGGTTACTGTACATTTTACATGGAAATGTTGTGAGCACATTGAAGACTACTTTAAACTGTGAATGCAGAGAGTTATTTAACAATATGTTACGAGTAGTTACATTTACAACCGGCCCTTTGTGGGCGACCATGATGCTGATGTGGCCCGGAGTGAAAATGAGTTTGAGAACCCTGCTTTAGAACTCGTTTCTTTTGCACGTTGCCTCGAGGCTTTTGACGTTTTATGCAAAGCACTTTGAATTGCCGTGATGGTGAAATGTGCTTTATGAATAATCTTGCCATATGTTCATTCTAGGGTTTCAAAAAACACAACTGAGCCTGGATACAAATCTTAAAAAAGTAAAACAAGTCTGACTTGGTTGCAAGTCAAAGGAAAAACTATTCTGGTATAAAACAATTGTACACAAGTAGTGTTTTATTATTAGTATGAAACAAAGATAGAAGTAAAAGTACTAATGGTGCATGAGAATGACCCCCAACAATGTGTTATATTACTTTAATGTTGCAGTTCAAGGTGAGGGGGAGTTAATTTTAACTACTTCATAAAGGTGAATCCATAACGATGCTTCATATTTTATGAAATGTTTTGAATGTAAAATCTTAATCTGTGTAATGTGTTAGCATCTGTCGGTATAACACTTCGTTGAAATACTAAACATGAAGTCGTTCAAATGTTTACTCAAGTACATGTACTTATCTACATCCCACTGACAATTCCCTTTTACAGAATAAAGGATCCTAATACCTCTTTTTCATCACTCTCCATCTTTGTTTCTGCCGTTTCTTCTCGTCTTTTCAGGTTGTGTTCAATGTCACGTGTTGTTCACCTTGAAGCACTTTTATTTGTCACAAAACTGTTGTTTAAAACGTTACAAATCATTTCTTCGTTTCTGGTTGACGTATTATAGGGCCCAGCCTAAACGTAGCATTAGCCTTGAAGTAGTAAACGATGCAGCTAGACTTTGTACTCTCATACTGCTTCTTCTTGTTTCATGATGCACGTTGTTTAACACTATCATTCGCATAATTGAAGAGTCAATTAAGAGTCGTTTATTTTGCCTCTGTAGTGACTGTGTTGCTCAACATTTTACTCCAAAGATGTACTTGTATCAATGAGTTTGCTTAACTGTTTTCAAGTAATTACGAAAATGAGAACGTCAAGATTAAGTAAAATAAAAGAAAGTAGACAATATCACCACACAATCTCCTGAATATGAAACCTTAAATTGAACCTACCCTGGGTTGAGGTGACTCATGGTTCTCAGCTCGAACTCTCTGTGAAAAAACAAACAGTATCTGAGGTGAGAATAGCCGCGGGATTCTCCGGACGACACCTGTGTCCATGTAAAGTCAACAGGACGCCGGCAGAGTTGGTATAAAGTGTGTTGGTGAGTTTTCAGCTGAGCTGCACTTCTCTCAGAGCGGAACTGATGACACTCACCGGTTGCCATGGAAGAGCACGTGACGATGCTGCCAATGGGGCTGGTTTCCATTTACAGAGAGTCCCACTAAACCAGGACAACACCAGAGTACACTCACTCACACACTCTGGAGCACGTGTGCTGAGACAGATTCATACTAAGGGTGCGTTATTTGTCATTTATTCGCTTCTTCTAAATTCCCGGGTGTAGTAAAAATGCTGTAAAGCTTTAATCAGTGGTAGAAGAAGTACTCAGATCCTTTACTTACCATTAAATACTTACAACGAAAAGTCCTACATTCAAAATCCTACTAAAGCAAAGTACAGAAGTATTGTCAGCCAAATGTACTCAAAGTATCAAAGTAAAAGTTATTGATCTGCAGAAAAGTGGTCCCTGTCTGTGATATATTATGATACATGTCATTATTGTTAATACAGCATCTTACTGTTATTGTTGAGGTGGAGCTACTGTAGATTAAGTTTAGTAACCTGCTGTGGCAACTAGTTACTGCAGCTGTCAGATAGATTTAGTAGAGTACAAATTGAAATATTTCACTCTGAAATAAGGTGGAGTAGAAGTAAATATATATATATTATTTACTGTATATTCACAGTTTACCAGGATGAGCTTGAACTGCTAGTCCTCTGGGGCCCTCCTGTGGACATGTGGAGAACTATGTTTAACAGGAACACACCAACGTTTCACATTTTCATTAGAACTACAATAACTCTATACAACAGATCATCATGAATGTTTAATCTGATCACACGTTTTTGTTTTTTTACATATTTCTGAAACAAAAGTGTGGCGGCTTTGCTTCCTGCTGTCCCATCTTCCAGTACGATTTTCCTTCTCACTGCCTTGATATATCACACAATACGTCAAACGTAGTCTTTACATTTTATGGCACAATGTGCTCATTCTCATAATCAACTGAAGTGTTGCGTTCTAGAGGCTCAGCATGCGTCAACGCCTGGGAGTCTTTTCACTCGAGGATCACTGATGAAGAGGAGAGGACCGTTCTGTGCTTTTGTCTTTTGGTGGACATCCTGTTCAAAATATGCAACAGCAGATATATATATATATATATATATATAGATATATATATATATATATATATATATATATATATAGATATATATATATATATCTATATATATATAGATATAGATATATATATATATATATATATATATATATATATATATATATATATATATATATATATATATATATATATATATATATATATATATATATATATATATATATATAAATAAAAATATATTATGAAATTTACAGGAAAGTCATGGGTGAGAGTGGGCAGATTACCCTTCGGGGTCTTGGAACACTTGAGCGTGATGCTGGAGGTTGACCTCAGCGTCTCTGCTGAACAGGTTGTCCTGACACAAAAGAAATATCTCAGTTGGTTCAAAAGTGTCAGTATATGCAAACGTTTTATATTTTGCCGTTTTGGGAAGAATCAACATCAATCATGCAAAAGCTGGATCACAATAACACAAACTATATAACCAGCACTTAGCTTCTCTTACAAATCCATAGAGCTTAAAGCGAATGTGCCTCAAGCTAATTAATCCCAGGAACGGAGGCTGTCCGCTACATGTCGATTGATCATTTATGCATTTACTTATTTGGTGCTACATGGCTGTGTGTAGTACACAAGTATGCTTTGAATTACTTGTTGTTGTATGTGCATGGTGCATACATGCTCAGGGTAAATCCAGGTTCTGATATCCAGAGGCGTCGCAGCCTTTTTCAAGTCATGACCATTTGCATCTGAGACACAAGTGTGAGGTTCTTCTTACAAAAGACTACGAACAAGAAACACAACAGAGTTCGACACACTGACGTGTGTGTGCCGACGTGTAGGGACACACACAGCACATGAATAGATATGTTTCTGTGGTAATGCCTTAAAGACAAAAGCTTTGGGATTTAGTTGAACTTTTTGGTACTTTTACTGATTCTGATTGGGACACATCAAGCAACACAATGTGTAAACTGCAGAGCAGATAATAAAGAACATGTATTAATGTTACCCTGCTTCAAGGTTACACCCATCTTCTATACTTTTCCTCAGAATATCTTGAAAATGCAAACAAATAAGGAACAGATAGAGTAAAGTAAGAGCTAATTTAATCAAATTTGCCTAATTGAAGATATCATAATTAGCATGAATACTTTTCCCCAATCTCTCTGTTGACTGGCTGAGCTTTGATGGTGGACTCAGACGAAGGTTGATGCTCATTTCCACTCACCAGCATCGTGGCGTCGCTCTCTTTCTCCTCAAGTTTCACACCAGGACGCCGACACGCCGACACACACACACACACACACACACACACACACACACACACACACACACACACACACACACACACACACACACACACACACACACACACACACACACACACACACACACACACACACACACACACACACACTTGAGACAACCAGGCTGCCCGAAGAGAAGCAAGTGGGAGAGGGCAGAGGAAAATAAGTGTTATTTTACTGTTAAATTAGTGATAAAATATCTGTTGTTATAAAGAGTGTAGTTTGTGCAGCCACAGAGGTTTTAGTTATAAGACGTTTCACAGCATTTGTGTGGAGAAAATCCCAGTTTGTTTAAGACATGAAGTATCAGAGCGGGTGTTATTATTCTGATCAAATAGAACAAGAGCACGAAATACACACAATTAGAATAAGTTAATGCAGTTTCCTTATAAGAAAAATGGCGGAATATCCATGTTAGTAGTATTCTGTATAACAAAGAGCAGCTGACAGCAGGTTGATGCAACAGTGTCCACTGCCAAATCACGAGGTACAGTGTGAATGATAAATGTGTGTTGTGAAATGTAATAAGTGTAAATGTGTTTTTTGTAGACCACAGTAATCTAAGATCTTATCAAAGTAGAGCTAAAACAGCTATTGCATGTCAGAGTATTCCATCAATCATCGGAGCTGCGTCGAACATGCTTTGCAGAGATGAATCACTTCTAACCTTCACGCGTGACAGATGTGCACCACGGCAGGTCTCTCTCTCCCACCAAGCAGTGGACATGAACGACGGCAAACAGCCAGGTAGAGAAACATTCACTACCTGTCAAGCAGGTGGAATTGAGATGGATATGCCGCAATAAACACAGCAATCAATGCAGACATTTCCACCGGCACTAAATGCCTAATACACAAACCTAAGTCTTAAAATAACAATTAGCGGAGAAATGGAAGAGGGGTGATTATAAATTCCATTCAGGAAAGGGGTCTTAGCTGTAAGCTGGGAGGTGGCAGCGAGATGTCGGGGAGTCATGCGGCTCTGAGATGGGGGGGCAGCAGTTTTTGCAATCAGCGTTAAATAGAGCAGTTTTGTGCCTGTGTGATTGTCAAGTGGGCCATTACTCGTTGATAAGAGCACTTTTTCCTTATGTGGCTCTGATTGGGCTGAGCATGCTGCTCCCTCTCGCATGCTGTCCCAATGCAATCAGGCCCCTCTTTCAGCGCACTGCCATTTTCACTGCTGTGATTTCCACCCAATCCCCCCATCGGCCCCCAGCCAACGCCGCTCGCCCCCCCACCCCCACCCCCACCTACCTCCCTCCAGCACCCCAACCTCCCCCTACAGATTCGATGAGTACCCATTTACAGCAAGGAGAAAAGGTCATGCCAAACTCGTTGTGTCAATTGTAAACCACCCCAATTCGGACTGATTTCAATGAAATAAATGAGTAGGTGCAGCCCCGGACAAAGCAAAGGTCCGTGTGGAAGTAGCAAATTAGGAGATTTTGTCAGAGGCTCAACGCTCCTCTCCCACATTCCTTGTTCCGTCTGGATTTTAGCAACCTGTGTGTCTTTTTAAAATGTGACTTTTACAAACAATTCCTCACTTTAAATACAGAAACGTGCTCAACGGTGACAACTGTGCATCCGGTAAGAATGAAAATTTGCTGATGCATTAAAAGTGATCCCTTTTTGATGAAATATATATATTCCACCATTATAACTGTGTGAGAGTGTTTCTGATTATCAAGGAAACTGTGCCGTGCTCTACTTCTTAATTTGATAATTGTCGTCTTTCATGTTCTTTGTTTCAGCACTTATGGTACTTTGTTTTGTTGATTTTGTTTGTTGAGCTTTACTTCCTCTTTGTTTGGGGCCTCAGAGGCTCCACTGCTGATAACAACAATTATTTTCTTTTATGTATTATTTTTTTACATATTTAAAACGCTAAATGTAAAAAATGATACGCGATTACTTTTCCATTTGCCACAAACAGGACTTGCACGTTTTATGAAGGTGACGAAATACAGAAATTTCCATATTACACCAAATAAGGAACTTTTTACACCTTTTATATCAAATATACAGGTTTGCCAAAGAGTCCTTCAGAGACAAATGTTTGGGGTCAATTAGACCCCAGAGAGGTCTAACCGGTCTTTTTATGTATAGCATGATGTCAGTTCAAAAATAATGTTTATATGCAATGCTCATAACATCAGGGAAAGCCATGAATAATTATAAACTATGTTTTGATGTGTTAAAGGATTTCCAGGACCCCAAAAGTAACATTAGGGTCAAGACCAGTGCTTTAAAAAGTTATTTTTTATTACAATATCATTCTTAAATTCCCTTTCTCTCTCTATGGAAGACTTCTAATTATGGAAACACTACAAATATAATGTGCTGTTCAAGCAGCTTTTGGTACATGTGCCACAATGTAACAGTAAACCCATTTTACCATCGCAATCACTGACCTACGTCTCATACCTATGTATGGAGTATTTATAGATCATACTGTTAATTCTGCAGCAGCATCAAGCAGCAGAACAACTTAGTAAGAATTGTTGACAGATGAGACATTGTTTTTGTCTGGTCCGTATCGTGCAAAACATTTAAGAAGTGAGCCGTGCAACTGTTACACACACACAGAGGTACATCTTCCCCAACATCTGTGGTCCTATCAGGCATTCAGATGGTGCATTGGAGCGATAAAGACTTTAACGTCTGAGGGAGGATTAGTCTTTTCATGATGAGGTAGGTATTATTTGTTTTTGATATCATTATACTTTGCAGTAAGGTCTTGCTGGCATTACATATCTCCTCTAACCTTTGACCTCTCCAAAAAAAAGAGTTTCACAGGATTTCTTTTTATACTTTGAAGTGTTCAAAGAGCTCTGCAGCAATAAGGATTGAGGGAGGCGTGGCTGTCTCACAGGCTGCTTCGGTGAACTGTCTGCTCTGCCATGTTTGAGATCTGTCATCTGATAAAGAGCATTCATCTCCACCAGGTGGAACAGGACACATCTCGATGGAGGCACGCTAACTCCTTTATGTCCCGCTGAGATGGTTGCGATACGGACGCAGACTCATGCCGGTGCAGGTCGGACTGTTATCCCCTCACAGGACAGAAAATAGCCTTTTTGCCGTTTGTGTGTTTTGTGATGATGGGTGGGATTGCGTGAGCGACTGGGTTGAATGAGTCTGTGAACAGATAAAACGAGTAAGCAACTGTGTGTTTTCTTTCAAGTAACCCAGAGAGCTTGTTTATGAGACTCCTGTACTCCTCATCCTGGTAAAGTATCTGCATGACCCCTCATAGAGAATATGAGCCCACAGCCTCCCCCGTCACCGCTTGGATGGATATTAACAGTTAACAGGATTTGCATACAGACTTAAAGCAGGTGGGCGGCCTGATTTTCTGTTTTGGGATGATGCAAAATCACAGAGAGGGCCAAAGAGCAGCGGTGGAAAGAACTTGAGTACATTTACTCAAGTACACTTAAACCTTGTATTTGGCTGACATTGACTTTACTTCCTCGTTGTTTGGGTTCCTGCAGACCACTGCTGTATTTGTAGATTTATAATATTGCAAAATCAAACGTTATTTTTCCTTTACTGATTTTTTTTTCAGACCTTTAGACCCGAAATCTAGAAAATATTCAAGTTGGTTACACCTTCCTTTCACCATATGGGCTTGGGCATATAATAGGAAAGCAGGAATGAAACATAATTATGCAACATAAATTATGCAGATTTCTTTTCAGATTTTATTATAATGTTTGATTCGTCTTCCTGTGAATTATGGAATCATTTTCTCTCTTTCGGGATCCTTAAGTTACTCATATAGAGGTTGCAAGAACACATCGCTTCGCTCTAAGGGGTCGAGGACCAATTAGAGAGGAACTACACCCCAACAGGTTCATCTGGCCATGCATGGTCTCAAACTGTAAATGAAATACATAAAGTTCTAGTAGAGGTTCTTTAAGTTCTAAGTGAAGTCAGTGAGAGCAAACAGGCAGACTTACATTTGATGTCTGCCTTCAATAAACAGATGTTGCTCAGATATATTATAATGTGTTCATGGGCTAATTATATACGCTAATCAGTAGTGGAAGAAGTATTCTGATATATAGGCCTACTTCCTGACAAGTAATAGCGATGCAGTAACATTTTTACTTAAGTAAAAGCACAGAAGTATTATCAGCAAAATCCATAAAAAATAAAAGTAGTATCCTGGATCATGGATGGTTAGTGTTATGTTTTAACTTTAACTCATTTTAAGTATTATATATCATATATTGTGTAGGTACGTTGATAAGAATTCATCATATTCTATTCGATAACCATGTTTTGAATGTAAAAATAGGAAACGTTAAGTGACTAAAGCTGTCAGATAAATAAACTAGTGCAGTAAAAAGTACAACGTTGCCCTAAGAAATGTAATAAGTATAATTAAAATGTTCATGTTAATAAGTAAGCTACAATATCTCAAAATTATAATTATGTACGGTACTTGAGTAAATGTTCTTTCACCACTGTATTATTATTAACTTCATTATGGTGCCTGTGTGTCATTTCAGGGGTTTTTCCTGAAGGCAAACTGAAGTTCCAATCAGAAATGGATCAGTAAACATCAATAACAATAGACCAGTGACAAGACTTTGCGTTGTGTTTCTCCCCTCAAATCGCTCACCGAACCACACAATAAGTGTATTTCCCAAAAGGGAGGCGCGGCCACAGAGGACAGGACAAATAGGAATTATGATCCGCCCTCTGGAAGCAGCTCGGCGCCGACACACAGAGGAATCCTGGAGGAGAAAGAAAGAATAACAGCACTTTTACTTTGAAACTGGGGAAGCCTCACACACTGCTGGACGCAGACATGCGCTGGAAAAGTGAAGTCAAAGTAGAGTGTTGCGTCGTTAACGGGACAGAAAACGGATCTCTGTTGTCCAACGATGAGGTGAGTCGTGCAAATGAAAGACGGACGTATATTTCTCATCAGCAGGTTCGAGGTGCGAGTCAGTGCGTAATACCGAGTCGGAGATTAAATAAACACTAATCGAAATTGCTTTGCCAATTAAATTAAAGTGGGCTTCCAGTAAAGTCAGTGAAGCCGGCCCGCCACAGGCTGACAGCTCAGTATTTTCACAATTTTAAGAAATGTCGAAGAAAATTACCCCTCCCCTGAATTCTGCAATTAAAAACTCAAGTAGTTAATGAGACCTCTTCACCTTTTGGTTGCCCCGGGTAGACGTTTGTGGCGAACTTAACCTTTTTAATTGCGGTTATTAAAAAAATCAAACCCCTTTTCCCACCCCGAGACCTCGCGCTGTTTTGTTTCTGATTGACACGTGAAATTGGTGCGTCGGGGGGGGGGGGGGGGGTTGTTTAACCACAGCACGCGCGCATGCAAGCGAGCAGTTGCTGGCTCACAAATGCAGATCTCAAGAACATAATGCACATAAGGATAAGTATTGGCTCAAGTGTTGTCTGTTTATGGACGTAATGGCGATCCTTCTCTTTTAAATGTCATTGTGGTAATCGCCCGCGTTGTCATGGTGAAAAGCGAAAGGCATGATATTTATGGGATGGCGCGGGGGGGCATTTAAGGCAGCTGCGACCGTCCGACAGACCTGCATCCTCCTCCCAACGTGTAGCTTCTCGTCATGTGCGAAGATTGCAAAGGAGACGAAGAGCTGCTAGACAAATGCACTGAGGACAGGAGAGACATTATGGTAGGAACTCGAAACTTATTCTCCAAAACAGGTCCACAGTGAACGGGAGGCCATTGTTGTTTTTATTGACGGATATAGTTTGAAATATTCGTGACTGGACAACAAAATGATTTGATTTCTGATAGTACACTACAAATTAGCTTATCAGCTAACTTTCTTTTAGCTAATTATGCAATGAGTGAGACAAATTCCCTTTGATTTTGTTTTTTAAATTGACATTATTTTAGTGATAATAGCTGCTAATATTATTCTGTAAACTAACTTTATCTTGTCACGTTTTAAGATAATATATTGACACATATTTAATCACATTTAATTGAGGCAGAAAAACTAGAATTTGAGTATTGTTTATTTTTATTTTTACAGTTTTTCATGAAGTTGGTGCGCTGAGTTCAAACACGTTATGTATGCTGTATGTTACTGTACCGTAGTTACGGGGTGGATGCGCTCCTGCGCGTCATTTTCTAACCGCACGTCTGATCCCCTCAGGGCGCGCCGGTGGAAGTTTTGGATGAGGACGCGTCGTTACTGCAGACGATGGCATCTGCACCTCTGTTAGGCACAGCTGTGTGTGCGAGCTGCAACGGGGAAATTGTGGATAAATATTTGTTAAAGGTAAACACTTTTTTTTTTTTTCTCGAGGATTGCTTTTTTAAAATTCTGGATTATTAATTTTTTTTCTCGGATGCGTTTGGATGTCTTTGGGTTTTAAGGCAGGTATCCATGAGTGTATACGGACCTTACACCGTGATTGACTTCTGCCGATTTCAATTGATCCCGTCTCTGCTTTAGGTTAACGACTTGTGCTGGCATGTGCGCTGTCTCTCCTGCAGCGTGTGCCAAACCTCACTTGGCAGCCACACGAGCTGCTACATCAAAGAGAAAGAGGTGTTCTGTAAACTGGATTACTTTAGGTATGTGCATCGATTGTTCTCAGTGCAGCTTAAACGACAACCAAAGCAGTCGGAACGAAATAATTAAAAGAAGTGCATAATAATTAAGATATTACAATGCATATAGAGGAATATTAACTGCAATAATAATAGTCGCAATACTTTGATTTGAGCTGGATATTTTACTTTTTAAAATGTTGTTTTATCTTTAATTTTAATTATATTCTGTGGCGAGGAGACAATGCTATTGCTCTTTGACTAATTACATTTAACAGGGACTACTTTATGTCAAAATGTAACAACGGCAGCTGCATGTCAGAGTATTCCTTCAGTGGTCCAGGTTCAATTCTGGACTTATTCTGCTGGATAAAAAAGTTCAAAAATAAAGCTGCCTTTAAACGCCCTCGAGGCAGCATGCGGGTGTCTAATTTGCATGACCGTCACCTGCAGAAGATACGGCACCTGGTGCGCGTGCTGCGGCCGGAACATCCACTCCACAGACTGGGTCCGCCGGGCGAAGGGCAACGTGTACCACCTGGCCTGCTTCGCCTGCTTCTCCTGTAAGAGGCAGCTGTCCACCGGGGAGGAGTTCGCTCTGGTGGAGGAGAAGGTGCTCTGCAGGGTCCACTACGACTGCATGCTGGACAACCTCAAGCGGGCCGTGGAGAAGGGTGAGCCGGCCGGCCCGGTGTCCGCTGAAAGACTCGGTCCTTGCTCTTGTTTTTAAAGTCATTTACAATTGGAGGCCGGAGGAGTCATTTAAATTACTTAAGAGTATGTTCCTCCAGATCTGTCATATTTTGACATAAAAAAACACAATATTTCCCCTTATCTTTAATTAAAAGAAAAAATAATAAATGTATCACAAAACTCTGATTTTTAAACTAATGCAATTTGATATGAAATGTATTTAAAAGGCCTAACCTCCTGAACATACAGCATGTGCCCTATATCATGTCCTGAGAATCGATTTTAAATTAAAGTGAACTTGTCCCAGACATTTTTAATGGCTTGGTTTATTTTTATTAAACAGGTTTAAAATGTACTGTATTTCAAAAGGAATACAGATTTCTTAATTGTGTGCTGAATATTTCAAGATGTTTTAATGTGAATATCTGCTCTTGTTGCAGGAAACAATGTTAACATGGAGGGGGCTGTGCCCACTGAGCAGGAGATTAACCAGCCAAAACCCTCCAAGAGAGCCAGGACCAGCTTCACCGCCGACCAGCTGCAGGTCAACCTCCATCCTCACATACTTCAGACACATAAATAATACATAATATAATTATTCCGTCATTTATGGCCGAAATAACTGAGCCTATAAAAACACTAGCCCCATGCTGTTGTGTTGTTTTATTATAATTACAAATTTGTGTAATTAAGATTTAATTTACAGGGTACAACTAAAATAAGGTGTCAATTTTAATACATTTTCATAAATGTAGCAGCATTTACTTTCATAAAACAGACGTGATGAAGGCAGACTGCCACAAACAAGGATGCTGGTTTTTAAATCCTTATTTTACAGTTTTTCTTTGCTTAATAATTATAATGATGTATTGTTCAGGGCGCTATAATTTAATGTCCAAAATTACCCTTTTCTTTTCTTTTCTTTTCTGTTCAGTGTTTTTTTTATTCACAGTTATCTGTATAAATACATTTATTATTTATTAACAGCTTCTGAAACAGATAAACCAAATTGGTAAACTCTCCACAGTTAAACATGCATTTCCTCACATGACAACAAAGTAAACTGCGTGATTTTTAAATCATTTTCTTTTACCTCTGAACATGCAGGTGATGCAGGGCCAGTTTGCTCAGGACAACAACCCCGATGCCCAAACGCTGCAGAAGCTGGCGGAGCAGACGGGCCTCAGTCGAAGAGTCATACAGGTCAGCGGAGGAAACGGATGATGTAATATACAGTATGACACTAGAGAGAGGAAAGAGTTCAAAATAACCACTATATGCTGGTTAAACATGTACAAAACCAAAAGAAAAACAGAAATTATAGCATAAAATATACTTGTTTATGCTTTCAAATAATACCGGTTTGTATAGCCAGCTTTGCACATCATCCATGCTTTGATGTATGTTATTGGTTTATGATTATTGATGTATTATTGTGCATTTTAATAGCTGCTTGAGGTGAAGCTAGTTTTAAATACTGTAAATTGTGCTGGACAGTCTGATCCACAACAGTGCATTGTGTTTCATAAGATGATCATGTTTATAAAATATCAAATATAAATCGACAAAGTAACTGTTATGGAGTACAAAGTACCGGTACTTCATTTCCCTCTGAAATGTAGTGGGGTAGAAATACAATGCAGCAATAAAATTGAAATACTCAAGAGCAGTAATACCTGAAAATCAAGTACAGTGATTGAGTAAATGTACACAAAGTGTATAATTATGAGAACCAGAACACATTTCTACGTAGAAAAACACTTTTGAAACAAAGAGGAGGAGGTCATAGGTCAACCACAAAATGGGAGTGTTACAACAGAACTAACGGTAAACTCTTTGCAAAGTTATTTAGCGGTTCACGAGCTGTGGTTCCATGAATGGTTGTGAGACGGTTTCCAACGCTAACAATGGTTTGATAGTGACGACGGTTTTACTCACCGGGGGCAGAAGTGACTCCTCGACCGTCACAGCATGAGGTTTCTTGGCGGAGAGATAAAAGCTTCTACGGATTACATCTCTGTGTTTTGTGACAATGGATGCTTCTGTCACGGCTTGTTATTACCCAACGAATCCCTCCTCGTGCCCTCCAGGTCTGGTTCCAAAACTGCAGAGCGCGCCACAAGAAGCACGTGAGCCCCAACCCCAACTCCAGCACCCCCATGAGCTCACTGCAGTCCAGCCGGCTCTCCCAGCCCACCCTGACCCCCGAGGAGCTGCAGTACACGGCATACGGAGGCCCGGAGGGATCAATGCTCTCTGCACTACACTCCTTCATAGACAGTGAGCACCAGCCTTTTAATGATCTTTACTATATGACAAATTCCTATTTTAACATTTGAAATAGTATATTGTTATGGCTTATTTCAATGGAACAATATCTTAAGTATTGCAACTAACAAGAGGCACTAATAAAGGTTTTCTCATTATCTTCTTTTAGTGATTGAACCTTTGGCTCTGAAGAGGGTAGCAGATAGTCAAAGAAACAGATAAGCGTTAAGCTATTTGCTGATGATTTGAGGTTATTTAAGTTACATTTTAAAAGTCTATTCTAAGGTTGAGAGCATTGGGGATGTTTCTAAAATATCAGATTATAGCTGGGGTCGGCAACAGGAGGTGCCAGTTTAACATTTTTATTGTTAATCAGTGTGACATATCAACATTTAGGTTAACATTAAGTTGAATCATGACACTACATTAAACAACGAGTAGTAGCCAATCAGAGGCAGAGTAGGGCGGGTCTTGGTGGAATGCAGGTGGTGGAAACAACAATCAATCAAATCATTCCAATGGTGGCTGGTTGCCTAAGGTTGCCTTTACTCCTAAGTTATAGGATGAACATCGAAAAGACGTCCGTCCGGACAATGAATGAATGTCGAAATTAAAATTATATATTTGTAAATATTAATATCATTTTTGGAAACTGTAATGACTGCAGTGCTCTCTGTGCTTGCCCACAGTACACTCCCCTCCATCCATGTTTCAACCGCTGCTGCCGGCCCACGCCATGACCTCCCTGCCTGTGTCTCACGCCTGAGACACACACACACACACACACACACACACACACACACACACACACACACACACACACACACACACACACACACACACACACACACACACACACACACACACACACACACACACACCAGATCTTCATGGTAAATATGAATCCATTTCAAGTGAACCATTAAACGTTTCCTTTTCTTGCACTGCCAGTAATTCATCACATGTCGACCTTCTTTAAAAACACTAAACTCACTGTTGAGCGTATCATGGATGACTATAATTTGTACTGTATAATGTGAAAATGGAAAAGTTTCAGTGTACATCATTGGATTGTGACATACGACATCATAGATTTATATTTGTTTGTGTAGTTGGTGACACAGTTTGACCGTGCTCTCAGTGGAAGACACCACAATGTCACGTCATTATGAAGGTGAACTTGAAATTGTTTATATAGCAGTGTTTGGATATTGCAATTTAATTTATTTATTGTATGTGAAGTCTGTTTTGAAAATAAATGTCTAATTTCACAAACCCGCGCCGAGTGAATGAAAACAGATATTCTAGTGATCCGGTGACAGCGGGCATGCTGCAGTGTTTAGAGCTGATTGTGCAGAATCAAATGAAATGCAATTGTAAGAACTATTTATTGATTAAAACAGAAGTAGGAAAACATCTACTATTTAAATGTAATATACTCTGTTAGAAACACATGCAACCTTTACTATATAAATAAATAAATATATGACAGAGGCATTAAATCGGTCAGCTTTCTGCACAAATGAGCCAAAATAAATAACACCGCTTGGAGTATTGACAGGTTTGAGCACTGCATCTTCAGAGTTTGACTTTTAAGAGTTTGCGGTGAGAAAACCGACGCACATTCTAGCGAGGGGAGCAGATTGACTTGTGTCTACTTGTTGACTGTGGTTGACCAAAAGAATCTAATTTCCAGACATGCGAGGGAGGGGGAAGGAATATAAAAACAGTTTTTACTTCACTTATCAGATCTCAGGTATTCACCCTCATGGGAATGAAACTAAAACCTGAACCATGAACATAAAGACACGCAAGTCTACCGGAGTAGTTATTCAGTATATAAAAAAAAAGGAATAATAACATGCGTATACCCACTCGTAATGTGCCACACTGAGTGCCACATGCATCATTTCTCTCCCTTCAGACACACAAGCAGAGTTGTTGCTTACGTCGTGCGTGTCCCAGCGTGTTCAGCTCGAACGGAGGCAGAAGGTGTGTGAGCAGCGCTGTCACTCGGAGGCCCCGTGAGGGCCGCTTCTCAGGTTTGACAAACACGCCACAAAGATACAAGCATGAGTCACATCTCAAAGATATGAACGCGAACAAGTGACGCATGGATCCATTCAGGGAAAAGAGGAAAACATCACCAGGAGTTTGATGTCTGTGAAACACAAGGACACAGCAGCTGTGCCGCTCATTTATTCCATCAGTCATTTTACCAACAACGTGGTGACATCCAAACCTAAAAATCAAACCTACTTTGCAGAGAACTTTCTCCACGGTTTTGATTAAAAAAATAATAAAAAAAGAAGCAGGTGCTCCCCCACAGGATTGCATCAACGAATCAAAAATGTGGTCAAAGAGACGGCATCGTCCACACTACCGGCTCACCAGTAATACAAACATTCAAACTGACATCAGCTGTTTGCATGTCTGAAGCCAGAAATGTGCTTTGACGTAATAAGCACCAATGTAAAAACGGTAAATAAAAAAATATAAAAACACAACCTGATAAACAGAAAAGGTTCTGGTCCACTAACACTTTAGTAACTCAACAATACTTTTCCATGGACCAGCTCCACTTTGGAGCAACACCATGAGCCATCGTGATGACACAATGTAACGTTGTTTAAACTGAAGTTCATGACTTCAACCAGAAATGTTGGCGTTATGTTTTGTTCAATAATCAGAATTAAGGTGCTACTCTAGATCTAACTTGGCAGAAGCAACGACTGAAGCGTCTTCCTCCATAGGGAGCACAGTGGTTGTTTATGTTGGGTATTAAATATAAAAAGTATCGTATGAACATCTCAAACCTGGGGGAGTATCACTTTAAGAGCACTTAATGTAATGTAATAGCACGAGTAACACGTCAAGGTTCTGTGTTCTTTGCTGGTGGGACGCACAAGCTGCAGCTGAGGATGAACCTGTGACTTTAAGGTTGTGTGACGTGCTTCCAAACCACCAAACACAGAACATTCCTCATGCTTCACCTTCCATTCATAGCCCCAACAGTGAACCGCCATCGCTGGCTGCTGACTATCCCTTTAACAAGTTCCACAAAAATGAAAAGCATCTTCAAATGTAAATGATGGAGCTGCAGGATGTAATTAGACACTCAATGTGGAATTTCTGAGACAAAAAAAAGGCACTTAAAGAGTGGAGCACTTTGAACTGCTCTGCCATTATGTCCTTGGCAGTTAAATATGAAAACAGTGGACGCAAATATGCTTCTCAATGTGAGACAATATGAGGTCAAAAGCTGTGATGACACAATACACAGGTGAGCTGACGTTTGACCGTTTCACAGAAGAACTGGTTCAATCAGCCGTTTGCATTCACAGCTCAACAGCACACAGAAAACGTCTGGTAATGAATGGCGCCACCGAGTGGTGAGAACTGGCAACTACAAGATATTAAATGACATTTACCACAATCTCAATAAAGAAAGAAATCACTCATTCCAATAGGAACTTAGTGTGAAGTGTGACTGTGGCTGTACACAACTATACATAAATATATATCTGTTAGAACTATAACATAAAAAACTAGATATTTACAAGAACTTGGTGTGACGTTGTACACCATCCAATAAAAATACTTTTGTATACAAACTGAGTTAGCTATAAATACCAACTAAATATAAAGTCCATAAATCATTAGTATAGAGTTAGTGTGTCCATTAGAGTGTACAGTTGCAACTTGTGCACACTTAAAATACATTTTCCTAAACGCTTATTGCCACATGGGCTTGTACCATGCTTTGATCTGGAGGATGTCTTTGGTCTTTCCTTCTACTTCCTGCTGGTCACCTGAACGTTTTTCTTGTTGAGGATATGCCTCAAGGTTTTGTCCATGTAGAAGGGCCGGTGGGGAGAGCCGTCGTTCACCTCCAGATCCCACACTAGGAGGCAGCAGTAGCAACAGGATTAAATCTCAGATGGACCGGACAATACTTCAAACATTTATGTTTATTCCAAAACAATTTATTCACATTTTCATTGGATTTCATTGATAAAAAAATGCTGCTGTACAAAAAGAACACTGAATAACCTCCAGATAGATGCGTGTAGTATACTTAGTATTGAAACAGCAATACATCCGAACTATCCAATAAAAAAATTACCAAAAATGGCTTTGACATCCTTATATAAACTGTATCGCAAAAGGTTCCTGGTGTTGGGGCTAAAACCACAGATTAAGAGGAACATTTTTTTTTTTTTCTTCACAACTAGGCACATAAACTAGTGGCTGCATTCAGAAGTGTCCTGGTTCAGGTTCTGTTCAGAGTCTAAGCAAAAACCATTAAATGTCTTTTGAAGTCTCGACCTCCCGCAAAGTCTCTGGTTTACAGTACGTTTATGAGCATGATGGCGACATTTTTTTCTTAAAAAATAAGAGAAACCTGTTTTCACTAAGTGCAGAGTTACACACTATTTTTGGATGCGTGTGTGTGTGTGTGTCAGTGTTAGTATAAATACGGTGGATCAAAGCAACCTATAAAACCAATGGTAAACATCAACAGCCAGCAACATAATCATGCTCGACAGAGGAAAGAGATCACATGGTTCTTTTCCCATGTGTGAAAGTGCATACAAAACATGATTTTACACTAGAAGACCAAAGTGCGACAAGAGGGTGTTCCATAACGCCACCTCTCTCTCTCATGGTGAGGACATACGCCGTAGTCCAACAGTGGCATCTGTACATCTTAAGGTCCTTTAAGTTTGTTTATGCAAAAATGCTCTTGAATCATATTCATCTCGGTCTGTGCGTCCGTCCTGCGAGTTGACACGTACCCTCTCGGTAAGGCAGAGGTCAGCAGAGAATACAGAGAAGGAAAGGAGAATAAGCGAGGCAGAAAAAAAGGCAAGTATCTGAGTTTGGCTCAAGAGAGGAAGTAAACTGGTCTTTTCTAGTCCCCGCCCCCCCGGAGCCTTTTTCTGGGAGGAACTGAAGTAAAAGCGTGTCCTTTTATGTCCAGACCATCCCCGACCAGGCCGGGATGCGTCCAGTTTTGATGCTTAGCCCTACAGTACTCGCTCTCGAGCGTCCGGACCCTCACACTTACAGTAGATATGGAGAAGTGAGTGAGAGAGTTCAGTTAAAAAAAAAAATAAAATGGCACATCGCTCAGGAGGCAGCGCATAATTTGGCACCCTCCTCTCCTTTGCGCAGGATCTTGTGCAGGCCAGGAGACATGTAGTAAGGCCTGGAGGGAGAACCGTCGTTCCTCTCCAGGTCTTCACCTGAGACCAGGTAGCCGGCACAGCAGAGGACAGGGGGGGGGGGGGGAGCAGGAAGAGCACACAGAGTGATAGGCAGGAAGAGAAAGCAAAGCAGAGACTTAGTAGAGATAAATACTCAAAAGGGCCGTGCAGGAATTAGAGCGCTGAACGAGCAGGAGCCAGCTTCAGTTGTCATTTAGGGTCAGTTTTAAAGAAGGAAGGAGTTCAATTTAGCTGCTGACGGGCTACTAGACATTTAATCGTTAACCGTCGCAGCAGCGCACATTACAAGTAGTCCTATTGTCACATTGCGTCACGTAAATGACTGAAAAAAAAACAGCATACTTACAAAAGCAGAGGAACAACGTGTCCACACACATCGCATAGACGTTAAAAAAGCCATGTGCGATCATGTAGGATCCAAATATCACCGTCTGAAAGAATCAACAGGTCGCAGTCAGTCTACACTGTCAACATGTGTTATTATGCCATCTGACTTGGTGTTAAATGCAGTTGAACTACTTCCCACAACTAAGACAAATATGTGGAACCCAGTGAGCATTGTAATCTGTGCCACAGAGACCTCTTACACCAGGAGGTGTGTGTTCTCTCTGTTCTGTGGCCAGGCGAGGTGCTAGACATTAGGGGTGGGAATCACCAGAGATCCCGCGATACGATATTATCACGATACTGCGATATTCTGAGTATTGCGATAACATAGGCCTATTTTGCGATTTATTACTTTTTTCAACTTCAAATGATGTCCCCAAAGGAAAACTGTGTCAACATGTTTTATCTAATAAGATAAAGTTTTCAGTCTGTTCATCTCACTTCAATCATTTTTATTGCAGCAGAATAGGATTGTCAAGCAGACAGAACTGTTTGTATTACTACATAGTCCAACTTAACTAAATGCAAACATGTGGACTCAGTATATGAACTATAACTTGTATAAGTAGGATATGAGAGTTATATAACTCAGTATAACTTGCGATGCGTGGACGTCGAGGGCAGACAGACAGTTATGCGCTGCACTCTCCCATGAGCCAGGCTAGTGTTGGCAGATTTAACCCCGTTGTGGAGCCAGATGTCTCTATCTTTGTTTTGATCAACTTCCTAGGCTCACGCTGACCCGGGACCTTTGCTGACCTCACCAGAAAACAACTCAGCACCATCTAGTGGACTGAAAAGGCAATTGATTTGATTTTTCCAAAAAAAAAAAAAAATCTTTTTTAATAGTTTATATAATAAAAGATCGATACTTGGACTCCGTGTATCGATACAATATCGCCACGCAAAATATCGCGATACTATGCTGTATCGATTTTTCCCCCCACCACTACAAGACATGTTGTTATGGAGGAGGACGCCTACCTGCAGGTCTTCATGGAAATGAGCAAAGTCGCCAAGAAACAAAACTACTTACACATTTAGAAGGCTTCATTTGAAATTAGTTCTAAATTATTAAATTTAATCAGTGCCATGCTTTGCAAAAATGTGACAAATGTAAAGACATAAGATAAGTTCTATGAATAATAAATACATCCATTTTAGCGGTATATTCAGTGAAAAAAGCAGAATACCTTTCATACTTTTGCTCCACACTAATGCTCCAGCAGCCTTTTAATGTATCTCGACAGTTATTTAAACAAAACACAATTAGACAAGCACTCTACTTAAACGGTGCAGGCTGAGCCAGAGACATAACATAGAGGAAGGAAGGTTCTGAACAAAACTAAGCACCTCCGAGCGTCTGGATGAAACCTTTTGTGTGCGCAGTGAGTCATCAAAGTCAGAACACAAACATCCCTCCACCTCACAAAGACACTGCATTCAGTCCCAGTTGTTATTGCTGCTGCAATTACTCGTTAAAAAACCACGTTTTGAATTCCTTACCACAAGGGGGACCCAGGAGTAATTCAGGGACGGCACCTCCTCTTGAATGACAGGTATTTTACGTGTGAAGAAGAAAAATGCAAGAACACCTGGAAAACATGAAAAAAAGCATATAATTCAAGTATATCAAGTCTTGAAATGGTTCCTTTATAAACCTTTTAAGAGCAAACATAAAGACATAAAGGATTGTTGGATGAATCAAGCAGCAGAAATCATCCTAAAAAGCTCTTTAAAACCATTAAAGGCTTAAGAGCACACATACTCGTTCTGCTACATTTAGATCAATAAATCTTACATTAGTGAAACCTGAGGACAAACAGCTCAATATTTTCTGTACAGGGATTTGCAAGGATAACAACTAGGATAAATTAAACGTAAGAGATTTAATCATTTTCACAGACCTTAGCAACAGTGAATTTAAACTTGAGCGGAAACAAGAGCATGCGAGTATGTGCACAGCAGAAATAACTGGGAGGGAGACGAGTCATCATCCACCCGACATTCAGGAGGATATCTCATCCCGTCTGTCACTTCACACTGACTGCAGGTGACATGAAACTCACCAACACTTCCTGAAATAAGCAGTTTCCCCAAGAAGAGCAGAAAGTCTGTCACTTTGTCCAGGACAGCCACCCTAGAGAGGAGGCAGAGAACAGCCAGCAGTGTCACACACCGAGACACCATTAAATACACGATGGGAAGGCTAACAAGCAAAGATGTTCAATGCTCCAAACACACGGCCTGATTGTTTCACAGAGTTATATAAAGCAAACCTACAAATCTTTTTGTTTTAGCTCGGCTTAGTTAATCATCTGTACTCTGACCTTTTTTTTTTTTTTTTTTTTTTTTTTTTTTTTTTTTTTTTTTTTTTTTTTTTTTTTTTTTTTTTTTTTTTAGACGCACGGATCTGACACAGACCTACAAGAAAGGGCTTACCGAATAACGTTCCTCATCAAGAGGCAGAAAGCGTCCCTGGAAGAGGTGCAGAAGCTCTTTCCGTATATTGCTATCTGTAGGTCAGACAAAAGTAGAGAGTAATGAAGTGTTGAGAAACAAGAAACAACAACGGAACTAAAAACAGATATTTGCAATAAATCAGTCCAAATCAGAGGTTTCTTAACTCACCATAATGTATGCGTTTCTGTTTATGAACTTGATGAAACGTTCCAGGCACCAGAAGCAGCATTTGAGGCAGCACAACATAAATCGAGCACATTTGTTTTGGCAACCTGTGGGAAAAATCATCATTTATCAACATCGCGTCTGGAATAACCACCAAATTGTGTAAGATTTGTGTTTTAAGAGTCACAGTTTACCTTTCAGTTTGTGATCCAGGTACTCGAGAACAACTCGGATCATCTGCACCACAGAGAGGATCAGAGAACCGAAGGCCAGAGAACCTGTGTGGTAACTGTGACACGAGAAACCAAAAGGAACAGATATTGGAACATTTGCGGAGGATTCTCAGCAGATTCAATAGATGCTTTGCATTGAGAAAAAATGCCTTATTTATGAGACAAGCACTGTCCCAAATTTGACTTATATTCATTCCATACATGTTTAGGGGTAAAGTGGTACAATAGTACATGTCCTTACCGTATGGCTTTGCTGAAAGACGAGTAGAGGGGGCATGCGGGGATGTCGTTGGGCTTCTTCAGGGCCCAGTAGTAGGAGGCGAAGGCCCCTGCCAGGGTGCACTGACCCAGCGCGATGGTGAAGTTGACCAGCCAGAGGAACATGAACAGGTTACACATATGGAGGACCAGGATGTAGCGATGGTACACACTCTCCCCACCGTAGAAGGCAAACATGCATTGTGACCCGGGGCACACTGTGGTCATGTTGCTCTGACTGAAGGTCTGAAAGAAAGCAACAGATTTGAGTCAGACGAGAGTGCTGTGATCTCGTATTGGCTTAAATATTTCACAGCGAGACAAACTACTGGTACTCAATCACAAAAAGCTCTTGGCTTTTCCCTCCACTGCACCACTGTAGCATATAAAAGCTTTTAGATTTCACATTACCTTAAACAGAGGGGGGGGGCGGCAGAATGATGAATAACATTTGTCAAATAATCACTCTTAGCTGTCAGGAACTAATGCGAACTCTATTAACATTAGAGCATTAGAGATTGATTCCAAGAACTCACTGCTAGATATCACATTTGACTTATAGGCAGAAGCTATTACATCCACTTTGATTGATTACAGGCTGACCAGGAAGTATTTAACAGAGCGAGAATGGCAAGGTTACAAAAAGGAAGAATGAGTGACACCAGCCAGTGGATTTCATTGCGTAAGAGAGGGGAGCACTAACCTTTGGACTGCAGGTGAGGTTGGCATACATGCATTTATCATCAGCAGCTGTGACCTTGTAGATCGCGTTACCCGATGATGCTAAGAAGCTGAGGACAAACTAGTTCAGGGCAACAACAGAGGGACATTTTATCCACACAGCAACCACCGACTGCTGACAAAAGAGAGGCAGTTTTGCTGCTAGGTCGATGCTAAATGAGTCACCGAGACACAAGAGCACAAGCTTTCTCCCATTTTGCTCTTGCTTTAAAAATAAATTCAGTTTTATTTCAACTTGATGTCGTGCGTTTCTACAGCAGAACTCTCCGAGTGAAACAGTTCATCAATGTAGCAGCAGTAAGGATACACCGCTGTGACGGCCCAGTAGGCAATGCAGATGGCCAGAAGGAAAAAGGTGATGATGGGGTAGAAGAGAGTGGACATGATGTAGCCGATGGCCCTAGAAACAAGAAGGACCAACGTCAAACTATTTCATTTTTAAGGAGCGAACGGAGCTTCTATTGGTACTTACTTGCTTCCCTCCTGCAGTAACGCAATGGCGATGCGCAGCCTCGCCCGCAGAAATATCAGCATAACCACGATGATGACCTCAATCACAGAGAGCGAGACCACTACAAAGTAAAAGATGTTTCATTAATAGTCAATGCCAACACATATCTCTTGTGTCTAGCAAAATCTAGCAAATCTCGGTGGGACGAGCATTGCACCACGGCCGTCAGGGTTTGGGTTTACATGTTGCATGAGAGTGGATAACAACATACTGAAGATGAGCCACGTTTGGCGGAGCTGAAGGTAAATGCTGAAGTCGGTGTGGAAGCCGATATCAGAGATGGTGATGTTAGCGCCGCGCTTCCCGCTCAGAGCGCTGTACTCCCAGAAGCAGTGCCAGATACCTGAGAGACACGGAGAGACAGAATGAACGTCAGGAGAAGATGCGACAGGTAAGGTTAGGCTAATCTAAATCTGCCACAGTTTGCCATGACAACAGCACAGCACATGGCAAAGACCACCGTCTGTGGTGAATTCTCACCGAAGGCGATGGCAGCGACGACACCGAACATAATGAGCCACAGGAGCACACCGGCAGTGTAGCGCAGCAGGAGGATGAAGGCCAGACTGACCACCATGGTGATCACCAGACCACTGCAACAACACAGACACATACCGGGTACTGACCAGTGTCTGACGGGTAGGACAGTAGCAACTCTAACTAACGTTACAGGGTAAGCGTTGAATTCAGTTTCATCACTGATGGGGCAGATAGAGGAGCACATTATCCATTCAGAGAGTGAAAACCTTCTTACACGAGGATCCAGTCCCAGGAGTTTGCATAATCCTCAAAGATCTTCATGCCAACTTCTTTGGCATTCATCAGACTGGAGATACCTCTGTGATGGAGTCACAAGGTGAGAAGGGAAGGAGTGGGAAGAGGAGAGATGACAATAAAAAAAGGGATTTAATCAGGACACAGAGACGGACTGGGGCAGGTTTGCGATGAAAATGTACTTGTAAAATGTACTTACTGGGGTTTCTCAAAAACATTTTGACACTCTACTCATCTTTGATGCGCTTACGATGAAACAAAGATGGATACAGTTTAAAATTGCTTTTTGATATTCTCAGCTTTAAGAGCTACACGTATTGGGTTATGAAGTATTCTATTATATCAAAGAGCCAGAAAACAGCATTAGTGTTACTGAAGCGCTACACAGCAGCCGTTGCGTCAGTACGGCGGTGGACGGTATAGCAGCGGGTTACTGAATGTGATGCAGAGGAGCAGCTAGTGGAAGAGCACATATTAATGGATGTGTCGGATCAAGAAGTTATTCATATTCACAGTACAGCTTAAGTGTCCGATAACTAATAAAACTAAATGCTTCAAATAAGATGAATTGTATTGTTTTTTTTTTCAATCTGTTTTACTTGTCACCTAAATTCATCTTTATTTAAGAAAACTCAAATGACTCAATCTGTTTTGATATTTTAACTTAACCTTTCCCTGTGAAAAAAACAAAGGAATGTTTCAGCATTCTGTCTGTTCTCTCAGTGTATTTAAAGAACTCTGGTAATGAAAACCAGATGTTGAGATCTCCACGGGGAGAATAGAACTACTGGTCACGCAGTCGGAACATTGCTCCTGCAGTATTTGAGCGCAGAGACACTGCCCTATGACTCAGATTAAAGTCTGAAGTACAGACCGAGGAGGGAGAGAGGACGAGCTAACATCGCTACGGGACAAACAACAAGCATGACGATGAAAAGCTGTTATTCAGCTCCCTAAAGGTCACCGAGTCCATAGACGAGAGCTTGGATCATATCCAGCGCTGTTATGCAAACCTGCATTCACATCGAGACCCAGGGAGCAAACCTAACGACCACCAGGGGGCACCACATCACCCTCCATGTTATTTCACACCCAAAGTAGTAGATGACTGGATGTTGTGAGGTAGATTTATGCCACAAACAATTGTGTTAATCTGTCCTTATTCCCATCCCCTGCTGCAGGTGGAGGGGAAGCCGGAACAGATTGTTTATGATGAAGAGGCGGGGTTAGTCTACAAAAAGCTACTGGCTACAGCAGAGGCAAAAGCTAAAAAGCTATAATAAATCATTTTTGAGACCTTTCCACTCCTTGCTGCATGGCCGTTACTTGGCTACGAAAAGAAAAGCATTAAAGCACATTATCTTTCACAGGTTGGTCTCAGCAGACACAGAATCATGTATGTTGTAATATCAGCTCACTGGGTTTAAATACATGATTTCTCTGCTTCTCCAACATTTGAAGCCATCTCAGCCCAATAACATGCCGATGGCGTAGATTTACAAAGCAGCTGCTGTGAGCTCGTAGGCAACGCCTGAAGTTCGAGTCTTGAACTTGCGGGTGAGCTGCATTTTCATGCGATAAACATGCAAACGACTTTGAAATGTGGTTGGACACATTCCTGGGCATCAGTGGCGTCAGTGACGTGCCCGCTTGTCCTACCCTGTAACATTTGTCCAGAGCTCTGTGGGAGCAGAGCGGGCAGCCCTATTGACAGTATAACAGTTTTAAAACACTTTACAAGGGTAAAATATGTATAAATGTTCTTTTACTACAGCAAAAAATGCCAATTCTCGATCTGATTGTTAAATTGTTTGCATAACTTGACTGGTTGAACAACAAGGATGAAGATTCACATTGCAGGGAAGCAGATCTTACTTGGCAGCGTCTTTGAGGTCGAGGACACTTCTCTCGTTATTGTTACCGTCTTTGAAGAGGGTCTCATTGGCTACAGTTAAAATTCCATTTCTTGTAATGAAATCCGGGAAGCACCGCTGAAGGACTGAAACACATTTCTTTAGTGGCCCGGCTCACAGATAGTGAGCTAATGTGTGCGGTTGTGATTACAGTTGTTCAGATGTACTTACAGGGTCGGCTTGGCACGATCATGGACGGGCAGTCTTCATCTCGTAGGACTTCTACAACGGACTGAGAGGGAAACAAAAGAGATGGCACAACAACTGAAAACAAGATGTTTATCATAGTGTTTATTATCGCAACGTTTAATTTGCAGTGAGCGTTGGTATCAATAATAATATCATTGTTCCTGTGACGTGGTTGGATTGAATCCTTTCTGATGTAACACTGTCATACTTGGGATGACTGGATGAATGGAAACGAGGGATTCAGTTCCAACAGTATGACTGAGCCGTTAGGTGCACCCACACACACACCACCTCACTTTGTGGTTCTTACACACCACCGCGCCAACGTCACTGATCTGCCGCCAGCCGGCTGAACGGGGCTGTGATGTGCATCAGCGGCTGCTAGCTCAACGTCTCTCAAGTCACATTCAAATGAGCTCTTCATTATAACCACTGGACAGATAAAGTGATGAAATCTGAGGATGGATTCACTTTTTTTTGTGTTTTCTTGTACAATTATATTTCCAAAAAGTGCGTCTACAACAGAAGAGGGTTCAAACTCTGGTAATGGACCACAAACCACCGTCTCTCACCTTACTGCTAATCTCAAAGCCCGGCTGGCAGAATTGCTTGTAGTATTCCCAGTTTTTGGTATTCCACGCATCCAGTAGAGTTGCAAATCTGTCAGGGCACTTGGAGACACAGAGCTGGAGGAGGCAACACATCCACTTAATGAGACATCCCATCAATCTTGCATAATCAAGCGTGGCGGACAGGTTGGGTGAGGAACACAGCGGTGGTGGCAGAAGGGGCTTCATTCAGTCTCTTACCTGGGTTGTAGGGCACTGGAGGGTAATCAAAACGGCAGGATTGGCACATTTCAGCATGTTGAAGTAGAATAATCTGGATTTGTTTCTGTGGAGACGATAAAGAGTCTGATTCGAGGGATTCAAAAGACAGAGAAGCAAAGTCTTATCAGCAAGCATTCAAACACGCACGTACGTACGCGTGGAGAGAGTGAGCCATGCAGTGAAGCCTGCATTAAGTTAATCACAAAGCATCGCCGTGTATTGTGGGCAAATCCTTCTGCGAGTGTAAAGATAACGCCGGGAAGCTGGCGGACAAATTGGGGAACATAATTGCTCCAGTGTCCAATCATTGAAGAAAGATATTTCTCCACTCACGCATTGGGGGTGTTCTTGTGGCCACAGAACTGGCCGCGGCTGTTGGTCGGATAGACGACCTTCCTGGGGTCGCCATGGATCCAGGCTGAAAACAACAGCACAGCACATTTTAAACATGTGTTACCCACACTAGACACAGACTCAGTGTGATCGCTCTACCGACCGAGGTACACACGGCTCTCTGTGGTCCTAAAGGACACGTGCTATCAGCGTAGAGTAAGTCTGAGAGCTTGTATCGGCTACCTTAAGACATGTGTTGCATTATTAGTATTATTAGTAGGTATAGCTGGGTCAAAGAGGGTCCTATATGAATCTATAGGAATCAATCTATAAGTGCATCAGGCCAAGGACATGCGTGTCTACAATTAGAAAGATAACGGAGATGTATTTGGAACGTATGTATGCGTGTGAATTCAGAAGAAACATCGACACAGATTTTAAAAAATAAACATCAATCCAGTTTGTTTTGTTTCTCTAGACAGGAGTAGCAGGAGCCTTGAAATTACATTTACTAAGCAATTCTAAGTTCTAAGTTGATGAAATATTGTTCTGAATGTGAAGCGGTAAAACAATGACAGTCTTTGACACAACAAGGATGATGAAACGTTACAACTTTTACAGAAAGAACACAGTTATTCAGCTGATTGCAGACAATGTCAGTGTGTATTTGAAGTCGCATCCCATTGTCGCGGCTGCTGCTCTTTTTAAATGATTGTGAAACAGAAAGTCCTTCCCGTGCCCAGATTGAGACGTGACTCCGTTGACAACAAGCTGGCAACGGACGGCTCTTTGGGGACAGCGTTCGGGAATTCATCGCTTCCCTAATTCGTGATGTTTGTCATACGTGTGAAAGACACGAGGACAGAAATGTGCGGTCAGGTGTGCTGGATTAAACAGGATATGTTTTCTGCATGAGAAAGCGGGAAAGAAAAGTGGCAGATTGGGAAAAGAAACGAGACGGTGAACTAAAAAGTAGAGGGAGAGAAAGTAAAGAAAATTTAATGGGAAAAAGGAAAACTTGAGGCAAGACGGAAATAAAGAAAAGCCAATGAGGAGATTCACCGCACTGCACACTCAGTCATTTGCAGACAAAGTGGACTTTGTCACACTCAAGTGAACGAGACAATTTGAATGAAATGAGAGCCAGAGGGAAGAAAGTCAACAGAAAACATACAAGCTGCATGTTGTGCTGAATCTCCCTCTTATTAAAAGACGAGCTCAGCTCAGCTCAGCTGCATTTCTCAACTCCCACGCAATTTCAACAATCACACATTTTGTCAAATAGCCCACAATGAAATTATGAATAAATCAAACTCATAAAAAAAAAACAAAAAAAACAGCTTATGTTCTCCTTAAGTGGCGGTGCATCCTGTGGAGTAGAGCAAAGCCATTTTGTTTGTGCCAAATTAGTGTCACAGGCAGACGCTTTCACTTCATGACCAGAGCAGAACATATCATATCGCGCACGCGCGCGTGTGTGTGTGTGTGTGTGTGTGTGTGTGTGTGTGTGTGTGTGTGTGTGGTGTGTGTGTGTGTGTCATTAAGGACTTTGCAATCAGCAGCAATGTGTCAAACTCACCCACGGTACCCAGCGCGATGTAGCCGAGGATGACAACGATGAAGATGACGCAGCACACCACATCCGTGCTGCTCCTGGGAGGAAAAAAACAAAAAATGTGTGAAAAAAACAAATAACAGACGTGTGACACTGGAAAGATTAAAAGCATAAAATAAGGTTATTTAGGAATGGTTGTCCTGAGAAAAATACATTTTATGTTGTGTTTAACCATTTCGTTGTTGGTAATCATGACGGAGCTGCTGTATGCAAGTGAGTTTGAGCCTTACATCTGGGTGCAGCACTTGCTACCAGGTATAACAAGGTGTCATCTGTACTCGGTTTTCAGAGAGACTGCATGGAGGTCTACTGACTTTCTAACGAGACTCTGAACCCCCCCCCCCCAGAGTTAACTGTCCCACAGACACAGACAGCTATTTGAAGTCTGCCTCTCTCTCCACAGCATCCTCAGCTTGCTAGTTTAAAGCAGCGTCTCAGAGTCTCTCTCTCTCTCTTCTTCACTGTCTCTCTCCCAACAACAAGCTTTCATCCCCTCCTTTCCACTCTGAGAGAAGCTGTCAGTCCAGCCCCCTTTAAAAAAAAAAACTATTCAGACTCGGAGTGCTGAGCCCAGCCTTGAATAAAGCCAGGCTCAATCCACTGTGCCCAGTAGTACCATACAGATGACATACATAGGCTCCCTCTCACACCACATATTGAGTAGAGACCCTCATCTCCTCCAGCTTTCGACCCTTCTCCTCTTTCATCCAGAGGAGCGAAGGCGATGTCAAAAGGAGGCCTGAGATCAGAGATGCGACAGTGTTTCCTCTGTGTAGTTCTTTGAAGAGAGGATTGTCCTCGTTCTGTATGCAGCATGGTGACGTGCTTCTACACGGGACACTCTTCAGCCTCCAAGTACAATTTATGATTAAGTAGCAAACAGTGAAGAGAGGCTAGAGCACACAGATCAACCCATACAAAGAGGGGTAAATATAGCTTAAAATAGATACTTATGTAGTTACATTATTCAGTGTAGTGTTACTCAGTGCAGCCTCTTAGAATCAATTATCAATTGGGGTCAGCTGTGTAATTTAAGCTTGCATTGCAAATGATCCCAGACTGTTTATAAGTTTAAGAGCTATTTTTTTATAGTCCTGCATTAATAACTGCAGTAAAGCTTGAGCTCTAGACTGGTTTGCTCTGAACTTAATAGAGAGGATTGGGAATGTTTTCTGTCCCAGCAGGGCTGCTGATTCTCCTCGTTTCTCATTTTAAAATAAGATGACTCCGTTATCACCGCTCTCATCTGAATTACATCACGACTGTGGATACCTGCAAATTCAAAATATCATATCTCCACTCACAGACCATCCACTTTCTATCTTCAGGCAAACATCCCAACATCAGCCAAAACCTCCAATGGCTGACACTGGAAGACAAAAGACTCAAGCAGTTGGTTGTCGTATGAAGTGAGGCTTGGAGACTTTTTTAGGAAAAGCACAGCAATTACTTCTGGGAGATAATAGAGAAACAAAGGCTCTGCCTGAGGAAGACGGCTGCAGTTCTACACTGGCAGTGAAATATGTATCAAAAACACCTGACACACTACAAGCAAAGCTGTTGCTGATATCGTGCATGTGATTAACAGAGAGAGACAAGGGAGTAACATTTCATCACGTCCAAGACAAAAACAAGGGGAAAGGCTGTCAGGGTTGCCATGGCAATGTTTGAATCCCTCTCCATCCTTTAGCTGGAAGATGAGTTAGCTATCACTCAGCAGCACATCGTGGTGATCTGAGGGGTTTAAAGCCGACCTCGCCTCTCCTACGCCGCACTAGGTTACTGTGGATCCATCTGCATTATTAAGACAGAGTGCACACAGCACTACGGTCACCTGTGAAGCATGCAAAGGTGAGCGTCAAAGAGAAGCTGACCAAGTGAGGGGAGTGAAAACAACTTGGCTTCGTTCTCTTATCTCAGAAAAGCAGGCCAAAAAAAACAAAAACTGCAAATCTAGTCGGACCCCGACCCGGCCTCTTCAGATGTGAAGTGGGACCAGAGGGACCAGAGCATTGCTGGTGTACTGAACGGGGAAGAAAAAAAAACATCAGTACTGGAAGTTCTGTAACACTGAAACTCTTGTGTCAGTGTTACATCTGTTGAGCTGATATTCTGAGCGAGCAGAGGTGACACAGATGGCAGCAGTGCCACAGAGTAGCATGGGTTCCAGCCTGTCCCTGCTTAGTAACAGACATTAACCGGAAAGAACACTTGGCGGGTCAGATTTTCACACTATAGGGATGTCTGACAAACACGAGGCTCCTTTAGGTAGCGGTCACACAGGCTATGGTGGCAGGATACATTTGTTTGAGAGTGCACATCAAAAGGCATTACTACATTGTGTCAAGAAGAGTTGAGATCACAGGGAAGCTGCCTTGAATAAATGCATACACGATCAGGGGATGGGTCAGGTTAAAAAGACAAAGAGTATACTCAAAGGTTGAAAGTTAAAGTTTATAATCATTTTATAACAAGTGTGTACTAGGTAGAGTGATTTAACAAATGTAAAGCTGATTGTAATGATAATCGGTGTATCAGAGTTGAAATGTGAAGAGTGTGTGTGTATGAGGAGAACGTAGATTTAAGGGAAGTGAGAAGGAGGGGGCCGAGGAGTGAGATCATAACTGATGTTTAGGGCGGAGGTCCAGTAATCGAAAGCTGATTGAATAAGCGGCCAAAAACACTGATTGCCCAAGAACAAGGCACAGAAGGAAAAAAAGGCACTTTCCATAGCATACACACACACACATAATGGTGTGATGAAGATCATGTGTCCAGAAAGGGAGGGGGGGAAAACAGATAGCCCAAAACGACAATAAATATACTTGAGATACTTGCGAGCTGCAAGCTGGGATTTCAACACGAGAGCTACCCAAGTGCTCCAAGAAGATACGGGACATCGCGCAACAGACGTATCGGAGGACTCCGTCTCTGCTCACGGAAAGAAGATTGCCATTCGTGGACAAAGATTGAAAGACGGAGATTTTTCCTCTCCCCACTGCTTGACTTTAACAACTGAACAACGGATGGACACGGCAGCCCTAAAGACTTTGTACTGAGCCTGAAGGATCGCTGAACGGACTCCGTTGGGCGAGCAGGAGGAGCCGGAGGGTCTGGCCAGACCTTCGCTCCTAACAACTCCAAAATAACTTTTTCATCGCACCTTTGAAATCCAGCTCCAACCGAGCCGACTCGGCATCGAAACATGAGTATAACCACGGTTGTGCAGTTGTTGCTCCTCAGTGTATATTTTGGGCACAGATTATATCTGTGTATTATATTGTTCCACTACACGTATATGTCCTTTAGAGGACTGCTCAATAACCACAGATTACTTCATGAAAACAAGACGACCACAGAGTCGGTTCTCTCCCAGTTCTCATTAAGAAGAGCCTCTGAGCCACAGAAACATCAAAGCATCCGTGGTGCCTTCACCCAGCTGTAGCAGTGGAATGGGCTGAAGGGTGGGATAAAGAGACACAGGAGGACTGAAACATGCCTTCACAGCAGCCTGCCAAACTCACATTGAACATAAAAGAGATAAGAGCCTACTTTACCTCAGAAAATGACTGAGTCATCAAAAAAGCCTGAGGCGAACCCCTCGGAGGGTTTTTTGCTTTATTGCACAATCCTGCTCTTCATTGTGCTCGGAAATCAGGTAGTCATAAAATGCAGACTTAATTTTAAATATCCTCATTTTTGAGAGGGACGATTGTCGATCTACAGTTGATAAGTCTGTGATTCTGTGATCGCATCTGTAAAGCACCATCACTGTCCATCTTTTTTGGCATATGAGAGCTCACTTTCAAGTGCCTAAAGTATCAAACAAGTTGCCAATTTCATGTGATTCAAAGACATCTCCTTATAGAATCGTAGCCCTTACTCGGCAGACAGCAGGCTGTAGTTCATCAGAAGTGCTCCCGTGCTTCTGGTTGAAAGACAGGCGACACCTCGATGCAATGGCCCCGGTGATGTGTGGACTACATCTGTTTGGGTGTATCTGGCTGGTTAATAGTGTGTGTCATTGGGCTAACTCCAGCCACCAGCTTGACTTATGGCCATTGATCTGTGTGGTGGAGTGGAGAGAGCTGCCAGCACTCGGCCTCAATCTTTATTAACGCGGCATGACGAATGATCAATCTATCAGCGCTCCGACTTGGGCGTGTACCAAAAGGATTATACAATGAACAAAATCAATGTACACGGAAGACAGTGACAAATAGTTAAAAGGGTTCCCGCCACCGGAATAAATAAAAAAACACATTTTCTTACAAAGCCCTAGTAGTATGCACATACACTTATAGTTTTTAAGTGATTTCAGTTTTGAAACCTGTCTGTGATTTCTGCCTACATATCTCAAAACACATTTGTAACACAGTGACATAATTGTGCATGGAAAGTATTATTATTTATTATTATACTGCTATATTTGTTAGATGCAACATGTACGTATGTGTAGTACCTGTTATGAACCGGCCCTCTGAAGTTTGGGTCATACTTGCGCGGCTCACCTATAAGAAAAGCAGAGAAGGGTGAGATTAGAATCAAACAGAACAAAAATAAAACTCACTGACTGACAAATGGTTATGAGCAACAATTCACAGCATTGGACACCATATACTATACGAGTAAAGTTAACCTGCTGTTCTATTCAACTGGCCAGTACAACCTAACGAGGCCACTTCACAGTTCAGGTCTCGCAGCAGGACTGCGGTGATGAGGGATGAGCATGATAAGATAAAGCTTTAAAGCCAAAACAATAGCTAACACAGAAATATGATAAATCATTTGAACAACTATAAGGCCGAAGCCAAACAGCGTATATATGGGTCACAGTGAGGATTCCCCATTTGACCCAGCAAAGCGAATACTGAACCAATGTCACAAACACCATCAGTCACCCGAGGGGGTAACTCCCACTGGGTGCTCCTGCAGGTATGAAGAAGCATTTGCATTCATCACTGGCTTCTTCTTTGGTGCCCAAGTCGTCTCTAGCCCAGTTGAAACTGAGTCTAACGTGACTGGGGACCTATTAATCACCACACATGGAGCGTAATATCTCCAAGCAGCTGGGGCAGTCTTAGGGGCAGCATGAGTGGGCCAATCTCCCATCTGCCCATTCATCCTGTCGAGAGACGTACAACTCAGCCCCGCTTCTGAGAGTGTGAGGAATGAGTACACTGTACCACGTACAAATCATCTTCTGAATGTACTGTCAAATGTAATGAGTCCTGAATTTAACAAGCACATAACCCTGTTATTTCTATCAGAAAATACAACTAAAAGACCAAAGCCAACAGTGAATGTATCCTAATAACAAGTATTGGCTGTAATTGATTGAGTTTACGCCTCCATCCCATATATCTCCGAAAATATGCAAAAGCTATTACAAACACATTAAAAAGCCATACTGTTGCTTTGGGTGATATAATCTTCCACTACACTCAACTTGGCCAGTGTAGTTTATTCTGGAACAAGATTATGACCATGCTTATAGAGTTGTGTGTGCTGTGGTTGTAAAACAGTGAGCACATTTTTATCCTACAGATCTCAGTGTGAAAGTGAACCACCACATCATCTGGTAATCTAGACAGAAGACAATGAAATGAAGGAACAACACTTTTAAAGACAGGTAGCTCTATTCACTGTTACAACCATTAAAAAGCAAAAGCAGCATACTCTGTTAGCGCCGCAGGTTTTTACGTAGCAATGTAATGTTTTCGAAATTTAGATCTTTATTTTTAACCTCTCCGGGTATTCTCACTATTGCACATGCTCCAGGCTCAACGTTGAACTATGGCGAGCTCGAAATCCACAAAAGCAGCCTGAAAATGAAGCTCATTCTGAACAGTGAGCAACTTTCACAGGATTGAGCAGGCCACTGTCTTTGAACGCAGCATCCAGCTCTCCATGGTGTACACGGAGTAACAAACTAGATATATTCAATAGGTATACTGTAGCTAATGTCTTATACATTATTATTCAATATTTGATTTATTTTTTGCATGGATGGAAATCAAACGCACCTCATCCTCTCTCGCTTCACATAAAAGCATCACAGACGATACACAAAGGTAACATCGCATAATTGACTTTCCGTTAATTGGATAAGGTGAACATGATGATTTCGTCACTTTACTGGACAAAATGTATACTTCTTTTTTAGAAATAAACTCCAAAACACAAAGTCGTCTCTTGTAATGTACTGCTATGCTTCAGCAAAAAGTCATTATTTTACAACAGAAAAACACATTTATTCACCAGATGAACTAAACCAGTCTCTGCCAAATGGTGACATTATTGTGATGTCGACACCATTCACACCTCCTCTAAACGTCTGTTTAGCCTGCACTACAACACTGTATTGGCTTTCCTTAGTCCGCCCATAAAAAGGTCAGTAAAAGGCCAAATACAGTAAATGCAAAAACCAGAGCAACATCTCTTTCATGAAACTAAAAGAATTACGCTCAACAGAAGTTAACTACAACTAAAAAACATCTCTTCTGTTTAAAGATTATTTTTTTAATTGTATAATGCCTGGACTGGACACAATTGCAAAATGAGAAACCTTATAATACAATACATGTATGCAACCGCCCCCCCCCCCCCCCCCCCCCAAAGTCTCTGCCTAGAATAACTGAGCACAGTAAAGCCTGGAGGCTGCTCCAGCTACACATCCCATAGTGACTGAGTGAAGTTACCACAATCGTCTGGCTATGGTGGAAAACAAGGTTTCTAAAGCTAATATTCCTGCATGAAGTTAAGGCGGATGTTACACACATTTGCATGTGTGAAAGTATAAACTTTCTGAAGGATAGAGATGAGAAATTGCTGGGCCAACAGTAAAATAATGTCAGGAAAAGTGACAACAGTTTCTCTAACCAACAACCCTGGTGCCCTTAAGATGCAGAGTCAGCAGCAACAACAAATGCGCTGGACTGGAAATGTACTTGAATCTCGGTGAGTAATTCACATTTCTGTATAATGGAGCAAGAATTATGGCAGATGGAGAACTGCATGTGTCAAAGGTCACGGTTAGCTGGTCTCACGACTGCATGGGGCTATGTGCAGATGTTGGATCATGAGGAAATTCCTTAAATGCACTGTAGGTGAGATAATGACCATTTGAGCTCTTTGTCACGGCAGCAGCGTGAGCGGCTAGCCTCGATACGAGAGGCTCTATGTGCTTTTTTTTTCTTCTTTTGCCCTTGCTGTTAAAAACCCCATGAGTGTGCCTAGCCATCTGTTTGGCTGTCACTGAAAGCCACTCACTTTAGTGGTGTTCCAGGTCTATAAATGTGAGATGTTCTGGGTTAAGTGTGTGAAGTCCTCAGCCAAGGACACAATGTCACCGGACCAGGTGCTCACTGCAGCATTCACAGAGCGCTAGCTCTGGCTCTGGAGGATGCTACACTCCATTTCAAATGACCTACACATTTAAGAGCTCAAAGATGTTTTCACAGATGATGCATCATACACATAAAAAATAGTTTCATACAATATGGGAGAGTGAACCATGCTGCTAACAAATCAACTACCACAGGGCAATTAAAGTGCGTCAAATGTCAAGAACCATGGTCAAGCATCCCAACTTGCATTCAATTTAACCATTGAAACTAAAAACAGCTTCATACCAATTTGACTTTAACTTATATTTGTTTATCTACCGTAATGAAAAAAACAAGAGAGAAATACTGTTATACTACCGTGAAAATCTCATACTCTTACAACCCTATCAGCATCTGTGCATGATGTACTGACAGAGTAAGCTATTCCACTGTGTTGTGCCGGAAGTTGCCTCCAATTGTTTTGTATCCCAGTGGTTGTTGCTACACCCACACGGCCAGCAGGTTGCATCACATTAACTCACATCAGAGCTAATTAGAGCTGCAGCTGTTGGGGGTGAACGAGATCCGTAGCTGGGTACTAGACGGGGCCCAACGTAAGCTGAATTTAAATGGATGTTAAAAAAAATCATTTCATTGATCCTCCTCGGTTGTGTGAACAATCAAAACACAAGGTCTCCACGGTGCGGGAGACATTGTTGACGCAAACAAGTAAGTCCATATGGTGAGTGCAAGTTGAATCACACCGAGATCAAGGAGAGCCAGTGGTGAGAGGACGGATTGTGGTGCAGTGAGTGTCAGGGAGCAGAGCTTGATCCAGAGTCATGTGTGCTTGCTTGATCGGCAGACTGTTTTGGAGTTGTGGAGCAAGCAGGATACATTTGCAAGCAGCATGGTCCCCGCGCCAATGTCCACTATATGTCATCCTGTCAATACAGTATGACGGAGGGAACTCAAAAACTATCATGCGATTGTTGCATACTCCCCCGACAGGAAACACATATTGTAGTATAGTGTACAGCATACTAAAACATTCTGGAGGACTACATACCCCCTTCACTCTAACGCAATAACATTCAGGTGATAGAGATTGTGCTGATTCAGCACAGATACAATTTGCTACATCAGCTTGACGCCTTACGCCAGGCTGTTGTCCCACAACACAGATTTGAATGAAGGGTTTAGAGAGAGTGGTGAGAACAACCAGTGATGCCCGGATACAAGCAGGTTCTGCATTAGGTGAAGGGTGTTTAGACCGCACTGCAGTGTGCCGGCGCAGGAGACGAGGGCGGTGCACTGGATGTGTGCCGCTGGCTGTAGTCAGGCTGAGAGGGCTCTGTGGTCAACAACATTCGGAAAAAGCCTGGCAGGCATGCTGCACTGGGACGGCCGGAGTCACTGTTGGCTCCACGAACTGCTGGTTCTCCTCTAATGACAAGAGTGTCGAATAATGAAACGTGTCCTGCTGTGACCGAAAGATTTACGCACAAAACAACAGTGATGGTGGTAATCAGAGGCTCCGAGGCAATGAGGCTGGACTGGGTGAGGAATTACACATCAGGATCAGAGAAAAGGCTTTGGCACTAATCTTCGCTCCGAAATTCCATTTGCAGCAAGTCTGCCATAGCAACAAGATCTATGGATCAGTTTACAGTGGTGAGGACCCGAACAGCGTAAAATTAATCTGTGACACACACATTTTGTGATAAAATGCCTTCTTCCAACAGAGGTTTAATAAAAGCTCTGCGTGAGAACGCCTCAATTTGAAGTCCGTGCCTCCTGTCAGACGGATTCTAAAGTATGTGCTGGATTGACTGCTGACAATCAACTTCTGAGTGCCTGTGCAGGAAAAAAATAACAACCCAGACCGGAGAGATAAAGCTTCAACGGAAAGTCACAGAAGCAGTTAATCGCTAAACTGCACACTTATCTCCAGCAGCTCACTTCATCATAAGGTTAGTAGACTGCTCGGGGATTATCTACCGAGTCACATAATTTATACTTAGTGTGGCAAACTTCACTGCAGATACTGTGAGATCTGATAATGCGAGAACAAACCTGCAGCCTATACGGCAAATATAGAAATCTTAAAATCCAAGTCAAAAATTGAAAGCACATCATTGTCAAATATAAAATGGTAGGAATGTTAACCACACGGTACAGTGATGTAATCACACCCTCCACAGTAAAACTTTCTTTACTTTCTCCAGCCCGTTTCCACGCCTCCCCCCCAGCGTTTCCCAGCTCGTCCAGTCCACAGACACATGAACACGGGGAGACACAGGCACCAGTGTGCCCAGGCCCCCACTGTCCAACACAGGCCTCTTTCATACCGTGGTCAGGCAAACAGCTCGAACACTGCAGGTGCTCGACATGGGCTGGGTCAGAGGGGCCTTTAGGGAAGGACTTTTTTTTGTTGTCGTCACTCTGCTGATTAACAAACATTTCTAAGACCTGGAGAGAGTAGAGTGCTGTGAGTTCGCACTCCTGTTAAAGCTACACTGGGCTTAGATCCAGCTACAAATAAGTAAAAATAGAAATGTTAAAAATTCTGCATAATGATGTTGCTCAGCAGGGCAGGCACACCCTGTAAGCTGTATACAGTATGTTCATTCATAATTGATGAAAGCACTGGCTTCTGCCAATCCAGAGAGGAAAGCAACGTCCGTGACGTGGCTTTGACTGTAGTTTGTATTTCTAATTTAGCAGTGTTCATGTTTCTCTCACATCCAGCTAACCCCAACTACACTACACTAAGAGAAACTACACACATTGACTTTTGGGAACCGCATTATGATCAAGGAAGTCTCCCACACAAAACTGAGCTGAAGTAATCAAAGCAGTTAAAAAGCTCCAGATGGCTCCCCCATTTTCATAATGTTAGAAATGTAGAGAGATAATACACACAAACACTCTTTTTCTATGGCTTTCTTCCAGCACCCTTCTGTATCCAAAAACATCTTCCCTGCCACACTCTTATCCCCCCCCCCCCCCCCCCACTGGACAACAGTACAACCTTTCAAGTGCTTGTCTCCTTATTGGAACAAGACAACAGCATCCAGATCTCTGGTTTAGGTTTGACTTAGCAGAGTCCCCTGGGATCCTCTCAACTATTAGCAGATGCTCAAGGAGTACTTGGCATGTCTGGTTTTGGTAGCCCACTGGGTTAACTCCTATCTGTGCATGAACAGTGTTTACGGTGCATATGTTCAGAGGCAGGCTAAAACACGGAAACAGAGGATAGTGGGATCCGGGATGGGATTCGACCCCCAAGAGAGGAGTTAGCATCCGAGCGTGTCAGCCGCTGACAGCTAGCCTGCCGCTCTGAGCGGAGAAGTGGCAGTGTATTGTGGCTGGGGCTTTGTGACCTTGGTTACTTCTGTGGGAGCCTCCAGGCATTTCAGTGGCAGCCCAGTGTTCCTGTGAAACCAGGCTCGCTCCTGCTACTGTGGATCAGTGACGGGCTCAACCGGCTTTGGCCTGGATTCATAAAGACTTAAACAGAAGAGGATGTCCCTCATCTTGACAACCAAATATGCCATCTACACACCACTGCAAATGCCCAAATCCTCTCTCATACTCAGTATTCAAGACTTGTCTCTCGTACACAACTTCCTCAGGTATTAGTGTTGATATCGTGAAAAACCACGACAAGATAAGGCAGCTCGCTTCTCACAAAAGTATGTTCAAATTAATCTGCACTGAAAACAGATTACTGTAAAATATCTCACCCTGTAGCCAGATCTATTTCTGTGTTTTAGGAAAACAAGATCTCCAGGAACTAAACGTCCAATTACCATGAGGATTTTTTTGCCGTGTATGTTAACACAGAAAAATCCTCATCTCCCTTTGCACATTAAACTTTTATGTTAGACAAGATGTATCTGGGCCAAGATTCATAATGGTAGGAGTAATGAGACTTTGCAATTGCACATTTCATGTGCAATGAGTACATTTCCATAGCACTGTTTTCACTGTTGCACATTTGATTCAAATGTGTCCACTTTGGGCCCAACAACAACTAGCAGAAAGCTGAAGGGCATCACGTCTAAGCAACACTTCACACAAATTAAATTTAAGTCCACAAAGAGAATCTCTCACTGACTGTCCATGATGTGGCTTTAAATAAGTGCATATATATGTGTCACAGCACATCACAGAATCTGAATCTGGATTCTTTGCAGGAAATGTTCATGCACTTATGTAATTTAATGGATTTATGCAACTAGTTATTCAATATAGATTTCTCCTGGAGGTAGAAATAGGGCCAATGTCTTCATTTGATCAATATTAAAGGCAGAGTTGGTTATCTTGAGAAACTAGCAAGACTGCACTAGATTTTTCAAAAACATCCAACTGAAAAACCTAGCCCAGTGATGCCAACTCTTTTCTGATGAAAGTAACGATCAACGATAGCTCCAAAAGTTGCTAAATCTAGCAAGAAAGTGGCCAAGTCGGCCCCACTGACAACCATGTCAGGCCTCTGTCTAAAGCCACTCCCCCAAAATTATCATAATGAACAGAAACAACAAACATGGCTATTGTTAGTATGTGACAAACAGTGAGTACACGGGCAGAATACGCGCAGGCAGCTAGGCAGGTACAGGTAGGCAGGTGTAGACAGGTAGACAGGTAGGCAGGTACAGGTAGACAGGTAGGCAGGTGTAGACAGGTAGACAGGTAGACAGGTAGCCCGTCTTGCCGACTGAAATGATTGGACGGGCTTATTACAGTCCTGCAACAGCCATATATACCTGATTTAAGCATTTTAATAATTGATTAATCTGTCAGGATGTAATGACAATTTCAATAAAAATATGAATACTGTGTTTTGATGATGATTACGAACACTGCCTTTAACATCACTTCACTGTCTGTGTTCCTCTGAACCTCTGCCTTTCAGCAGTCTGCTCACATTAAACTCAGATTAGCATCAACAACACTAAATCCCTGATTTATCTAAGCAAACCTGTAGGGTGCAATGCAAGACCCTCACCTGTGCAAAGAAAAAAAGCATGTTTGCAACATCAGAACATCATGTCTCTTTTGTTCTTTTAGGATAATGATGCATTTGGTTTGATCACGCTAGCTGCATCATTTAGCAGATTAAACCTATCAAAAGCAATTTCGAGTCTCCCTGTGCACCCGAGACTCAACACCTACGTGTCTAGCATGAAGGTAGCTTTATCTCTCACTCTTTTTCCGGTGTATCTTTGGCTTGTGTTTCATAAATCACTGCCAATGTCACTTAGCCTCCTAGTCATAAACAAACACTGACTGTATTTGTACTGCAAATGGGAAATTTAAAAGTCTCCTTGCTGTCGCCTAGAAAGTCGCTTCACAGCTTAAAATGGCCCATTTTCACGGACTTGAACAAATCCCCATCCAGTGCTGTGCAGAAGTGAATCTGACAATTATTTACTGACTCACCCTATCATTAGTGTGAATAATATATACTCTCAGGCACTGACTTTGCAATCTATTGAGAAAAGACACATGAAATTAGTGTAGCAGAAGAACATAACCTTGTTAAAAATAATGAGCAGATATGCCGTGAAGACTAATAAAACGCGTAGGAGCACTATGGAGTCAGAGTGTTTGTAGAGGACAGTGACACTTAAGAAGCCCATGATGGTACTTACCGTAGTCCTGGGCGCAAACTGGGCCATTTGAGCCGCAACCTTCTCTGACTGCACTTTCACAGGAAGAGGCTGTGAATGTTTGATTCTAAACCAGGGCGCTCAGCTTTCCGTCATTGACTCTGTATGAAAATGCAGCGTTTAGGGAAGCTGCCCATGCGAGAAATTTGTTCATTAACAGTGTGCCCGACTCAACACTTTCTGTGGTGAATGGAACTCGTATCTAAATTGTTACTTACAAACCTGTCGCAGAATGATTATGAGCTATTTCCTTCTTTTATGACTGACTGAACAGTTCGGCAGGACAGAATATGCCCATTGAATACTTGCTACATAGTTATATAATATACTAGCACTTCAATCTGGCTCAAACGGCTGAACGTGAATGATGGGATGGCAGGTAGTTATGTTTTTAAGCAGCTGCTTAAACACACGGCTCAACTCATTAGTGCTCACTTGTTTTTCGCTGCTTTTTATGAGGGCATGTAATTATGTTCCAAAAAAATCCAACAATATAATATGTTAGGGAGAGGTGATAACTCAATGTTGATGTCATCATAACGTCTGCTTCAGTTAGTGGTTTCCTCATTACTTAGAAAATCACTCATCACTTTTAAGAGAGTAAGAGGTTTTCCTGTTGAGAAAAACCCAATTCTTCTCCAAAACACGCCTTGTGGCTACTGTTGATAAAGAAACGGGTGTCTGAGTGTCACTGCAATGTGGCAGGTCTAGAAAGAAAAGCCTTTTTCTTTGATTCTGCGGAACGGACATCAGAATCAACTGACACACAGTTTGGCAAGTTGGACAAGATCTATCCAACCAACTGAACTGGAAATAATAAACTAGAATCATCCACTTCCTTTGGGAATAACAGAAGTAAATCACTACAGCAAGCCAGAAACCTTGGGTACATTACCAGCAATCGCAAAAAAAGATTTCCAATCTAATTTGTCAACACTATGGGGTAAAGTATGCTGATGTAAAATGTGTCTTCTCGTTCTATGCTCAGCTGTGAGACCAACATTTTTCTGAATTGCTCTTTTGCCGAGCTATAGCTGATGGAACGAAAGCACCAGGGAGCCAATAACATAAAGCCGCTGACCTAAACACAGTGAGGCCCCATAACTCCAGCCAATGCTCCGCTAGCTAGGTCAGTGGATGCTGTTAGGCAAAATTATGTTCCTTAATTAAACTGTCTCAGTGTATTCGATGTAATTCTCTGGAGAGTAGCACTCGAGTTGACACAAGAGAAGATAATGCAGGTATATGTATTGTATTATCCTCTGTAATGATGCACACCCTGCATCTAAGTAATGCATATAAAAATAATAATGATACACCCACTCTAAACCTGCGCTAAGACGTTGACTTTACCCGACACATAATCTCTAGTGTCAGGTTTACGGTGATAGGGTTTGAAGGCCCCGGTGGTGAGCTGCATGTCTGCCGAGAGCAGTGAGACTCTACCACAGATGACAGGTTGCAGTAGTGATTGGCAGAGTGCTGTGGTCATGAGGGCTGAGGGACATTCGGGGTCAGCATGTGGGAGACAGTCAGGAGCAGACCTACTCTATATATTGCTACTCTATCTAAAGCCTCCCTGACAGACATTTTGGTTGTAAGTATTACATAAAACTTGGAGTTGGATGATATCTGTATCTAACTGACAATGATGTGGAAGGCTCTGTAGACAATGATTATAACATGAAAAGGTGAATAATCACTAATGCGCTATAACTGGGGGTGGACAGAGTAGCTGATCATGTGTTTGGTCTACCTTTGCTTTAGGGTGAATCTGAGAAAATAGATGAGTGTAGACATGATTAAAGTCACTCTTTGACAACAGCCATATATGCAAAGACATTTCTCATTGAAAGGAGACATTAATTGTCCTGTCAGTGTGGTGGATCACTTAGTCTGGGTTTCAATAGCTAGTTAGTTTCACACTGTAGTAGCCTGAGAGCAGCGGTACACTGACAACATGAATGTGAAAGGACAAAATATTTATTTTTCAATGACTAAATGGAAGATTACTAAATATAGAGAACAATTGTTTTCATCTGTGGAAGAATGAATATAGTATCAAACCCTAGAAAGCCACCAGTGTGGTAAACATCACCAGTGTGGTAAACATCAAAGTGATTCTTTGTCTCAGAGGGAAGCCACTGTGTGGCATCTGGTGGTGATAAAGGATTATTTTTGCTTTGATAAACAGCATGATTACTAAGGCCGGCTAATGGACAGAAGATCTGCTCATGTATTACATGTATCATGGAGACTATAAATCCTTTGTTGTCATTACCATTCACAGAGGACATTGCTTTGAATCTTCATCACTAACAGAACTACCTGGACTGCAATTGTTACAACGTTGTAATGATGGCGAGAAGAGGTGGAGGAAAATACTTATTGCTGTTAACAATATACTGCACATTGTTTTATACTCAGGAAACGTAGGCGACACAACCGTTTACAAAAAAACAGTTATAGTTATTATTTATATATTATCATATATATATTATTATAGTTATAGTTACGTATTTGACGTCAATCGTTAAATAGCCAACTGACTAAATATGAGCTATGTTAGCAAACGTTCCTGTAAACTACAGAAAGAGGTTAAACGATTAACTAGTCTATTAATCAATTGTCAAAAAAAAAAATGAATCGACATTTTTTTTTTCTGTATTGTATTGAATTCTTTCCGGTAACAAGAGGATACGAATAATACTCGCGACGGATTTAAACAGACGTAAGGCTACTCTTTTTCAAATAACCATTTAAAACGTCATTCTACCGTTAATGCGTATTTGATGTCATATCAATTGATCGTTGGACGTCTTTCAAGCTAAAATGCCCGAATACCAGTTTCTCAGTGTGAGGAAACGTTAGCTTAGCTGCTTTTCTTTGTCCTATTCAAAAAAACAATGCCATCTGATGGCATCGTCTTTGGGAAATAGTGATGGGCATTTTCCACCACGTTACATTCTGACAGTTAAAATAATAACCTGACAAAACGATAAATCTGGTGACATATCGGCAGACCAGTCGTTTATGGAGATAACGTTATATCTTCATGTTGTCATAACCGTCACCCAATAATGTTATACAATATATCTGCGTTTACAACAAAGATGAAGTGATGACAAGTGGAGGAGGAAAGTGATAAGACTTATTGAGTATTCACAAGGTAAACAACACAAAAGACATAAACCATAACGTTATATCACCGGAGTTAACCAGGTAACGTTAAACTATCGCCAAATAAGCAGATTCAAGACACACACGTTAGGCTACTTATTCGAACGTTAATAGCAGTTTAAAACCGTTAACGTTGACTACGTATTGGATGTCAACGGTTAACCGTTAAATAGCCCCTAAATAGTTAACAACTGACAATGTAAGCTAGCTAACGTCCCTGTAAATCACAGCAATGGGTTAAAAACATCACTCAGGCTAAATAACGTACCGTTTGTATCATGTTGTCATGTCGTTATTCACAGTACAGAAGAAAAAAAAACATGTTGGCGTTTACAACAAAGACGAACCGACTCACCATAGTAAGAGGGGACGTCCGTCTTTCTAGCCATGGCACTTAGTAGGACAAATGCGACGTCGTCTTGGTTTTGGAGACCGCATATGAGAGTCGAGGTGAACCGAGGTTATTTTTGTGGATTTCGCGCGGTCCCGTCGGGAAATAAACACAGGAGGAAACCTGGAGAGGTCTGGAGCTTCTTGGAGGATGCTTTCGGCCACGCAGCTGAGCGTCAGTCGTGTTTACAGCGCGACGTCATTAATTATTCTAAAACGGTCTTAAAGGGGACGTGCACCGTGGCTGCTGCTGCTGCTGAATTTTCTTTTCCCCATTGTTTTGGGTGTGATTTTAAAGCACATCGTTTTTGTGCAGTTTGTACGCTGACATGAACATGAGTTGGACTTACAACGATGCTAGACAACGGAGGCCTTGGTAAACGGTCTGTGTCTGCAATAAGAGCGGTGAATAACAGGAGGCCTCTTTTGGTTGATTAATAATATACAGCCAATATTGCAGGCAGTATTTTTAGGAGGCAGTGACATATATATCGTCACAGTGAGGCGTTTGGTGGAGAAACACTGCCCTCAGCTGGGCTTTCTGTGGCATTGCAAATATTGCTGTCTCTCTGCCTCCCCCTATATTTTTAACAGTGACATTAATGCATGTTTTATCTCTCATATATGTTGCACAAAAGAGTTTCCACTTGTCCTTATATTAACTTTTAACAATAATAAAGCTGTAACTTCTCCCACCTAAACAGATGCAACAAAACTCAACTCAACTCGTCAATCAAGCACATTACACGCCCACCTGTGTGTGTGTGGTTCAGATCCTTTGTGCACAGGTAAATATAATATTACACACATACATATGGGCCCTCTAAATCCATTATTATTTTATGTGTCACCAGTAAGCAGTGTTTCATCATTTTTTTCCGTGATCCAGGTGGCTCTCACTTACTCATTCAAACACAGTTTGTCCATTGTTGGGTAATTTAAACAGTAGACTACATCGCAGTTTATGAGTTGTGTAAAAATTTGCTCTGCAAAATAAATGTACATAAATGTAGTGGAGGAAAAAAATGTATTTCCCATTTCAAATGGATCGAGTTAAAATATTGAGTCACAGAAAACAAACAAAAAAACACTCAATAATACTGAATTACGTGTAGTAGGCTACGATACTTCAATATGTACTTTCCATATTGGTATTCACACACAGACCCACCTTGGTTATAGGTTTCGAGAGTAGTGACTAAGACCAGGATGGGGCAGCAGAGACTGACAATGATTCACAATAACCGGGTGATCCAAGAGCTGCAGGGTTCAATTCTCATATCAACAAAGTAAGACCAAGTAAGAAGAATGTTTCTATCTGTGACAGCTGCAGCCAAAGGGACTCAACCTGGATGTTCCCTGAATAATAATTGCACATCTCCAAGCGCTATCCCCTTTTAATGACATCATATGTAAAACGTTAAATATTTCATGCATTTGAATGTAAGATTAGATTAGAAATGGGACAGGTAATTTGTATTACACACTGACATCTGAAAAGCGATGTCTCTCTCAGTGCTCTGTCGATAAAAGTAATGGGAGCTCAGGTAGCCAAAGGCCAGGCATTAAGAAGGGATCGACTTCCCCGGGACCGATCATGTGTTGATGTGCCGGAGAGAATCAGGATTACATTATTGCCAAATGCAATACGATAAATGAAGAGCCATTTGTCTTAGGCATAGGACAGTGGCTTTAAACCTTTTATGGCCTCGGGATTTGCATCCTCCAGAGATCCGCTAATGTGTCTGGTTGTGAAACATTGTATCACAAAAAAGAAAAGGATGGAGAAATGGACGATGGTATAGCCAGCCGATGTAGAAATGTAAAGGATTGTTTATCAGTCCTACTGTATGTTTGTGTCAGACTTTGTGATGTCATTTTTGAACTTCTGTTCCTCACTTCTGATGCAGTTGGCTTTGATGCTATAAATAGAATGATACCACAGCCAGATGGACCTTATTTGGAAACATAGTGCCTGCTGTTGTGTGCATTCCCACATTTTTAGAAGTGAATGATGATAATAATAATACATTTTATTCATTTTTACGTAACACAAGACCAGTAATAGTAACAAAGAGAAACAAATAACCTGCAATATAAAACATCAATGAAATCCATAATAAAACATTTCAATAAAAAGAGCATAAGTCAGCGAATGGTGTTGGTGTGTGTTGGGGACCGTGTTATCTACTTTTGTCTGAGCCGAATTGGGCTGAACTATACCGCTATCACATGTCACCAGGTCGAGCAAAGCCTTTGTTCATTGTCAGCAGAAGGAAGGTTCACTAATCCTGCAAGGACTGAACAAGGACAGTGACACGTTCCAGGTGAATTGTGTTCCAACTGTTATTTTGCCTTTCTCCACTTTCTGAAACACAAGAGAATTTCTCTCTGTGCCGCAGTTGTCCTTTTGCAGTTTGCAAAGTGAGTGAGTTTTTATGATTAGAGGCAGAAGGAGATGCTCTCAACACAATCACCCTTTGTCTTTTTCCTTCAGCGCTTACACTTGCTGCAACAGCAATCAACCCTGCTGACTCCGAAAAATTGAAATCCCCCCAAGTCCCACCATTAAAAGGAAGCGATTAGGTAACGCTGTACAGCAGTAGCATCACCGCATAAACGGGCAGCAGAGATACACTCAATGATCGGAGGTCTTTTTTACCCACCGATAAACACAACAATTCTGAGAAACATGGGGTAACAGGAAATTGCACCTGTGATTGGTTGGGATGCCAGCCGATGAGTCAATGATCCGTCTGTAAGCGGAGGCAATTTGCAAAGAGAATGAAGATTTTTTTTTTATCTCCTGGGCCTGAAAATGCAGGAAATAAAGCCTGTTTCTACCCTTCTGTTGCCCTCTTTTTTTAAAAGATGTGTCACAGCTGGAGTGCACAGTATTTGTCTGGACTCGAGGATACAATAACATCCACCACACCACCGCCTCCACCTTTGTTTTCTGCAAGTGCATTCGAGTTTTGTATTGGTATTAGCAGTTGGATTGATGCGTACTGTTTAAGAGGTTAATATCGCCTGTTTAATAGAAATAGGTCCAGCGCTGTCTTGCTTATATTGACAGTCACATGACTGTACATCACTCTGACATAAGAAACCAATCAGCCACTAAAAGTACATTTACAGAATTGCTCATATTGAGGTATTTCTACCCTGCCAACAAGACGATTCTGATGAAAACAATTGACCATTTTGCACATTTTTCCATTAAACTGACTCAGAGAAAAGCCACTATTAGTATATATATCTTTATCTTGTGTGATAAAACACACTGAACCAAAGTTCCATTGTAGTCGAGCCTCCGACACGTACAGCGCAGACATGGTTCAGTGCAACATATGTTGTACCCACCGGTACCTGCGCTTAGTTTCACATACTGACATCTGGAGGCAACCACTCTTGAAATTGGAGACATTATAACGTGTAAAAAACAACAGCTGTCGGCTCAGCAACCAGGTGCAAACAATGCAGATCATTTCATTCTTGTATTGAATGTGGCCCTGCAGACAGACGTCTTCAAGTTAATTCCAATTCGATTTTGTTTTTTACACAGACATTGTTCATGCGTGTGTGTTTTGAGATGCGTTCAAGACCTCGGGGACACCCTTTAATCAAAATACACAGACCGCAAGCCACCCAATCCTCTGAATTCACGGCGATGATTCGCATTATGAGGCGCTGCTCCTCAGTGATGCAGATCATTTGGTGATTAGAATTAGTCTACCAGTGATATGCTCTAGGGGTGTAACGGTACGCGTATTCGTATTGAACCGTTCGGTACGAGGCTCACGGTTCGGTACGCATGACGAACCGAACAATACGTTTGAATAAAAAAAAAAAAAACAATAATTTTTTTTTTTTAAACCTTTATTTAACCAGGTAGTCCCATTGAGATTAAAAATCTCTTTTGCAAGATGTAAGTAACAATACTACATAACGTTAAGGAGCAGTTTTTGTGAGGGACGTACACGTGAGGGACGGACACGTGCCGCTCTTTCACCTTTCGCTGCCTTTGGACCGGCGGTCACCAGCGTGCTTCTCTGTTTCTGTGTATACGGCCCTGAAGAGGAGTTGTTCACTGTACACAGACACCGTGTTTGTTGTGAGTTGGTTTCTGTGGTGTCTAAAGAGCAAGAGGAGAGGATTCAAGGATGTAGCTGCTCTCTTTGAATGCGATAATTAGGGGTGGAACGGTACGCGTATTCGTATTGAACCGTTCGGTACGAGGCTCACGGTTCGGTACGCATGACGAACCGAACAATACGTTTGAATAAAATATATATATATATTTTTTATTTTATTTTTGAAACCTTTATTGATGAAGAGCCACGTTCACTCAGGTTTAGTTCCATCATTGTTCATACAAAAATGATGATGGAGAAGATGCAAGTAACAATACTACATAACATTAAGGAGCAGCTTTTGTTTTTTATGCTCATGTGTTGCTAAGAAGACACCCCAGAAGATGAGTCACTCAGGTATAGTTCCATCATTGTTCAAAGTCAAAGAATAACTTCATGATGTTAGTTTTAATGAATAAATATATTTTAAAATCAAGTACATTTCTCTGGCATTTATAGTTTTCTACTGTACCGAAACGTACCGAACCGTGGCTCCACTGTATCGTACCGAACCGGACCGGACCGTGAGTTTTGTGAACCGTTACACCCCTAATATGCTCATATGGAAAACAGAGAAATGGTGAATGTTACATAGTGCATTCTGTTTTGGAAACATCGTAGTTTCATATGAAGACGTACCTTAACAGATCTAAACAGAGTGCAGTGAGTCATCCGATATTTTCATCATTTTCTCAGCTACAAACTTATCGACTGTAACAAGAGCCGAAGGAAATGACGGTGTGGTCTCCCATTTTAGCAACCCCACACAAGTGAGTATGTAAGACTGAATTAAAAATGCTATTGATCGCTGTCAAACCAACAAATGAGCTGGCTCCATATAGGTTCTATTTCAGCTGGTGTCCTCAGAAGCTTGGATCAGTTGATAACCTTTAACTGAGTCAGAGGCTAAATGAAAGACGAAAGGTGGTCAAAACATTTGATCTAGCTCTCGGTCTCTTTTATTGGAAGCCAGACATGAACATTCGGTTTTTTATCCCCCTTTCAAATGACCTTGTTTCCATGTTTGTATTTCTGTTTCTAATGCTTTCTCTTGTTTTGAAGCACTTTTTTTTACTTTGCATGAGACACATATTCATTGTTTCCTGTCAAAGAATTTCCTTTTATGGTTTAATTACATGCATTATTGATATGTTGTGCTACTGAACACTGGACGCTACCCTCACGTCTGTGAGCTAGGACAAGCCCATCCAAAAAGTGGTGTTCAATTGAAATGTTTTTAGAGGGAAAAACTATCCAGTATTTCATAAAAAAACTTTGTTTTTAAAATATATCCAGAATCGTTATCATTATATTATATTATATTATAAAACTAGCTTGTTTCAAATGAGTTTCCCTTGCTTAATATTGTATGGTATCATAATGCATTATTCCAATTGCTTTGTGTTATCTTGTATCTCATTATATTCTATATGAATCCCTGAACAAAGCCGATTAGTCCAAAAATACATTTGTTTAAACTTGTGTAAATCTGGGCCAAGAACATGAAAGGAAACGACGTGCTGTTCCCACAGTAGCTAGCCTGATTTTTCTTGCAGCATTTGGTCTGGCTGCGATATTCCGTGTTGGTTTTGGGATAGATTACTTATTAATTCCCACAAAGCCAACAGATACATTTCAGTTTGTAAAGTGAGTCTTGAATGATGAGAACATGAAAGACACATTAGAAAACGAACACAATGAGCTCAGAGGACGTCTATAAAATGACTCATTCCCCAATATCCCAGCTCCTCCTCAGCAGATTACAGCCTCCAGCAAAGTCTGTCTCCCACGAGGAGCTTTAGCTGCTCAGGTTGCCGTGACAAACGAGTAAAATACTTCCCTGTCCTTAAATGGGATGTCCCCAAATCATCTTCAATGACAAAGAAAATGGTGATGCGTTATCATTAACACCCTTTGAAGAACTAATCTTTAACGGGATGCAATAAAATGACAAAACAACAAGATGAGGCAGCGACTTTAAATGGTTCCTCAATATCTCAAGAACATCTTTTATGAAACACTGTCACCTCCCTCAGAACACCAAGACTTCACCTGACCTACAAAAGTCACTCACGAAAAACACTTAACTCGTGTTGACATTTAAAATGAATATCATCAGCCAGTGAATCACTGCCAGCAAAGTGAAATGTCCTTTCATGCACGTGTCACTCAAGAGATCTAAGAAATAGCGTCGATGTGAGAAAGTCCACTGAAGTTGTGTTTCTGTATTTAATTTCTTATAACGATTAGCATTAAATATATCTTTCAAACTGAAAATGTACATGTGGTTTCATTGTATGAACATTGTATGTATTGGTTCCATTCATCTGAATGGAATCAATTGATGTAATTTAGGATGGTAGAAATATAGAAGAAAAAAAAAGCTAAACATTATATCTGCCTCATATCTGGTGAACCATAGGGAGCATTCATTGTTCCCAACACACAGACATACTGTGATCAGGAGGATGATGATTATACACCTGTCATCTCCGTGTAGAATAGAAATGTTCAGCTGGATTGAGAAATGGGGAGTAGAGTGGGAGAAACTCCACCGAATGACGGCAAAGCACTCATACAACAGCATGTGGTACATTATGATGTTTGAATACACTCCGGTTTAGGATGTGAGGACTTACACAATAAGCATATTGATTAACACATTGGAGAATAATACATACAAAAAAAACAACACAAAAAAACATTTTGAGACTGAATGCATCACTGGACCATTTGAAAATAACTGCGATGCTGTATAAAAGCAATGCAAAATGCATTTACTCGAAGCTAACAAGTGAAAATGAGCTATTTCACAAAGTGTGTTGACAATAATGATTGATTTAATTGTGCCAAGAAAAGCTGTAAAGGAATAATTAAGTATAGAAACAGAGATACAAATACGCAATAATGCCACCGAGAAAACACATTCGAGAACCACTCAGAGCTCCCTTGATATTGACCAGGATAATTACTGCGTGTTGCACAGTAACAGTTACGTGTTAAGTGTATAATTACCATCTCATGAACCCCCAGTGAACCCTGAGACTGAGGGTTGGGCTGGGAACACGAGTTGTTTAGGACCATGAGGAGCGCAGTGTCGAGTGAGGCCGTCCCCTTCACGGAGAGCATGGGAGAAGAGTAGTGGAGCGTCGTTTTCTTCTCTTTTTTTTTGTCACTGCTGCGCGCAGATCTGCTGCCACTCAAGTGTTGCATGCTGAGGAGTCCCGACGCTCTGTGGGAGCTTTTAAGAGGACGATAGGGTGAAGGTTGGAATTCCGAGGGGCAGTGAAGATGAAGATAAGAGTGGTAATTATGAATGAGACATCAATGTAATGTTTATTTGTGGGGAGCGTTTAGTGTTTTCTCATAAGTGAGTTGCAGGGTGAGCTGTTATTATATTGTGTACTATGATCTCATTTTAATGTTGATCATTTAAAGAATATTTAACTGATCTGATTCCTATAAGACAATCATGTAGGAGCGCACATGTTTAAAGATATTTTTTTTTCCTGCAAGAGGGGAAAGTAATCAGTAATGCTGAGATCGAAAAGTGGCCGATCAGCGTACCGATCAGGTACCGCTGAACCTGTTGTTCAGCGGTATGTGCCTATCCCATGATATGCCACTGTGTTCAGTGGTACGTATATCCCAGAGTGGTACCTATCCCTTGAGTGGTATGCCACTCCCTTTGATGTATCCTATTTCGTCCGACTTTATTGACAAAGTTACACATTGGCAATAATATCAGTTTCAGGGCACATCAGCAAAAACGAAATGACTTTATTGTCATTTAACAAGCCTTTCATATATCCGAACAAGAAAATGGACGAGATAAAATAGATACATTGCTATATTTAAGACGCTGTGTTGCGCTACTTTGTCAATAAAGTCAGAAAAATTCATTACTGGCATCACTGTTCGTGAATCTAACTAATTTGCATTAAATGTGCATATGCATCAAGATACGGCACTGGTGTGTCTGACAGTGGACTACCACTTTCAAGTGGCACCTGCCTTCAGCAAACGGTATGTACCTACTTATAGAGTGCCATTTTATATCACCATACCACTATATATATATATCATACCACTGAAATGAATGGCATACCACTCTGATTCAACGGCACATACCACTTATATGAACTTTCAAAAACGGTATACTGTTAGAAAAGGAGTGGCATACTACTCCAGGCATCGGTATTTATTTACCGCTGAACAACAGAGGCTCCTGAGGTTCCATCTGCAGCCTTGCATGAGGAAAAGAGCAGCTGCAATTACTGCGTTGCCCCTGCTTTCGAAGCTGACATTTAATTAGCGGTGATCTTCTTGATCAAAAAAAGAAAAAAGAAAATGTAGCTCTCATCCTGAAGCTGATTTTCGAAATCGAATGCTCTGACTTTATGTTGTTTCTATGCTCTTATTTTGTATCTTAACGTCTGTCATGTCTCTCTCTGCAGCGCCATGGGGTCAGTGGCATCATCTTCGTCACCATGGTTACCGGTCTTCTGTTGGTGTACAACAACAGCGGCTTTGGTGACAGATCATATCCCTCACCGTCACTATCGTTACACCGTTTAGGTGGTCCTGTTCCAGCCATGAAAAAACAAGCGAGACCGCAGCCACTCCCAACACTTGCGGGGTACACAGGTGTCATGGATCATGAGGTAATTATGCACCATCTGTGCACTGTGATCTGCCTCCTTCTGCTATTTCACGATGCACTGCACAGTGATGTCTAATATAGCTATACGTAAGAGCTAGGGAGGCCAGATGGAAAAGGGAAATCTGTATGATAATACATTTCAGTAAACAGGGCCTGAAGGCCATTTTATGGTATTTGTCTTGTTTGAAAAGAACCAAAGCTCAACTTAAATAAATGATGCAGGTAAGTGGTGCAGGTTGGTTCACCCACCACCACGGAGATATCTAGGGTAAACCTCGCCTCATCAAACACAATGACAGTGTTTTGGGGTGAGGGATCAGGTTCTTGTCGGTGCATTAGGAGCCTGCATGGAGACGGGGGTGGGATTTGGGGTAATAGCATACTGGCAGATGAAAAGTGGTTATAAAGAGTTTTGGAAGGAGCATGTGGAGGCCGGCAGCGGAGATACAAGTGACAAGGACAGCAGCGCATGGGGCTTTGTCGTAGACAGGAAAAGAAGCAGCAAAGTCACTTTGAATGTCTTTATTGTCTGGGATGTGCCAGACAGACCTTGCCTGATGCACTGAATCAGATAATGCATTACATACGGTGGCTATCCTTTGAGATGACGGTAGTAACCTTAGTCTCTTGCCATTATACATCAAGGAATTTGGCATTGGGATATATTGTGCGTGACATATTTGTGTCGAGCGGCCACCCCTTGAAAAGAAAACTGATTGTTTTGACACTTTTTCCACATATATAACACAAAGTGCACTTAATCTGTATTCAACTGTCATCCAACAGAGACACGAGCATGTAAATGTAGGGTTCAGGAATGCACTGGAAATGTCTTTTTGAAGCTTCTGGCGCTGCCCTGGTTACAGAGAGAACTGACTTGTGTGCATGTCCATAGTCACCCCACAGCTGAATGCGACGTCCAGGTTTTTCACCTTGGGTAATACAATGATTATTTGCATTTGCTTTTACATTTTACATTTTATATATTCCGTTTTTAAGGCAGTGCGCTGTTTTTAGCGATAGCAGTAAAGCCCTCTGAATGTGATAAATACATTTTTGTAGCGATTTCTACTAATAAGGAAAAGCTACAGAATGAAATGGAAGTTTATTCCAGCTTTACTGTCTCCTGTAAGGCTATAATAATAACAATCAATCTCTTAAACAATGAAGTCAAAAGCTGAACTTGCTGTGGTAGAACACTCTCTAAATGATCTCTGTACTTTACTCTGTTTGTTGGTTCATAATTGATGTACCCGCCATGAAATATTTAGTGACAAAAGCACTTCAAACCGAATGGATTTCTACCCGAACGGCTACTCAAGACATCACCGCTGTAATCTTTTGGTATAAGCGCCACAGTCAGCGTTGTTGTAATGCAGAGGCCTCTCATTGAGAAACCAGCACACAGTGTTACAGACAGATCATTCAGACGCCGTCGTGTCTCCCCCTCAGTGAGAAAGATAGCTTTCCGCTCAAAGCACATTGCTCAGGCAGGTCCGGACAGGAGAGGATTTGGAAGGAAAAAAGTGTGATTTCAGTGATTAATGATCAGTGATAGGAGAGTGTGAGAGCGATGTAGGTTTGGAGAGAGGTTTAATCCGGCGGATGCTTCCTGGACTTCCTCACTTTGCCAGCTTCTACGTTCAGGGCTCCTCTGCCATGTTGGGATCCCTTTAAAGTCAATGAAAAAAAGATTTCACCGTGGCACCTAAGAGAAATGAGTTTGGAGTTTTTTTGTTTGTTGGTACTACATTATTCACAAATCATTCATGTTCGTCCACTTCCTCCTGGCTGACAGCTGATTTGTGATGGATCCACACTGCGACATTTTCATACTGCTTAGTGTCACTATGCTCCCACCTCCCGTGGGGCTTCCAGCTCTTTCTGCTGCTGCTGCTGCTTCACCCTCCGACAGAGCCGGGGAATGACTAACCACAGCAGACCTGCTGTAGGATCAGTGGAGTGGGTGGATCGGTCTGTATTATTTCCTTCAGGGTCATCTGAGGTCCGCTGCTGCTGCTGCTGCCGCTTGAGGAAATCTTGGCTTTACCTCACACAGGGTTAAGCACACATTGACACAGCTCTGACGCACGCATGCAACCTGCATGCAAATGCCCAGACGTGTTGTTAAAATGTTATGCCCTCGTCAGAGCCAGGGAAGCTTTAAAAATGCGAGGGGAGCTCTATCTAATGTGCCTGCTGGACCCTGTTTATGATCCATATCAACTAATGTGCATATCTTGTCTGCATGGGCTGGGATTTCACCGAGGTTGGTGATGGTCTGTGGTCGCTTCGCCCATTTACATCTCACCCAGGAGTTTGCAAAACACCAAGCACACATCAATCGCTAAGACCGTGCTACTTCATGCGGCAGTGCGTTAAAGACTAAACATTTGGCTTTTCCTTCTTAATGGTGATATGAAAACAGCAGAGCAGCACTGTTGAAAGACATTTATACACTGTGAGATCAGACTATAAAGTTATGGTGCACATTTACCGTATGTGGGATATGTTGAGCGACTTGCTCGGGGTCTCTGTGTTCATGATGTTCCTCTTTGTCTGCCTTCTGCAATCTCTGCAGGTTTTTGTGAGATGTCCTTCTCTAGTATGTATTTATTTTCTTTGACAAGCTACAATAATTAGAGCCACAGAGTTGAATGGACTCTTTCAAACGCACGCACACACACACACACACACACACACACACACACACACACACACACACACACACACACACACTTGAGTTTGAACACCTAGACAGCCTCTCTTTTCTTCTGCTTAGCTCCCCATCTTCTCTCGCTCTCTGACATTTTGCCGATTCCAGTTAAAGAGATGTTGACCTTTGAAGAACTGTCAGCAGAATCAATCTACATTGGCCTTTATACACTCTAATCACAAAGCCTGTGTGAGAGCATGAATGTGGATTGTGGGCCTCTGCCAGTTTATGATGTACCTACTCATTATGGGCAATACCTCTCCGTGTCTCTCTCAGCCTACAACGCTGTCAGCCCTGGAGAAAAAGGTGTCATTGGAAAGTCAATTGTACAAAAATAAATCTCCCATCTACGCTGACCCTGTTCTTACTGGCAGCAGGGACGCCAGTCATTTACTGTTTTTTTATGGTGAACCAAACGTAATTTACTTTTACGGTATCTTGCCGTATACTAGATTACGGTATGTGATAGTAGGATAACTGGGTTTTACGGTGATTTAAATGTATATGCCAGAATGTTACCGTTTATTTACAAAGGGTAATACAACATACAGGGATAGGGATAGGTACCTACCGCTGAACAGCATCCCACTCCAGGGATAGGTACCTACCGCTGAACAGCATCCCACTCCAGGGATACCTAGCGCTGAACAGCATACCACTCCAGGGATTGGTACCTACTGCTGAACAGCATACCACTCTAGGGATACCTACCGCTGAACAGCATCCCACTCCAGGGATACCTAGCGCTGAACAGCATACCACTCCAGGGATTGGTACCTACTGCTGAACAGCATACCACTCTAGGGATACCTAGTGCTGAACAGCATCCCACTCCAGGGATAGGTACCTACCGCTGAACAGAATACCACTCTAGGGAAAGGTACCTACCGCTGAACCACAGTGGCATCTGACCATTTCCAAATGGGGACTGGCTGATCCGGTCGTGTAGCGATACCACTGCGTTTTTCTTATGGTGAATGGCAAGAGCTTGACAGGAAGTCATGAATATCATCTTCTTTCTGGGCATGGTGGAAACCAGCCAGACATTATTTCACTTCTCCCCATCAGTGTGCTGCTAACGAGGCTCCATACTCATACTCTGGTGCAGCCATCCACTTATCTCTGACTGAGGTTGACTGGAGGAAGAAGAAGACAGGCGCCTTGATTGTCTCGCCTTTATTCCCTTACATTGAGAACAGAGCAAGTTTAGTGTCGTGGCTTGAATGTGTGTTGCCAGAAGGAGCTTAATGAGATGTCAACTGCCAGGAGGGTTTCGATGTAATTAATTGGTCTCTGAGAAAAGAAAGCAGCTCTGACCATTAAACTTCACACCACACAACCACGCCACTTAATCCACCTCTGCTCTCCGTTGAGCCGTTAGTTTCAGAAAGTGTACAGTTACTGTTATGATAACGATCAACATCTAAATAATTAAGAAAATACAGCTGAGTCTTCATGATTGCACACCACTGCTCACATCAGAAGATGTTTGACATCAAGGGATAAGGTTGGAGATATTCTACATTTTTCTTATTGTCAACAAATCCCATTACAGTCTTGTAGTAATTGATAATAAAATCTTAACCATGAAATGTACCAGCTTACAAATTACTTTTTTTAGTCAGTTCAGTTAGCGTCTTTACTGATTAACCAGGCTAAGGCCTCGCTGTATTATATTCCAACTATTAGATGACTGCTTTCGTCCACTCTGCCCGCTTAATTGCTGCAAAACATTTCTGACGTCCGTTGTCTTCTTTCGTTAGTCTGCAGAATTAAATATTTAGGTCTCGTTTTATGTGGTCACACCCACTGCACAGCATATAGAAGGATATGTTCAAGTTTGCAGCTGAAAATAGTCCCCAACAAATGCACTATTTACTCCCGTTTGTGAAAGAAAAGTATGAAAAGACATTTTTAATTAAAAAAATACACGTTCTGTGTAGGTTGATTTATGACAGAATGAAACCAAACCAATCATCATTTTGCATCATCAATGCAGGTAAAGGTATATTTTATCTATCGGTATATCTTTACATCAATAAAATCTCAAGCAATGCATTGTCGAATCCTTAGCAGCACACATGCCATGGACATTACTTTTTCCATTTTTTTGAGGGCCGTATTGTGCAGACATTTCCCAGAACCTTGACACTCAATAAATACTGTGTACTACTGTGTATAGTAGCCTAAACGGGAAGTGACTTTGGATAAAGCCATCTTCGTTTCATGGGATTTGTTAACTATAACAAAAATCAAAAATTGACTCCAGTCTTACCATGGTTAACAATGACAATAGGGCCCTTTTTGTTCTTGTGCTAATGACTCCTCTCTGAGCTCTGAATAGCTCAGTATTTTGACCTGTAGGTCTGTACTCCACCCCTCTTGAACTGAAAGGGGTGCAGACAGAGACTGGTGGATTGGAGGCTCTGGTGTAATATCAGAGGATGACTGATGGGGTTTGCTCTGAAACCAATTACGATTCTGGGATCCCCAGGGAAGTGGATGAACAGGATCATACTGATGAGTCTGTGTGGGCGGTAATTGACTGGGACTGGAACCGAATCCGGAGCCACAGGCCTAACCGCTTCTTCTTCTTCTGCTGCTCTGAAGGCCACGTCTCGTGTAAAGTAAATATAGAATATTTAATTAAGCTTCGTTAAACATAGATTATAAAAAGACTGATTGTATAAAAAAGCCCTCTCTTTTGTTAACGGTTGATTTGGGGAGTCCATCTCCACCTAAAATGGCACCTGTTAGATTTTGAATTTAACTTATGAGTTAAGCTTTGGGTTGACTTTATCCAGCCTGTCCCCAATTACTGGAGCAAACCAAAAGTCCTCATTATCCTGCTGCATAGATTTCTTTCTTTCTTGGTCCTGGTTCACCTTTCACGGCCTTTTTTTGTCTACTTTGTCTTCTGCTCACGACATGTAAAGTTCTGTTTCAAAGTTGTTTTGTTGTGTGGCGACTGTCTGACGAGCACGAAGAGAGAACACTTGACGTAAAGACTCATGATAGAGAGAGAGAGGAAGCAAAGGAAAGTAGGCTTCATTAATTGCAAAAACAGTAAAAACAGACGATAGCTATCGTGTTGCATTGGTTAGCAGCCTCATTGTTGGAATGCTGTTAAGCATTCCAACAATGAGGCTGCCAGTGGATGCCAACTTCCTGGTTCGCCTAAAAGTGTGTCATCTTCTTGGGAACAACACCTTTTGTTATTCTCAAAAGACAATCGTAGCATTGTATCAATGACACACAGACCAGGTAAACATAATTGCAATGCCAGGCAACATCTTGGATTTAACATTGTGGCCTGTAAATGATGACAATCTGGACTTTAAACACCTGTAGTGTGTGCATTAGGCTGATACAACTGCATCCACCTTACTGTTAGGCTCTATACTCAAAAATATAATATTCCTTTATTTGTAAGCAACTAGCAGAGGCCATTAGATATTCTGTTCTGCAGTTCTGTATGCTGAATTCTCCTAGTGTTCGTATAATTGTTGGAATGCTGTGAAGCTATTGCTGTTAAACTATTGTTATCCTGTTCTTTATTCCACTATTTCTTCCGTCCCCCTTTTTTTGGCACTTCCCACCTTCCACATTTTTTAAGCTACAGAAACCATTCAAATATTAAAATGTTCAGCTCTTTCAGCTTATGTCTGCTATGAGTTTTCATATTTCTAATCCTTCAACTTTTTGAATTATTAAGCTTTGTTTTTAATGGGATGTCTATGGAGAAAATATTCAAATCCTCTTAAACTTCTTCAACTTTCAAATCCTTCAACTTCCTCATATTTTCAGCTACAGACATGATTCAGCCTTTTGATATATTTTACACTTTTTGAACTGCAGCAATTTAACTTTTATGATTTTTCAGCCCTTTTCTGACTTTATAATGGGTGTGTATTGCGGAGCTTAGAGTGCGTGATGTCACCGCTAGAGTGAAGAGCAGCTTGAGATTCTTGTGAAAAAAACATTTGTGTTTTGCCATTTTGTCCACAATCTTCACTCTTCATGCATAATTTCTGGATGTAAAAGTAGCTAATATTGTCCTTGTCGTAGAAAAATTACTGTAGAATCCCACAGATTTCCACATTTGACACCGAAGCCGTTAATTGAGAGGAAAACCAACTTTCTGCTCCATAGAGACCAATGTTAAATTTTGCTTCAAAAACATCTTCCACAGAACACGGTACCCCATTTCTAGATCGCCAGTTAAGCCACATTTATTACACTACAGACACAATTTTTACAGGATCTGTTCTTCAACTCATCCTTCCTTTCAATTATTAATATCGGAGCAATAGGAGCTACGGTTATGGGAGTTTTGATGATTTGTTTGAGAGGTGTTTCCCTGTTTTATCTCCATGAAATGGCTTCAGGCACACAGGTGTTCACGATTGAGCCAGTAATTAGTGATGTTGATAAACACACAGACTCACAGACACATGCGCACATACACTCCTCTCCCTCCCTCTCTCTGTGTGTCTCTCTCTCATACAGTCATTCAGGTCTTAGGGATCTTTAGAGGTCTTACCCCCCCCCCCCCCCACACACACACAAACGCCATTTTAAAATAAAAGTCCCACAGAATGAATCCTAACTGAAATGCTTATGATGAGCCTGTCATTTAATAACCGGTTTGTGTTCATCTAACATTATGATTCCGTCTCCTCTCCCCTTCTCCCCCACACCCCACACCCCATTTCAAAATAAAAGCCCCAGAGAGTGAATTCTAACTGAACTGCTTGTGATGAAGCCTGTTATTTAATAACCTCTGTTTATGTTTGTCAAACATTATGATTATGTCTCCTCTCCCCCTCCCTCCCCCACCCAGTCCCACCCTTTCAAAATAAAAGCCTCATGGATTAACTGTATTTAAACATTAAACTCAAAATTAGGCTTTTTTGTTGAAAAAATGAATGCTCTTACTAATACTGCGACAACTACTACTGCTGCTAATATTTCTAGTATTACTACTACTACTGCTGCTACTACTTCTACTACAACTTTTGCTGTTGCTACTATTACTAGTGCTATTACTGCTACCATCAATATTATTACTACCACTACTACTATTACTTATACTACAACTGCTACTACTGCTATTCATGCTACTACCAGTACTAATACTACTACAGCTATTAGTACGACTGCTACTAGTACTACTACTACTGCTACTTCAAATACTGCCATTACTTTTACTACTACTACTACTACTACTACTACTACTACTACTGTTATATTAAATACTACGACCACTACTACAGCTATTGCTACTACTACTGATACTAGGCTACTACTTCTTCTGAATACTAATACTTCTTCTAAATACTAATACTTCTACTACTAATGATACTTCTACTACAACTACGACTTCTACTACTACTATTACAAATATCACTACTGCTACTACTACTACTTATTCTAATGCTACTAATACTTCTACTACTAATAATACTTCTACTTCAACTACAACTTCTACCACTATTACTACAAATATCACTACTTCTGAAATTAGTTTAAGCTACAGAAATTGTTCAAATATCAAAATGTTCAGCTCTTTCAGGAGAGGGGTGCTTTGACTTTTCATATTTGTAATCTTTAAACTTTTTGAATGAAGCTTTTTGCAATTTTCTTTTGAATGGGATCTCTATGGAGAAAATCTTCAAATCCTGTTATACTTCAACTTTCAAAGCCTTCTTCTTCCTCATACATTCAGCTACAGACACCATAGTTAGACATTTGAACTAGAAGGTTTTTCAGCAGTAAATGCTTTCGGGCTTCAACATATTTCAGACAGATAGTCTCCCATTTCTTAATTTTCAGCAATTTTTTCACAATTAATTTCAGCTTTCAGCATTCCAACGCATTTTCAGCAGGAAATGCATTTTCTAGTTTAATCTGGTATTGCCTCTAGATACTTTTTAGTACCATAACAGGGAATGTTTGGAGCGCATGTGGAGACATCTTCACACTGCCATGACACTGGAAGTCTCTCTTTGGTCGGCAATCACGTCAGAGTTCACTGAATGGCCTCATGAAGTTCAATTATCCAGGAAAGTGTTATCTTATGAGGTTATGCATTATTGATCACGGCAGACAGCCCTCTGCCTGCATGATAAAGTGCAGACTGAGTGTCTCTGTGGGAGTCAGCAAGTGTTCCGAGTGCTAATTGGTTCACAAATTAAAGGACCTCTGTGTTAATTCAAGGCTGATTATGAGTAAAAAAAATCCACCTGTAATATGCAATACAGTACACTCATTAATTTGTTCATTCATTCAAGAGTGTGTGGGTCACATCTTCAGCTGCCTGCTGTCTGATATATATTATTCTCCATCTGATTCTAAATGCCCCTCTCAATGTGATGCACCGCGGTCCATAAGTGGCTATTTCCCAGCACCATCAAGCTGTCAGAAGCTCTGGGAGCTGACACTGGAGCTTCAGCGCCACCGTCAAGGACACTTTTAGTATTTCACAAGCACTTTAAACCACAACACTGTCCATTCAACCTTCAATTGCCTTTTCTAAGTTTAACACATTCCCCGACTTTCAAAATGATTGAATGCTGCTTAGTAATTGTTTGGCCGGTGCCGAAGGGAAAATGCACTCTTTCTGTTGTATGTAAAAGAAGAAATGGGGAGGGTGTTCGTCCAGTGAAGCGCGTCATTTGCTCCAGCCAACTTGTTATTAAACACACACACACACACACAACAGGAAATGGTTTATTCGGGCAGTGTGGGATTGGAAACACCTGTTCCTCAATGCACAGAGACAGTGACTGTGCATGTGTGTGTGTATGGATTACAACTGGTTTTGGATCGTGACACTTTTTAGACAGATGCAGACTCTTGCCAGAGAAACGTGATTGTATGACATATCTGGGTCGACATCGAACTCTGCACAAAGATTTAAGGACATCCACAGACACCACCACCTGTACACACATATACAGACACAGGACCACACACACACACACACACACACACTAGGCAATCAGCCAGTGTGGGGTTGCATAGAGTATAATAAATATAGCAGAGGGAGCAGCACAGCCTGTGGCGCTGGTAATATTGCACGCACACACACACACACACACACACACACACACACACACACACACACACACACACACACACACACACATTCCCACTTCTGAACTTGATGGAGTGTGAAGCTCAGAGCACAGTTCAGAATGCCAATGTAGCTCTCTATTAAGGTTCAGAATAATTCATGTGAAGAGTTTCTGGGTCTTTGCTGTCGGATCACTCAATCCCAGCTCGCCTTTTTCAACTTGGAAAACCTGTTCGGACACTAAACACAAATTCTTGGTCAATATAATGCCAACCAACACAACTGCCCTGCAACGTACCTCGACAAAGCTTATTGCCGAGTCAGAAATCACATACTATGCACTACTTACACACAATATGTGTTCTATCGTTCTATCGTGAGTCAATAGTCGTGTGTCTCTTTTCGGACACACTGAATTGTGATCATCACATCACTTCCTGTGAGCCCCGTTGCCGGTTTTAGACGTGTAAACCTTGGTGACCTCATTCAACCTATGATTTGTGAGAATTTATCAAGTGTGAACTAATTGAAAAAATGTATTCTGCATAAAGTGGAATATTATACTTACACCTACATTCAAGTGTTAAGACGTACTAAGATATCTCACACACAGTTTTAGCAAACTAAACAGGATGTCAATGTGGGAGTTTATAAATATACCGGCTTATGTGTATTCATGATGTTCCTACAAAATGAAAGTATTTGCACAGAATAGCCTCTGCTCTACTGTCGACCTGCAGTGCATTTGAACAATAGGATACCTGACAGAAGAGGTTATCAGTCTAGCTGCTCGACTCGTTATTCAGGTCCTGTGTGGCTGCAGAAGACATAATCATAGTATGAAAGGGCAGCATTTAAGTGTGGACTGGTTTCAGTTGAAGCTGAACTCTTTCAGGATCATAGGATTTTTCCTCTCTGCAATTAAGACTCGCCCTTAACGGCTACAGGACGCATCCCTTTTGCTACTTTAACTTTATGTTTCTTCTAGACACACTAGCGTGGTGTCTCTATTTTACTACTACTACTACTTTGGTGATCTCCTGACTTTTCCTCTTGCACATAGGTTTTCAAAGTGGAAGGTAAATGTTGCATTAGTTATCAAAATACGATCACGAGACCCACAGAGACTTTGAAAACCCTGCTCTAGCAGTGGTTTTGAGGGAAATGTCTCAAATGGATTTCCATGAATTTTTGGACAATCATGTTCCCCTTTAGTGATCCCTCTACTTTTCTTTTAGTGTAATGAACATGTCAATATTATCAAATATTTCCAAAAACCAACAACATTCCCATGAGCCTTAGCTTTATTTCATGTCTGGTGCTAATTAGCGAACGTTAGCATGCTAACACACTTAATTATGCCGATGAACATTGGTATGGTATAGCATTGTCGTGGTGAGCACTTTAGCGTGTAGTCTTGTCTTTTCATTGCCTCTGAGAATACGTCATGCTGTCATTTTTAAAAGGTTTTTACTGACAGAAAAACGGAAGTGATTCCATATGGGAAATGTAATGGCTTGATAAGACTATACTCTGGATTAAAAACCAATCTGATCTCTAACCTTTCATCTATACAGCCTCTGAAGATGCACTGCAGTACTTGTTCCCTGGTGACCAGCTCCGGCCAGCTAACCGGGAGCAGGAGAGGTGAGGAAATCGACAGCTCTGAGTGCGTAATCCGTATGAACGATGCTCCCAGTATAAGATATCAGCAGGACGTTGGGCGACGCACAAGCCTGCGTGTCGTAGCTCACTCCAGCCTGCACATGGTCCTGCGGAGCCAGCAGGAGCTGCTCAATGTGAGCCAAGACACAGTGTTCATCTTCTGGGGACCCAACATCAGCATGAGACAGGATGGGACAGGCCACATTTACAACAAACTCAGGCTGTTGAAACAGCAACTGCCCAAACTTAAAGTCTACACCACTTCTTGGATCAAAATGCTGAAGTTCGATGAACTGTATGAAAAGGAAACGGGGCTTAACAGGTAAACGGCCACAGAATCAGTCCTGTGTTTCAGGGTTTTTTCTTCTGAAAAATCCTCACATGTTTTAGTATACGAGCTCACAAAAGAATAAGTCAGAGCTCCAAACACACACAGCATTATTAATAGGATTTAGATTAAAACGTGTCTATTATCTCTGAAAGGAGTTTAAGGGATTTGATTCATGCGAAGTTCACAGTTGACCCACTAATGCCGGGCTTAGGGAGACTATTGCAAAGCACTTTCATATTATTATTATCAACCTTCAAACAAGCACAGTCGGCGCCAAAATAAACGTCTTTCTCATTGATGTTTATTTTAGTGTGTACAAGGCATAGAATCAAAGAAAGTCTTTCTTCAATCTCCTCATTTATTATTTCTGAAAAGCTGATCAGACAAATTCTAGAATTATGAATTCAAAGCTTTAATCTTGTATCATTTCATCAGTTAGTCTCTTGGAAGGAGTCAGTACCACCAAACTATTTCCTCTATACGAGTGTGGAATTTGTAAATATGTGATTTCCTCTCTTCTTCCAGGGTGAGTGCCAAGTCCTGGCTGACTACCGGCTGGTTCACCATGGCCATAGCCGTGGAGCTGTGTGACAGCATCAACGTGTACGGCATGGTGCCACCTGATTTCTGCAGGTAAAACTCAGATTATTTTCTAATTCCAGAATTTAAATGCAATTTTAACTCAACTTTGCACACTAGTGGGGAAAAAATAGCAAAATATCAATACTATGTGCTATCTGTGAACTTAGCAGCTTGCTTAGCAGGCCACTCTGTCATTTTATACCAAAGGGATGAGATCAAATTCACTTTGGGAAATGTCTCTTTAGCTGCTAAATGCGCCACTATCTTCACCAGCTGGACGCGAACTTAGTCTGTCTGCTGTTTGGTGCTGGGCAGAAATTGCGCAGTGGGTTTATAAAAGCTTTTTCGCTGCCAGTTGTGTCTGAAAACAACGCTGATGAGAACTGTGACACTCAACCAGAACAGTAAAGCTGAGGCCATAAAACCAAAACAAAGAGCTGAAAGACACAAAGCAGAAAGGAACTGCAGAGTCTGGTGATGAATCTCTTGGTGCTCACCACCACAAGTGACACCTTTCACATGCACAATGTCATTTGATTTATTGGCAATATAAAAATATTGATTATTGCAGCTTTAACTTTTTTAAACCAAAGGGAAATGTGTCTTGCAGTCAGGTGAAAACTAGAATATAAAATAAAGTTTAAAAAAGGCATAAAACATGTTACGTAAATATGTAAAATCACAATCACATGATTTCAGGTCGCACTTAATACAATGTACTTCAAGTTACAGCACAACATTAAATCATACGCGTACATCCAGCCATTATCTTCCAGTTCTGACCTCAAGTATTTAGCGTTGTGTTCCTAAGAAGCATCCATTTAAATGTCCCACAATGAGACTGAACGTTCACGAGTCGTGATGAATGTTCTTAAAAGTGTTGGAGCCCACGAAAGCTTCTTTTTGATTGTTTTTTTCATCAATTATGTTTGACACTGAAACTCAGAAAACACAAAATCATTGACCACCTTTGAAAAAGAAACTGTGCAATGTCCCTTTTCATTGTCAGTTTCCTAGCAACAGTGTTCACATGGCCTCAACGGCAATGATATTGTGTCCTTGACAAAATACTACCTCACTTCATTTGAAGGCATCGTGATAAAATATGTAACTTAAAACCAAACATTTTTCCCAGATTTCACAAATGTATTATTAAATATTATATTCACTATTATAGGGAAACAAAGTCAGGAAAACTCCACCAAACAACCAACCAAGTAGTAGTACATATTGTACTGTAAGAGATTTTTGTGTAATTCATTTGACAGTAACATTATTCACAAAAACTTCTGTTCAGTAGCTTATTTGTTAAATTATGCATCCAAGACACCAACGGATTCCTCATCCTCGGGACTTTTTAGATTGCCACTTCCTGTTTGAGCAAGTGGGGCAACTAGTGCATGGTGGGTTGGGGTCGCTCTCTTCTGTTGCGGCGCCTTCAACTCCACACTGTGCGCTGACACCGAGGGTGCGTTTCCACATAAAAATCTTGTACATCTTTAATGGTGTCTTCAACTTGTGATGAGCATCGTTCATTTACACCCTGCAGAGTCTCTTATTGCCGTGCAGTCAGGCTGGTGAATTCGTGTGATTTCAGCACCAGTGGAAATGTTCATCTTGACATTTTTCCAAGAAAAACAACACATTTCACTTAATAGGTTAGAAATGCAAAGTGCAGTCGTTTCATATTGCAAATAATTTGGCTGATAATGTTGTCACGTGGATCTACAACGGCATGAAGGACAGTTTGACAGGTTTAGATATTCAGAGAGAAATGCAGGCCAGATTGAAGTGACTCTCACTTCCACTGAGCTTGGCGTGACCGTGAATATCAGAGTAATACGATGGCGAATAATGAACACATCTGTGAGCCCAGATTCTTCTGATCTTTCTTTTTTTCTTTGTTCCTCTCTCCATTTCTCCCCCGCTGTGACTCGCTCCCTCCCCCCCCCCCCCTCGTCTCAAAATCATCCCCATCCCTCCCTCGCTCCCTCTCTAACTTCCATGCTTTTTTCACACTTTACTCCTCTCCTCGGCTCTCCCGTGTAGATCCTCCTCTCATCCCTCTCTGCCGTATCATTACTACCAGCCCTCGGGGCCCAACGAGTGCTCCATGTATCTCTCCAACGAGAGCAACCAAAAAGGAAGACACCGCTACAACACGGAGAAGGCCGTGTTTGCGAACTGGGCTCGAACCCTCAACATCCACTTTCACCAGCCAGACTGGAAGCCGGCCACCGTCACCGCCAGCGTGAACAGCTCCCACGCTCCGGTTCCAGCTGGATCCTGAGATTCGCTCCAGGGACAATCCCCAGAAGAGTGGATGAATATGTGTGTGGACGGTTTCCAGATTCCCTCTCTGGACGACATGAATGCACGAGACAGCAGTGTGGGGCTGAGCTAGTGCTGGGCGGTATGACCAAAACTGTGTATCGCGGTATTTTTTAAGATTCTGGCGGTTTCACGGTATTGTTTTTTCCTTGACTGTGTTTTTATAGAGGTTTATCGTGGCTTACTCTACTGTTAGGAGTACATAGAATATAAAAACATTTGAATGTCATCATGTATAAAGGCTTTGCTTACTATAGGGTTTGCTCGTTTGTTCGTATAATGTTGTATTTTCGCCCCGAAATTATTTATACTCCTGACTATTTATAAAATCCTGGTGACAGGATCCTTGTGGTAAAATGTTGCATAAAAAACATTAAATCTGTGAGAAATTGAGCAAGTCGTCACTCAAATAAAGTTCCGTCAGACGCACATTTGACAACTTTAAAAGTACAAACAAAAGTGTTGAAAAACGTGAATGTAAAGCACTTTCAACCCGGGATGGATTTAAAAACCAAAGTGTAAATGTAATCCTTCTTAAATCATATCTAGACTTGATCTAGATCAAAGGGACGTGTTAATAAGTCATTATTTTGTTCTCTAACAGATGGCCCCTCATAAAAGCCCATGTGTCTGATACTGGGGGGGGGGCCACGATTTCTCCTGTTACTAAAGCCAAATGTCTGAACAAGCCCTCCAAAGCACTTCATCCATAATACTAATACAACTGATTACATCAGAGTGTCACAAGCAGCCTCTTCAGTGCTGACCAGCAGGCCCTGCGCCTCTTCAGAATACAGAGGGGAGCTGCTTGTTAGCAATGGATTACACTGTGCTATCCAACCGTATCTCCAGAGTGAGCGGAGCAGCAAGACTATTGCAGAATTCACCAAGTGCCATCCTGCAGAGGGGCCTAAAAAAGAAGAAGACACTCACTGCTGCCTGCTCCCGTACACAGGTGGAATCTTAATGTTGTAATTCTCACAGGTGCTCTGAGAAAAGCTCATGCAGTGCTTGAGTATCACGCTAACTGGCTGCTCCTGAGATCTGCGCTGTGTGCTCTGCACACCAATTACTAACTCCTCAGGTAGAAAGGTTGGCTCTCGAACGCTTCAAAGGACAAGCTGGCTGCAAATGAGCCGTCGCTGTCTTAAACTCATGCTCGAGGCGACATCATGATTTTCATTCACCTTGGAAACCTGGGGAGACGAAGGTGCTTGGAGCAGGAGGGGGTGTCACTGGCATTTTAACAAAAGTCTGCCTACTAGCAGCTCTTTATGCTAAGCTAAGCAAACCAGCTGCTGGCTTCAGCCCCGTGTTTACCATGCAAATATGAGCGTGGAGTCAATTTTCTCATCTAACTGTCAGACGCAATTTCTATTCCTTTAAGGTTCAGCCCGTCGATACAAAACCGTTTGTGATTTTTCAGAAAGAAATCTGATAAAGAATGTAACGGTTCATAAAATCCACATTTTCAATTTATATCAAATTGTGGTTTTATTTAGGATTTAATGTTTTGCAGCATAAAGAAGTACAATGTGGCTTACATTTCCCTTTTTAGATCGTTATAACATTCAACGTATTCAGCAAAATACATTTGGGATTTCTGAATAAAAACCTTGATTTTGCCAGATCCCTCTCAGGGATTTTCCAGCAACATTAAATCTGCTGTATAAGGTTGTGTCTGGTTATTTCGAGAGCACACTATTGTACTGAATTGTGATCCTTGTACTGAACGGTACAATATGATATTATAAGAAATGATTTATTACTATTAAAGCAAGTCTCACTAATGCAGTGACGTTTTAAGGCAGAACAATGTTCCGGTGTTTAACACTTTTGCACATCTCTGTGTGTTTGTCTGTAAAGCAGCAGTGCTAGTTATGACATTCTTTACACATACAAGAACCACATACCTGCTGATAACAAACTGAGTTACACAACGGCTCGTCTTGACATTCTTTACACATACAGGAACCACATACCTGCTGATAACAAACTGTCACAACTGCTCGTCATAAAGCAATAGTGAGGCTTTTATCAGAGAGCCTGCAAAATACCATCCTGTTTTAGAGATATGAATTTACGAATGAGCTCTCTCTGATTCACATTATTTCACCAAGTAATCTCTTTTGCAAAACTTTTTTTTAAAACCAGAATCCAATACAACAAATGATTAAACTGAACCTTTTTAAAATGTAAATACAGACCTGTGACGTGAGGCTGCACTGACACCTGGTGGCCTTAAGTGTCTCAGCATTTTAGATTAGATTAGATACTTTATTCATCCCCAACGGGAGATTTGTCAATTTTCTGTTCAGACTAACAACCTGGAACCTCTGGTTTGGAAAATTTGTCAAGTATACAATAGATATGTAACATAAGAGGTGCAGCAGTTTAGTAATGTGTAATAGTATAACAACTTCAAATCAAATCACATCAAGAAAGGCTTTGAAAGGTGACCAGAAAATACCCATTTTACTGTAAATCTGTGTGGTTTGGAAACAGAGGGCACAGTATATATAATACAATATAACAATGGTAATTTATTTGTACTTAAGGTGCAATAAAAGAGGAAATGAATAAATGAAACCGACTTCTAATGATTCACAATAATATGTTATTACCCGGTATTGTTGTTGCACTATTGGCCCAGACATCTACAACCAGTGCTAGTAAATGTGTTGCAGCGGTTGTTGTTCTTTTTATGTTTCAGGCAGAAAGACATTTTCCATTTTCAACAAAGCCCAGCGACAGAGTCGTAAAAGGCCGTTGTCTTGTATCAGTCAGAGTGGCTGGTGGAACTGTCCTTCATCATTATGGAGAAGAACATAAGAGAGTCGTTTGCTAGCATAGCAGCTAAAGTAGCCACGAGGCGCTAGCTTCAGCCGGAGATGATGAGTCATTTACAGAAGTCTGTTGGTCAACGTGAACTATGTTGCATGAATAGCACACCACTTGAGGTAATGTTACAATATTTCTGTCAGTTTTTGTATTCATGGGCATTAAGTGGCATCTGTGTAAAGTGAGTTCAATAACTCACAAACGACTGTAATATACACTTAAATATGTGTGTAAATACCTCTTGTTTTAGGGTCTATTGATGTTTTATGTGTCTGTAAAGTTACAGGGATTGTAAAAGACTGAAAGATGAAATAGATCTTTTAACCAAACCCAGCAGATGGAAAAACAAAAACAAAGATGTTTCTTCCTTTGCTCTGGTGCCAAAGAGCCACTTTGTTTGAACAAATTGTTGACCCATTAATTGAGTTAAGTGATCAAATGTGCCCCCACTCGCTTTAGTCCAGGGCAACAGTGTGAGGTGTTTCCATGATCCTCCTCACTAATAAAAAGCTGTACGTCTCTCAAGGGACCGGCATGTTTGTTTTTCTCCAAGGGTCATTATGTTCTTTGAGAGCACTGAACCCGACGGTTCTGTCGGCTTAATGTTTAAACTACTCGCAGAAATCTGAGTCATTCGACACACCTTGTGATGCAAAACACATTTCAGAGGAATCTGACAATCAAAATTAAGAGAAACTAGAAACCGTCCTGCAATGCAACCACACCATCACCAAATCGGGTCAGGGGTGTAAAGTCTGTGTGTGTGTGTGTGTGTGTGTGTGTGTGTGTGTGTGTGTGTGTGTGTGTGTGTGTGTGTGTGTGCGTCCTTGCTCAGTTTGATCTCAACTTCAATCAGTTGGTGAGCATTGACTTTGTGAGCATGTTAGCATGTAGTAGCATACAGCTCAAAGAACGGCGTTATTGTGAATCCCACTCACCCGCTGTGCGTATATCAATTCAAGCGTGAGGATTAACAGGGCTCCAGACGAACCTTTCCACCAGCAGATGATTTGGTACAGCGGTATTAATCAACAAACGTGCATGCTGAATTGCTGATGAATAGTTTTCATTTAAACACCCTGGTTTTGCATTGATGTAAAGATGAAAAGAGGCTCGTGACTTGATATTTGCAAAATATTTTACTGTGAAGCAAAATCTGAACCCTAACCCCTACAATTCAACTCCAGAATGCTCCTGTTCTGTATTCCATTAATGCATCTACAGTTACATAAAATATCAGGTAATAGGTTTCGAACGCTTCTCAAGGTGACAGCGTTGTTTCCGTTGTATTCAAGTCAACACGGTTGCTTAAATATCAATAAAACTGTGACGTACAGCGACGAAAGAAACCCTGAGAATCTCTTCGGCAGAGCAATATCCTAAAAGTACTTTATGCCTTTTCATGTTTCAACACAGTCACTGAAAGGTGACAATCGATAAATGTCTCGTTTCCCTGGAGAAGTCTTTCCATTTGTAGAACTGTTTTCGTCATGCATCGCTGTAATTGGCTGAAAGTGTATTTAATGATCACTGCACCCTCAGATTTATGATTTATTTCTGCCACTACCACTTTGCACTTCATATTGAGTGTGTGTGATTAAAATAGGGCCCAAGGGTACCGTTGGTTTCTTCTTTTCTCTAGTAATCAAAGTTGCTGTGGTATCTTTAAATCTCTAAATACTTGGATAACAGAGCTGTTGACAGAATACAAATCTGGAGCTAGTTTCCACCGCTCACCTGGTCGACAGACTTCGGGCCTTTAGAGTTTTCATATGTCTGTGTTAGTTTCCTCTGGGTTCTCTTGTTTTCTCTCACTGACATGCAAATTAGGCTATATGGCATCTCTAGATTAGGCTCCACCTCTTTATGACCCTAAGCAGGATACACCGGCAAAGAAAATAGTAATTAGAAGGGTTATTGTTAAATGGCAAATCTGTGTGCAGATGTGTTAACATCTCTCTCCTGTCTGCAGATTAACAGTCCACAGGTTGGCTGCTCGGACTCTGATTCGCTCCCTGGAGATGGAGGACAGAGTGTGCAGAGGAAAGGAAGATGGAGGAGTGAAGGAGGTGGTGTAGCTCAGTGTCCAATCAGGAGTGAGCAGTGCCTTTACCGCCTTCATTGCCGTCAACAAAGGCAACGGCGAGGTGATTCGAGGACCTCTGGTGCGCAGAAATGTTCCAACATGCGGTGAGCGTAAGTTCAAATACAAAAATGACCCTCTTCTTATTAAGAGATACTGAAGCTGACCATGAATGATAGGGAAGAGAAACAAGATGATGTCTTGCTTTAACATCGAGGAAATCATTGATCACTTGCAAATCTGGAAAAGTCTGTATGTAAAAAGTATGTAAAAAGTATGTAAAAAGTTTAAAAGACCTGAATATCTTAAGTACCGTCATTAACTGCTTGTTGTTAGTTTGTAATAAGTTCAGAAACCAATAGTTTATAGATATTTTTTGCTTACTAATTTTCATGTCTCATGTCTTGACCTCAAAGGTGAGGTGATCTGTTGTGCAATTAGGAGTCGTGTCATTTACATGACAGAAGGTGAGCACAAACTGAATGGAAGTGGACAACACATAGAATTACCCAGAACCCTCAGTCATTGTCCCTCGTCGCCGCTCACATTTATTGAGCGCACGCTCAAACAGCAGGGGCTTTTCCGTGGCCTTGTCATCAAAAAACTTCCAGAATTGTCATTGTCCCGCATTAAAAGAGACACATCTACGTAAACACTGCGAGAGTCCCATCTTCATGAAGGAATATTTCATCAAAAATGCCCAATGTGGCTTGTGTGTATTTTTTATAATAATAATAACAATATTAGTTTTTGGTTGAAGGAGTTCTGTGTTATCAAGCTGTGTTAAATCTGCTCTCTCAGTTTGTACGGATAGCCAAACTACGGATGGCAGCTGCGATGGATGCTTCTCTGCGAGCCAACCTACGGCGGGCAGATGGAAAAGGTTCTTCTCTGCTAAGATAAAGAAGCTACATGCCTTTTGGAAACCACAGACGAAGTCTACGGACCAGCCTCCACAGTCAGATACGACGTCTGATGGTTGTAAGTAGACTTGTGCAGACAGCGGTCCAGTTCCATTATTTACAGCATGTCAGGGCAGATATTACAGTGTTCATACTAGTTTACTCCGACACATCACACTGATATCACTTTAACAGGCTTTACTATTGTTGTAAAATATTTCTTTATTTATATTTACTGAGATGGTTTTAACTTTCTGAGTTCATATTCGCAGGGGAGAGGTTGAATGAGTATTAATTTAAACAATATGTGAGATCACACAGTGGCTGTACCTGCAGTTGGACCTCGTGATTATGGGCTGCGATTAGTTTTAAATTGAAATCTGGAAATGCAGCTTGCGTGAGTCATTTAAGCTTTAAATATTTGGGCTAATTTTTATGATTATTCCTCGTTACAGCCCCATTAGTGTCACAATGTACTGCAAGTTGCTGTGTTAACATATTCAACACTCATATTATTCATCATTTAATAAGTAATTATTATATTTTTAAACATACAATTACATGAATTTGTTTATTTTGAGTTGTATTTGTCTCAAACTCTGTCCTAGTTTATGGTGCCGTGGTTTATACAGTGACACGTTGTCTGTGTTACAATGTTAACTGTTGTTGTATAATGTTCTCCTTCTCCTTTTCTCTTAAAGCGAGTGGAAGTGTCAATTCAGGGTTGGATGTCTCTCCAAGTAGCCTGCTGGCTGGTAAGGAACAACTGATGAATAGAATGGCAGGAGATTTCGTACACTGATCCAACAAGATGATCTTACCTCTGCACTTTGATTTTCTCCTCAGGATGCTCCTCCAAACAGCCACCCAAAGCCCCTTTTCAGCAGCTGGTCTCCCTCCAGAAGGGGTCTGGCTGCTGGGTGCTGGATTCAGCTCTGGCTGCTGCACTGGGAAAGACCAGCGGGGAGGTGGAAAAGGCCAAGCCTGCATCGGTGGGTTATTGTCAAACATAATAATGTAAATTAATAAGGGGACTTATTTGTCTTGTGATTACGTTGTTGGGAAATAAGATTTTCCCTTTGTGCCATCTCTTCTTTGTTCTCTTTGATTTTGTGTTCCCTCCCGGCCCCGTTCCGTTTTCTGTTCTTTGATTTGGTGAATTAGGTCAACGAGGAAGTGTGGGCCACCATTCTGGCTGTAATCTGGCTCCATGGTTTTGAGATGGATGCTCAGGAAGAATGGGAGCTTCTCGCTATGAAGGCTGTGTCATGGCTCCGTGCTCAGAATGGGAATAAACATTATACTACGTTTGAATATTTTTAGTAAACTAGGTGTGCTGGTTACAACCAGCTGTTTGACTACATTCAGTCTGCTGATGACATGTTTGGTGTTTCGTTTTTTCCTGCAGCATGCGTGACAAAGTGTGTGGAAGCAGGAAATGCTCTGCTTGGTTCCAACGTGCAGAGCGATGCTCTGGGACTCTGAGGTTTTCTGAGGCCTTTCATGTCAATTTGTGGCTAAAACAAGTGAAGATAAAACTTGGAGCTTTAAATAAAATGAGCATTTGTGGCTTATTTTGAGACTTCATACCTGCTCTGTTCATTGTGTAGTAAAAACTGTGTGTCACCAGGCTCACATGCACTTTAGCCAACACTGACCATGAGCTGTCAGCATATTTCTGGCCACATTGTACTGATTTAATTAAAGAACTGCCTGCTTTACAGTAACTATGATGTTTTTTTAACTAACTTTTTGTAATGTTTACGGACGGTTAATCCTAAATTACTGCTGAGACCCGGGGAGATTTTAGCCTCAAGATGATCCTTGCACTTCTTCTTGCCCTCTGTACGTAAAATATTTTTTTAAAAATGCAGGTTGTGATGTGCGCATTAGTTTAACTGTTCAAATTGCTTGGTATTTGGGTGTAGATTGGAAAATGCATTTGTGGTTACCGGAAATTGTGCAGAAATCACCGTACACATTTGCAAATCCAGCATGACTGTAGACTCTTTTAGTCTTCCGTTAACGCAGATGTCTAGTCGTTCTGAAATACAAATTTGTAGAAACAACAGGGTAATAAACAAAAGGATGATTGACGGGATAATTCTGACTTGATGTTGAAGGTTTAGCAGTTGAGTCACCAGACTGTGCAGCTTCTAATAGACCAGAGTCAACAAGCAAGTTACTTACTGTGAGATGTAAAACTGGACAATAACATCAGTTATGACATGTACACTGATCCCTTCATTAAACCTCCAACCACAAATCCCTACCTGCCTCAAACACAGCATAATTGATGTCACCACCGATCTGGGGTTTGCTGCTCTCTACCAGAGCTTCATGTCTTCATAAAGGTCAGATTCTAGGTTCAGTCTCTACGGGACAACATAGTAATTACACACAAATAAGAAACCCTGTTGTCTCTAGTTTAATAATTGAAGTCTTGTTTTGATGATATGTGAGATTGTCATCTGGGAGGCCAGTAGATGACTGTTACTGTGGAATAATTCAATTGCTACGAAGTTTCCTGACCTTTTCTGATCAAATTTGTGTCTGAACACGAGGGACATGTGAGATATATTAGCAAAGGGTGAGAGGGGAGCACAGAGAAGCTGAGGGTGTTATTTTTCTCTGGACTGACCGTTTGTCCCTTCTTGATGACCACCTTTGAAACATTTTGCAACTACCTCACATATATGGCACCAACTGTGCTCCATTAACGATTTCCAAAATGGAGGAAATTGTTTGGTCAGGGTGACAGACAGAAAAAAGAAATAATGGGAAGTACAAGAACAGCGAGAGCAGAGGAAGAGTACGTTTGTTACCTGTGAATCTTGGCACAGGGGTGCTTTTGTGATAAGATGCGAAGGAGGAAGCGATGGTGCCGCTGGCAAAAAGCCTGCATTATGGGTTATTTTCAAATCTCGCTCAACCTACTCCCGGCTCCATCTGAACCCCACTGAGGCAGGCAGTCAATTGCAACGGCCCCATTTGATGCAACCAACAAATGAATGTGATTGCGCTCCCATGCCTGTGCTTTCCCTGCCTTGTGACCAAGCACTCTGCTGCCTGTCATTACAGCAGACACTGTATGACACCACACGTAGAGGTGTAATGTCACCTGGGAGAAGATTTCATCAAGAGTCACCTTGTTGGATAATTAGGGACAATTTGGGCACATGAGAAAGCTTAGGAGGTTTTAACAACTCAACTTAAAAATCAATCAATTAATAGTGAATGAAAAAGAAAAGCATTTTTTGTCTCTTCCTGAACTCTTTCAGTAGCTGTTGAAATTGTATTAAAAAGAAATGTTTTCTTACATGGAAGATGTGAAGCTGCTGGACCATCTCCTGCAGGAGTCATATAGTTTAGACTGTATGTATAAATACAGAATTTGACACAAAATTGTGGAGGCAATTAGGTTCACCAAGATACAAGATTAAAAATTTAATTTAATATTTAAATCACCAAAACCTTCTTCCAAGATGTATTCATGGCACAGGTGTTGAGGTCATCCAGATCTACAAATACTTGTGTTCAATAAGACGGATGTGATGGAAATACAGTCAGAGGTGATTGTGCAGCATCTCCATTGTATACGTAAACGTAGTTCTTTTTGAGTAAAAACAGCAAGAACTGACGAATTTCTGTCCAAACAAGATCAATAAAATCTTGTTCATTCCTTAATCTTCCGAAGGCTAGACTATTGTAATTGTGGCTTCACTGATAGTTAAAAAAACAAAAACGAAATTTTTTTGAGAAACTGTCCATCTGTCACAATTTATGTTTTGGTTTAGTTATTTATTCTGTTTTATTTAGATGTTCCCTCTTGCACTTTATTTCCTGCCTTTGTCTGTCCCCTATGATGGTCTGCCCTTCCCCTAATTATACACTGCTGCGTTCAATCACCTGCTCCTCCTCAGTCTGCTTCACTTCACTTTCTGCCCCGTCTGCCCCGCCCTTAATTGAAACCTGCTGTGTCTAATCACCTGCACCTTCCCTGTGTGTCCCTTGGCTCAGTGTTTGTTCGGCTTTGGTGTTACCGTCTGTCTGTTCCTCTCCCTGGTACGTTTTGTGTCTGCGCCCCTCTGCTGTGTTCCCTGTTTTTTGGATGTTTTATTTTCATGGACTTTTGATTCACAAGTTTTTGTGTTGAATACTTTTTTGTTCCCATTAAAATCCACATTTATCCTACCCTCGGTTTCCCTCGTCTCCCAGCATTTGGGGCCAGCCCTTCCATTTCCTGCAAAAACCTTACACCATCAAGACTGTGAATGTTACAGGAGTGCAATACTCTTTAGTGCCGTGTGTACTAATCATTGACAGGTACATATCAAATTCATATGTGTACTAATGCATCTTAAATTGCCGGCTCTGAGGAAAGTTGACAATTTTCTCTCTGCTGGGTCAGCTCCATGCAAAGAACTGCAATAAGCTTAGAGGGTGTTTTGTTTTGCCACCTGATCCGCTCTTCTTTTTAGAGCACTTTTCTTTCCATATACGAGTCTTCGATCTTATTTTGTTCAGCTGCTTCAAGTCAGTTTGTGTCCATGTCTGCTTTCTTCCTCGTGCCACCTAGAAAAAGCCATAATAGTTTAAAGGGAACCAACATAGCCACCTGGGGACTTACACCCCGGGAAATATAAACTTAACGACCCTAATATATTGTTTAGAATTTATTAAGGGCACACACATTAATTACTGATATTTGGACAGACACGTTTTGTAAAATAAACATATTTATTAAAAGGATTCAATGAAAATCATAAAAACTACCAAAACATGCAAAGCAAGACAAATAAGAGGCAAAACAAGCAAAATGGAGGCAGCAAAACAGCAGCAGGTGAACCTACAAATGATAAACGGAGATTAAAAGGGCACACCATGCTGCAAAATAATACAAGTTAAGATTGTGATTACATTACCACCCCAAACAGGGTAAGTAGTCAGACGGCAACAAGAGGAGGAATATGTGTGAAACTCCCCCCCCCCCCAGAACAGGGGCCAAAAAGAAGCGAGGCCAGGAGCACGTGCCTTATAAATGCTGGCACTAATTGGGGGGAGGAGCCTAGCCTGAGGGCTGCGTTCACAACACACTTCCTTCTCTGAGGAGCGTTCGCATGACAAGTCCAAGCCAGGACATTTTGTTCTCCCGCTGGTAAAGGCTGGCTCAGATGTTTTTCTCATTTCAAATGTTCCCAACTGTTTCCTATTTTAAAAAGATTGATGCAAAATGAATTATCCAGGAGGTGATATACAACACGACTGGAAATAAATAAAACGTTAGATTGAAATATAAGCCAAGTGATAATTCATGTTTTTCTTTACGTATACAGGATTTATCATTTAGGGCAAAACACATCTCAATCTTTTTTTAAGATAAGATAAGATAAGATAATCCTTTATTAGTCCCTCAGTGGGGAAATTACAGGATTACAGCAGCATCGCTCACAAGTAATAAATGAAGATAAAAAAAAATCAAGTAGTATAAATAGACTAAGCAGTAAACAGTAGTAAGAAATATGACAGTAAAGAAGAATACAAAATATACCAGTATGTACAGACGGAGTAAAAATGTGAAATGTAAGATAATACTTAAACGTATTGGATATTGCACGGGATTGACAGTAAGAAGACTATTAAATATACCAGTATATACAGGCGGAGGCAGAGTAAATGTAAAATGTAAGATAATACTGAAACGTATTGGATATTGCACAGGATTGACAGTAAAGAAGACTATTAAGTATACCAGTAAATACAGACGGAGTAAAATGTAAGTGTAAGGTAAATACTTAAACGTATTTGATATTGCACAGGATTGCACGGATTAGGTATTGCACCAGGTGAATGAATTAAAGTGTTCAGAGTGTTCAAGTGTTCATGTTCAGTCCAAATGTTCAAAGTGTTCAAAGTGTTCAAAGTGTTCAAAGTGTTCAAAGTGTTAGTGGTCTCCCGAGAGCAGCTTGTTGTTGTTGTTTAACCCTCACCCTAGCCCTAACCCGAAGACGTCAGCAACTAGCAGGTGGACTCATGCAGTCGCAGACACAGCCTGCACTTGGAGGAAGTGTTAACCTGTTGCTGCCATTCAAACGCAAGCAGCAGGGCGATCCGACAACCCGCAGACTGTGAAGTAAAACAGAGAAAGGACTTTCATGTGAACTCATCGAAAGCCTCCAAAAAAATAGATATTATTTAGCTCAATTTAAAAATACAGAAAATTGCAGCCCTCATGAAAATAGAGACTTTTGGATAAATGTCACAGAAGCACAATGTCGAGCAATCATGCGTAATTATAAGAATGAATGCGTGCGTATTTTGCCAACAGTTTATTTTCGTTTTCATGTCCAGAGTGCACTTAAGCTGCTTTTTTTTGGGGGGGGGGGGGGGGGGGGGGGGGGGTTGCTGGATGCGACAGATGCGTATACAGCCACCACGGTGGGTTTGAGTTTGAAGTGACACGCAGAATGAAGCTCGTCCGCCTCCGCTGAGTGGAGACAGAAGAAGTTGCGCTGATCGCAGCCTCGACAGGAATATTGAGGAGAGCCGTTGCCCGTTCAATGGCATTTACAGCCGGGCTGATTACACGCCGCTCTGCTTTACTGATCATAAAAGACCCGGAGTGAAGGCGAGAAGAGCAAACCTGAGGTAAGGAACTGAGCAAGATTTTAACCAGTCAAGGTCATTAACAAACGTTATTGGCTTATGTGGGACATTGTTCATGTTAAGATTTTTATTCCAGGACGTTCACTGTCCCCATAGTCACACCCAAACGTGCATGGGGGCTGTAAACTATAAAGATGCATATGTTACAAGTCAGAGAAATGTGTTGGTTGAATTGATTTCTCACCAAACTAAATGTATGAAGACATTTTTAGCACCTGAAGTTTCATTAAAAAAATGCTGGTAAAAATGAATCATATGACCCATCTACTATCTATCCTCTCCCTCAGATTTCATGTCCACCATGTCAGCCAATGGGAGCTCAGAAACAGGTTGCAGGTCAGAGGTCAGACCAAGCAACAGCACCTGCAGCCAGAAGGAACTGTCTATCACCGCCTCCGCCATCTCCATGACTGTGGGCATCTTCTCCAACAGCCTCGCCCTCTTCATCCTCGTCAAATCCTACAGCCGCATCCGGATCAAGTCCAAGGCGTCCTTCCTGCTGTTTGCCAGCAGCCTGGTGGTCACCGACCTGCTGGGTCACCTCATCAACGGCTCCCTGGTGATCTTCGTCTACGGCTTCCACAAGAAATGGGAGACGTTTGACCCCCACCGCATCATGTGCAGCGTCTTCGGGGCGTGCATGGTGTTCTTTGGCCTGAGCCCCTTGTTCCTGGGGAGCGCCATGGCGGTGGAGCGCTGCATTGGAGTCACCAGGCCCATCTTCCACTCCACAGCGTTAGCATCCCACCACATGAAACGGCTGCTGGGACTCACCTGGCTGCTCGCTGCCCTGGTGGCCGTGCTGCCCGTGCTGCTGTGGAGGCCCTACAAGGTTCAGAGCTCCAAGAGCTGGTGCTTCTTCCACATGGAGGACCCTAAAGACTGGCTGGATGTGCTCCTCCCCCTGCTTTTCTCTATGCTGGGGCTGATGGCCCTGCTGCTCTCCATCGTGTGCAATGCAATGACAAGCTGTGCTCTACTGCGGGCCAGACTGCGCCGTAAGCGTCACTGCCGAGGCACGTCCTACCACATAGAGATGATCTGTCAGTTGCTGGGTATCATGTTGGTGTCCTGCGTGTGCTGGGGCCCATTACTGGTAAGAGTGGGCAGGTCGCACATTCCCTACTGCCTGAAGTCCTGAAAATGAGTTGAAACTCTTTGTTCATCCGGACTATTATTTGGATTGATCACAATTCATCTATTATTGGATTTACATTCCCACATACCATCACGATTCTGATCTTAAAACCGCTTCTCAGCCAGTGTGTGTCTGTCATGGATTTTGAACATTGGTAAATACAAAGTGACTGTCAGAGGCAGTGAAATGGGTTTTTAAATGAGACGGAAAACCTTTATTATCTGTGTTGTGTGATGTGTGATGAGAAGATGACTCAAGAACAGCTTGTTTTGAAGGTTTTCGCACGACTGCTTTTCATTTTCAATCTGTCCCCCCATTTCATTCTTTGATGCTGATGCTGAAGCTCTCAGCGATTCAAGTATGACATCAAAAGGCTCTAATTATCTTTTCAAATATTTACTTGCTCTGGTTGAGTAGGACATGCATTTCAAGCCACCTCTCCTGCTCTATACAAACATGTTCCCTTCATACTTCTTGTTGCTGCAGCAAAAGTGCGCTGCGCTCTACACCATTAGATCAGAGCATGCCACACTCACTCCACTACAGTTACAGAGCAACATTTCTCACACATTGTTTAATGGAACCTGTATCAGAATCAGAATCAGAATTACCATTACCATATCTGGCAATATGACCAAAGAAATGCACTGAAATTTCCTTTGGGTTATTTAAAAACATGTTATTTTTACGGACCAAAGCAAATATTCAAATTGTTTTTATTTAGTTACTATTTATGAATTAGTTTACAATCAGAATGCAAATGACAGTGTATTGAATCATTGGTGGAAGATGCTTTGTGATAGACACTGTCAGTTTTGAAAAGATGAGTTGGAAAACATTTACTGTATTACGGACTCTTTTGTGTAACTCTGAATCTCAATTATAAAATATTTGTGCAATAGACAGAGATGCTTTCATACAGTTAGAGGAATACAATATATATTTCTTAAATTAAGAAACAGGGAGTTATATTAAATGATACAGTTAATTGTATATTGGTCTAGTTATTATGCAGCTATTCAAGTTGTTTTTTTTGTCACTCTCCATTATTCTATGGCCGCTCCACCAGATCCGTGTCATCGTGCTGAGCACCAGAGCCAACGACGAGCCTGCGTCCTTCAGCCTCCTGATGGTGGTGCGTATGGCCACGTGGAACCAGATCCTGGACCCCTGGGTCTACATCCTGCTGAGGAAGGCTGTTCTGAGGAAGATGTTCACGTTGCTCCACGACTTCTGGGGTCCAAAATCTCACTACCTACAACGCTGGCAGCGCAGCCTGCTCCACAGCTCCATGGAGACCAGCAACTCTGGCTTTGGCCCGACTGACTTCCGCCTCCTCGGTAGAGTACCAGACACTGAGATTAAATCCATCACCTGAGCCCGGGTCACGTGCTCTGATACCACAACACCGTGGGAGAAAAACAGGAAGAAGCTGGGAAGATGTGCAGAACTTTGTTGGAATACACACAATCAAAGTTACTGCACATAAATGACCATTATAAAGTTAGTTTTCATGCTCTCTTTGCAAAATGGTCACCATGTCTTATGTGCTCGATTGTATAATCATGAACTTTTTGCTCTTAAAGTGGCAATCCTTAAGGTTTCAGACCTGATTGATTTGCGTGAAAACAAGGGAATTGTGCTCAGAGTTTAGCAGTTTTGTCTTAGTTTAAGAATTGTGTGCATAGTTCCATTTTGAGAGTGTATACAATGGAGAAAAACTGAAGTACAACATTTTTTTCCGGGTATGTCGCCACAGACACCCAGTTTATAATACTGCAAATAGATACATATTGCAGTACGTTCATCAGTGGGCCATAGAGGCTCATTCACCATTGTGTTACCTCCTTCGGTCATAGATAGTGACTTCACAGACATTTATTTAAATGAAAAGATTGCCACTTTAACTTTCAGCTCTGTTTTACATATCGACGACTCTGAACAAAATCTGTTTAAAACGTTCACAATACGCAGAAAATATTGCAGTTAGGTTGGTTCAGTACCAACTTTTTTTTCTTCTTTTTGGAAAAGTGATCATTTTTGTTGTTAATGCTGCTGAGATTTCCATTTGGCAGCTCCAGCCTGTGCCCTTAACCTCTACGGATTTTTACTACAAGTGTTAAATTCTCTTTGTCTTATTTTGTTATTGCTGATAGTGGCAGTGGCCACATATGGATTCATGATTACCATCTAATTAATCAGCTTGAATCAGCATGTGTATAATGCAGAACACAAATGTCTGCAGCAGAATGTACAAAATACTGTAACTGAACTCGTGACCTATTTTGATCCAGTCTACAAAAAGACTGAATGACATACAATGTTTGATTAATTGTAGCATCTATCTGTCCGATATCAGACAGAGCAGGGCCCGTCAGTCGGTCAGTGCTCCGCTTGTGGTAACTTGTATGTTTGTAGCATATATCGCTCTCTCGCTTTCTCGCTCTCTCGCTCTCTCTCGTGAAATTTTTGTAAAAGTTTTTCTTTGGGCTGAAATGTGTAATAAAAGGTGAAAATGGTAAAACGAAGCAAAAATGATAAACCTTGAAAATGTTGTTTTGATGGGTGATGGTCTGGGTCATTTGTGTTAGGAGGTAGTCCAGAGTGTGGCACCAAGATAATTAAAGACATTTTCAGAGTTTAATTACAATAATTTATAACTATTAAATGCCAATCAATTATATTAATTATGACGTATCAGTCATGAGAAGGACATATGAACTGATTAATTAATTTGCCAGCTGTTATGTGTTGACAGAGTTCTTGCTAATTATAGTTCTGTTGCTCTGGGGGTTTAGTGTAATTTGATTTGTAGGTGGCACACTGCTCACACGTCTTTGAGAGTTCAGTAAAAGTTCATTCAGTAAAACAATCACACAGTAGAAACTGAATATTATAGTAGAGCAGAGAACAAATATATTGTGAGGTGGATTATAATAGGCAGACACTAAATTAAAAAACAAATGGTAAAAAATAATAATGAAAATAATAACATTAGGATTCCACATTAAAATCCACTTCATATTTCATAATTCCAAAACAGAAAAATATGACATGACAAATTGAATTATATCTTTTTACTATTTTACTTATTTAGTTTACTCTGAGTTTTGAAAAGCATAAAGTAAATGCAAATTGAATTAATCAATTTACAATTATTTTATTCAAAACAAAACCAACTTGTTGATTATAACTAAACGAAACTGAAAAATCAATTATTAATTCAGATACTCACTTCTGGCTCCATATAAGATGTGTTTTCTTTGTTTCTTTGGACTTTTCCATATTTACATATCTTCACGAAACCTTTTAATTATTAATTGTCTTAATGGTTTGTGAAAAGGCAAACCTTTGACGTTTTCAGACACCTTTCAAGTCTACTACAGTGGGTGAATGTCTCACGCTCGATGGATGGGCAGAAGCGTTTGTTGATGTAATACATACACTGTCCTGTAGGTGGCAGCACGGCGCTCAATTCTGGTCGGAAACACAGTAGAGGAAGAAGAAGAAGAAAAATCCGTATGGTGTGTGACGTAATCTCTTCCTCATAACCTCCATCTTTCGCCACCGCATGCCTGTGTGGATATTTGACCAGGTTTGTGATGATCCGTGTTGATTTGTGTGTACCGTGCGGCGCGCGTGGTGCGCGTGGTTGTTGGTGTGTGGTCGGACTGGAGCTGTCGGACCGAGCCGAGCCGTGACACGCTGTGTTCAGTCTGTAGGCCCTGTGTTGTGTTGTCATGTCTGCAGCTGCTAACCAAACACACACACACACACACACACACTTATACACACACACACACACACACACATACACACACGCATACACACAGAGCAGACTGACAACTTGGAGCTAGTCTGAGTTATTACTGCACCAGCGTGGTATCATTTTCACGTCTCTTTAACGTCTGTTTACCTTGTTGACCAAACATATTTTTACTGTATTCTTAGGAACTGGACTTCTGTCTGATTAGCGGATTAGTTGTTGCAGCAGCTCACAGTCGACAGGGAAAGCAGCAGCATGCTAGTTGTTTAGCTGCTGACACAATCACATGTATATGTTTTCAACATTCATCTTCAACTTGTTTCATTACGCAGGTGAGAACATGAATCAAGAAAAACTGGCAAAACTTCAAGCCCAGGTCCGGATAGGGGGAAAGGTGGGTTGACAACCAGGAAGTGGTTTATTGTTTTGATTGGAAAGGTGTAATGTTGGGTCACTTACAACAAGTTCAATAAATGACGCTGAACCCAAACCTACAAGACATCTTGCAATAAAAAGTGTTATATATGTGTTGTGCTTTAGTTGCTGTTATTTAAAAGTTTAACAGTTTGTTTTCTAGCATTTATTAAAATTGCTGGATTAGGTATTTTTGAGTGGGATCATAATACACCTCTTTTACAAAAAGTCTGCGCTGTACTTTTAGATTGATTTGATGATTACAGCTGAAATGCTAATTATTAAAAACAAAAAGGTAATATGTGAATATATATTTGAGTTGCTATCAAAGTATGTAGAGGTGAAGCTATTATTTATTATTATGTTATATTGTAAATCCATCCCTTTGGGGTTTGAACTGATGGTCAAGGCTTCATGTTGGGCTCTGGGAAATAGTTATGAGCGTGTTGATAGTGTTCTCTGACATTTATTCAAGAAAAAATTGTTTTAATGTCTGAGTATGTGCTCTACATCTGTCTTTCAGATGTTTATAGCTAACTCATATCAATTAAAATATGATATTTGACATGAAAATAAAACAGCTGGTGAGAGTTAACAAAAGACAAAGGTTTGCAAAACAGGAGACGTCAACTTGACCAATAAATCTGCCGGGCCGATATTTCAGTCATTATTAGCTTATTGCCAATTTATTGCTATCGGCACACATGCAGGCCGACGACAGGAAGTTGAGATACAAAAGTGCCAAAAATAAATGAAGAAACAGTGACACCATCACAAAGTTTGTCCACCAGAGACCATTTAAAAATATCAAAGGGATCTTAATTATGACCGTTTGTATTATGTTTATGCATTTATGTATAGATATGTTTACATATCTATATCCATATCAGCCTAAAAAAAGCAGTGAATTCCAACAGATGTTGAACAGAATCTCATTGCGACTTGTTTGGTTCATATGTGTATTGAATGGAGAGTTTTGTATAAAATACTATAATTCAACAACCAAGGCTGTGTTGCCCCTCTAGCCTTTTCCTTCTAATGTTCTCACTCTTCTAAGTCAAAGCTCGCTTCAAGTGGCTGTGATTTAGGACTCTTATGTCTGCTTTGGTTTTAGGGATCTGCACGCAGGAAGAAGAAGGTGGTACACAGAACTGCAACAGCTGATGACAAGAAGCTTCAGAGTTCACTTAAGAAGTTGGCTGTCAACAATATTGCTGGAATTGAGGAGGTACATTTGTGTGGATCTTCTGTAAAAGGAACCCCTGAACATGATCTTACTTTAATGTGATGCATTCTTACCGCGTAGACCAGACCGCTCTGTCATTTGCATACTTGCACTCGGCATAGAGCAACTCCTGAGATCATTGCACCGGAGCATTCGGCCGTAATTAAAAAAAAAAAAACCGAATGGTCTTTGTCTCCTCAGGTGAACATGATCAAGGATGACGGCACTGTGATCCACTTCAACAACCCCAAAGTTCAGGCCTCTCTGTCCGCCAACACCTTCGCCATCACGGGCCACGCTGAGACCAAGCAGCTGACAGAGATGCTTCCCGGCATCCTCAGCCAGCTGGGAGCAGACAGCCTCAGCAGCCTGCGCAAACTGGCGGAACAGTTCCCTCGGCAAGGTGGGTGTGCCTCGACCTCTGACCTCTGACCTCTGAAAGTCACTGTAAAAGCATCTGAAGCTGACAACACGGATTCCAACTTCACTCCTGGGAAAACTTCTTGCAACACCTCCTTTGTGGTTTAGGGATGATTGGTGTGTGTTTACATATGTGTCGTCCCCTTTGCAGCTTCAATATAAAGTGCAACTTGCTTGATACCGTGTGATGGAAAATTAAGCCATTTAAATAATAATAATGTCAATATTAACTTTTTCTCATGGAGAGGATAGGAGGAGGTGTGGGGGGAGGACTGGTTTGAACACATAAGCAGTCAGTGACCGGCTATTAGTTATTGTGGCACCTGTTGGCTCAGATATCATGGAATCCCTCCTCCGTTGCTCATTTGCTCCTCCATAAGCTTTTCCATTTAAGTTGTTTTTTCAGCTACAAGCCCATTCGTTCCTACTGAAGACAAAGTCGATGTTTAAAAACAGCTCACATTTATATAATTTCATTTTTAAAAGGGCAAAATACTGTCTTAAAACAGCAGGGCACTGTAGTTTTTAAGCTAATTTGACTCAAACTGGAGTCAGTATTGTGTTTTGTTGGGGACTATTTTCAGCGGTATATTAATATACATTTGATGCTCTAGTGAGTATTTGCAGCAGCAGGATGGTTTATGGGGGATCAACTGAAAATAAAAACTACAAGTCCAATGTTCATGGTAATGAAGCAACATGTCACCCAGAGTCAAAGTGACTCACTGACAACGTCACGGAGGATTAGGTTAAACCAGTCTGTGTCACACGGAAAATATTCTGTCTTTAAGAAAATATTACAATAGTTTAACAGCCAAGGCTATAATGTGTGTGTTTTCTTTTTTTTTTGTACATTTTGTCTCAGCTCTCGACAGCAAGGCTCCAAAGGTAGAAGACATTGAGGAAGAGGACGATGATGTTCCAGGTATGGACACACATTTCAACTAATTCTCATAATGCTGAGTCTGTTATTTATTCAAATAAAGAAGATCCACGTTGTATAATTGCCTACTGCAATCCATGAATCTATTATTTCAGCTGAGTGCACTTGATATGATTTTGTTCTTCAAATGTAATAATGCACAATGTGTTCTTGTTCTGCAGATCTGGTGGAGAACTTTGATGAAGCGTCAAAGGACGAGGCAAACTGACGCACGGGAAGTTCACCTGCACACGGGCGGGACTGCAACGAAGCAAGAAACCTCCTCCAGTGTTTTTAAGTCTCGTCATCCAGACATATCGGACACTACCCCCCCCCCCCCCCCCCCCAACAAACCAGAGACTTTTCTATTTCACAATGGCCCAAGGATGTCCGAGTCAGACTGGCTCGTGCACTTATAACAAATACAAAAAAATAAAAATACTCCCTTCTGGTAAACGGTCAAATCCCTTCACCACAGTGTCATGGTCAGGATTACAGTGGTCATTAAAGCTAGTCTTAAGACTTTGTTTATGAAACAAAATAAAGGTGATTAACATTGTTTAAATGGTGCTGTGGTCATTGACAAGATTGTGTAAGTATGCAGTTTTGCATGTAAATATATGTATATATATTTCTGCAGTGTGACAGGTTGTGCATGCAGCCAGGCTTTTCACATCTGGCATCGCTCGTGTTGTCTTGGCCATGCGCGCGGTCCTGCGGGCTGTGCAGACGGGCAAAACTGGGGAGGGACGTTTCTGCACACCTCTTGAGTTTCTTCAAAGAGCCGCAGAGAGAGAGAGAGACAGGGGGGGGAGGAGGGGGATCACAGAAGAGAGGGGCGAAATCATCCCATCCTCCGCTTGTGAGCAAGGCACTGCTGCTGCTTGAAGCCCGTGGCTCCTCGGCTCTCACATGTAACGGGATAAAATGCTGAAGTTCTTCTCTGCGCGGGATGACGAGAATGAAAGCCTCCTGGGAGCAATAACTGAGGGTAAGAATTGTGTCGATCGCACCCCCCCCCCCATTCATTGCTTGCGAGTTACATGGTGATGATACAGCGCGTCTTGATGTTTTGTCACAGAAATTCGCTGATGCAGCATTTCGCCGCGCGCATAGTCTGCATCATCTGAAACGCGCGCGCGCGTGTGTGTGTGTGTGTGTGTGTGTGTTGCGCACATTCCGGTGTGAGGACATGCTGCTGACATACACGCGCCGGCCTCCGTAAGCATCAGCCCGGTGGTGTGTCCTGCTCGGTGGTCTGATGTAATGGGGTGCGGGGTGAGTGTCGCATTGCCGCCGGCCTCGGTGCCTGCGAGCGGATTAAACATTTGCGCGCGCGTGTGTGTGTTGAATGCGTCACTGTCCCGGGAAAGCGATCGCTCCAGTCAGCCGGCTCGGTGAAACCCCCGCCGCCGTGTCGGGGAATCTTCACTGTGCAGCCCGCAGCAGTGAACGATGAGGCGCGCCTTCCTTTTTATTGAGAGAGCTGCAATGCAGTTTAACCCTGAGAAATTAGACCATTCACGTCCAATCTAAATTGGAACAGCCGGTAACACCGGGGTAGATATAGATATACTATAGGCTCTGATTTCTGGTGGTTGTTTTAATTCCTTTTACCAGGTCCTGAGTTATAACTCTTCATGAGTCACTGGCAGCTATACAGCTCAATGAAACACCTGCTATGGACACGTTAACTCCCATGCGTGCTGGTAATTGCCAGTAATGGTTATTACCTTACCATTCGAGAAAGGTGCAGAAACAGTAATTGCCTGTCATCAGAGAAAGGTGTTTGCCTTTATGTAGAATCTCATGTTGAGATTATGGAGCCATTCAGAGTCAAATGGCTCATTTGGCTGTATTTACATGTGCAACACGCTTCTCTGCTGATCAGTTTTAGTAGCTATCATTTTGTTTTTGGTCTACCACCAAAGACACACAACAAATGAGCCAATTCGCAGGACCAGTCAAGACTTCAGCGTCAACACCCGCAAGCCAACGTAGAAAAAAAACTACAACAAAAACAACATCTGTTAATCCTCACGGTAATACACTCAGAGAGTCCTTGCAGAGCCAATCAAACACAGAACCGCTGTTGAACATTTGGTCTGGAACCAGCAGCTGTGTGGTATCATCCACTGCGTATACAGCTATGGTTTTATATTTAGTCCACAACAAACCTCTTATTTCCAACCATGTGATCCGTTCTGAGATCAGCTCAAGCACACCTCTCAAGGGCGGCGGGGTGCTAATGCTGCCTTTCATGGTGATTGAAAGCTAAGAAGTGTGTTCAGGGTGATGAAATAGATTATCACACACTGCTAAATGGCCACTTAGCACATGTGAACATTTTCCGCCTAATAAGTCGTCATTAATGAGCATGAAAACATGGTGTGTGACAGAATGAGCGACAGACACATTGAGTGTTCGTGATAATCAAGCTCTCCTTCGACACAGATGAAGGGGACAATCCGTCTCTTCAGGACACCAAGCACCACTGGCTGAACAGACCCTGTGTGCTGGTGCTCAACGATGGTGATGTGTCCAAACCGGGATTGGGTTGCGGCCAAATAAGACCAGAATCTCTGTCCAAGGCGTCTTCAGATGCGTCGGTCAGAAGCAGCTTCGGGCCGTGTGAGAAGAAACCATCCGAACATCCTGCCGAAACGACTTCACCTCCCCAGCTGGAGGAAGGCAGCTGCACTGTGACCGCCATCTCCACGTGGGGTGAGAGTTGTTTCGGGGAGTCTTCCAGCCCCCTGGTGCTGAGCCCTGCAGAGGCTGCGTGGCCGGAGGACGAGGAGGAGGAGGAGGAAGAGGAAGAGGAGGTGGCAGAGGAGGAGAAGAGGAAGAAGCCCCAGGCTCTCCCATCAAAGGAAGACTCTGTGGTTGAGGAGAAGGAGCTGGAGGAGAGCAGGCTGGAGCAGCAAGAGCAGTCCTGCAGCTCGGAGGCGACAGCAGCACCCTCTACTCCCTCACATGACGGCAGCGGTTCCAAGGAGGTCAGATCTAATGGAGGAGGTGAGACGAACAGCAGCAAGGCCCAGGCAGCCGGCGGGGAGGGAGCAATGGGCGACTGTGCAGCTTCCACTCTGGATCCCGACAACGAGTCCCAGCTGAGCCCCGTTGGCATTCTGTCCAAGGATCGAAGCACTGTCCTCGGGGAGGTGGCTCCAATGTGGGTGCCTGATGCTCAGGCGCAGGTCTGCATGAAGTGTGGGGTCAAGTTTACGTTTACCAAGAGGCGGCATCACTGCCGTGCTTGTGGGAAGGTGAGGAAGGACGTTTATATGCTGTGCAGCATTTGAAACAAAACGTAGAAGTTCTCAAGAAATTGCCTTGCAGGTGATGTGTTAAACGTGTGTGTCTGTCCTTGTGTGGTGGATCGCCAGGTTTTCTGTGCGCTTTGTTCCAACCTGAAGTTCAGACTCACACATCTGGATGGCAAGGAGGGACGAGTTTGTGTTTCCTGTCATTCAGTCCTCGTCAAAAGTGAGCACAGATTTCTTTTTAAGTTCACACTTTTTTAAATGAAACTTTCCTTCAGTAACTCTTGCATCCTGTCTCCAGGGACACCTCCAAGGGGGAAAAGGAGGGTGTGGTTTGCAGATGACATCCTCCCCAAAAAACAGTCGGAGTCTGCTCCGACCACACCAGTGAGAGGGTTCTCACCGCTGATGAGACGAGCGCTGGGCGGGCTGGTTAGAAGTCCTGTGGGTTCACCACAGATCAGGAGAGCCTTGCGGCCACACGGGACAAATATCAATGTAAGATCACTGAACGTATCTGTTGATCTGTAATTAGTACAAAAACTCAGTCCTCTGCCTCCCACCTCCTCTAGGAGGCCTGCGGTCCTTACGGCTGGGGCACCACGGCTTTAGTGAGCAGCTCCGCCAACCTCATCCCCCTGGTTGGCCTGCCACCCATCCTCACCTCCACAGGAGTCAAAGGAGGTCAGACAGGTTCCGTCCCTTTTGAGGGGGAGAGTCAAAAGCAAGAGCAGCATAAGATACATCAGTGTTATTATGCCTTTGTTCTTCAGATTACACTGTGGAGGAGCAGCCCTCTGAGACGCTGCTCATTCAGGAGCTGGAGAGTGGCAGGCCCAAGCCGCTGGTGTTCGTCCTCAATGCCAACCTGCTTGCTATAGTCAAGCTGGTCAACTGTACGTTTCTTTTTTTTCCCTCCTCATTGTGCACGATAAAGTGCATTGAAAACGACACATTGGCGACATATTGTACACAATAATGGCTGCTGTGATCCTGCAAATAATGATAATTATTGACGACAAAAAAAGGTGACTGAATGTGATTTGTTGCCTTGATCGTGTGACAGATGTTAACAGGAAGTGCTGGTGCGTGACGACGAAGGGAATGCACGCTGTGGGCCAGGTGGAGGTGGTGTTGTTGCTGCAGTGTTTGCCTGAAGAGAAAAGCTTCCCCAAAGACATATTCAGCCACATTATCCAGCTGTACAGGGACACCCTCACAGGTCAGAGCCTCCAACTTGTTATGTCTAGTAGTGATGTTTTATATTGAAAGGGTATTTCCTCCATTGATCACGTGTGTCCCTTTCCTCTGTATTTCTGCAGGAAAGGTTGTGAAACACCTGTCGCTGTCCTTGTTCGGCAGTAGTTTCCTGGGCAGTGAGGAGCACGCAGGCTTCCTGTACATTCGCTCCACTCTGCAGTCCCTTCAAGGTCTACCTCTGCCCAACCAGCCCTACCTCTTTGGCCTGCTGGTCCACAGAGCAGAGGTGGCCTGGGCCAAAGCCTTTCCCTTGCGTCTCATGCTTCGATTGGGGGCCGAATACAGATGTAAGCCATGAAATGAATGAAATGCTGCGTCTGTAACGCTACAGGGTTTCTCTTCAGTCACCAGCTTTCTTTCTTGTTCCAGTTTACCCGTGTCCTCTGTACAGCGTCCGCTTTAGGAAGCCCTTGTTTGGGGAAATTGGCCACACCATAATGAGACTGTTAGTGGTGAGTGTGACATTTTGCAACAACTTCCTGTTCGGTGTTTTTCACCATTAGTAGTTACGTTTGGTGTTGAAACTTTGACCAAACTTTCCCCGTCCCTCTCTGTAATGCTTCAGGACTTTAGAAATTACCGTTACAGCCTACCGATGGTGCCGGGGCTCACTGTGGATCTAGAGGCTCAGAGGACCTGCATAAAGATACCGACCACTGGGTATAATGAGGTAGGACGGAGCCTTTAAATCCCTCACAGAGTTAATAATAATAATGTAGTTTCTTTTTCTTTAATCAATCGCCATCCTTCCCTCTCATTAGCTAATGAAGGCTTTGAATAAGTCCAATGAGCACGTGCTGGCCATCGGGGCGTGCTTCAATGAGACTGCAGACTCCCACCTCATCTGCGTGCAAGGAGACGATGGCCAGTACCAGACCCAGGCCATCAGCATCCACAATCAGCCACGCAAAGGTGGGCCATCAAGATATCAGAGTCTGGACTTAATGTTACGTAATCAAGCAGGAGTGGGGAACATTCACTGCAATCAGACATGTGGATTACAACAAGGGGGGGGGGGGGGGGGGCACCTTGATAAGCTGATAATTCATCTGTTCTTTAGGGGAACGTTGGTACAGTTGAACTGGTGCACTGGGAGGAAAGAGATCAACACATTAGGAGCTGCATTCAGTGTTCACTAGAAACACTCGTTGATCTCCACCAACCATGTGGTTCTATCTACTCGTTTTACACCTTTTAAAATAGTATTTGCTGCACAACAGTTACCATTACAAATGATAAATGTGCAGCCAGACTTTGTGCAAACGCATGACATTTTATTCTACATCCCCATGTTCCCAAAGACATTCAATCATTTTTATCCTGTGGCAGAAGGAAGTATGTAAACATTAGGGAGACGCTTTCACGTGATTGTGCAGCCCCGACAAAATGAAATCTTGGGATTTAAAGATTTTTACTCAATTAGAATTTTACATGAATGTAATTGTATCAAAAGCAGATGTAGAATACAGACAGCATATTGTTTAACACTGTTCATTTTTGAAATGGGTCCCAAGGGAAATTAAAGAGAAACAAAGGGCTCAAGAAGTTCTCTTATGTAACACTAGATGGCACAACATGATGGTTTCTTCCGTGTTACTACAAAGACTAATGTATCAGGATTCTTGGAGCCACAGAGTTTGTCTCTAAACATTTTTTTTCTTCTCTTTTTGTTCTTATTGCAGTTACTGGATCATGCTTTTTTATATTCAGCAGTGCACTGAAAGCGTCTGCAGGATACCTTGCCAAGTCCAGCATCGTAGAAGGTAGGATGATCAGCTCAGAGGGGAGTCAGGTTCACCGTGACACGTTCCTGCCCTGCAGGAAATTCAATGCTTACATGTTTTCACTATTTAAAAAACAAAACGTAGTGCATGTTAACACCCCTGCTTTAAGACTGCTTTATTCAGAATGTGTGTGTATATGTGTGTGTCTGTGTACATTTTAACAGACGTGTGTACGTGTTGATGCATGTGAGTGTGCGGGTGTCTGTCCGTGTGTTCCTCCTGTATCGCTGCCCCCTTCTCCCCCAGATGGACTGATGGTGCAGATCACCGTGGAAACCATGGCCGAGCTGCGCCGGTCGCTACGGGACATGAAAGACTACTCCGTCACCTGCGGACGGCTCGACCAATCGGACAGCCAGGAGCTTGTGTGTGTACAGTGGGTGGAGGAGAAATGCTCAGTGAATAAGGGGTGAGTGTGTGTCCGCCTGTTTGATGCTCATGTGGCAGAATGAGGCTTTTGTGCTCAAAGAGAACAACATGGCAGAGTGTGCCGGCTTTAATAACCTCTGCCTTTTCATTTCTGTGCCATGTTGCAAATGTGTGTCCTCCAGAGTTATAAGCCCCATCGATGGGAAATCCATGGAGTCCATCTGCAACACCAAGATGTTTCAGAAGTCAGAATATAAAGAAAACGGGAAGATCATCCGCTGGACAGAAGTACATACGAGGATCTGCTACAAATATCAACATAAGTAGAGCAGCAACGATTAATCAATTAGTTGTCAACTATTAAATGAATCACCAACGACTTTGATACTAGATTAATCGGTTTGACTCATTTTTTAAGAAAGAAAAGTCAAATTTCTCTGATTCCAGCTCCTTAAATATGAATATTTTCTGATTTATTTGCTCCACAATGAAAGCAAACTGACATTGTGGAGCAAGTAAAGTTGCAGCAGGTGTTCCAGCTAGATCTGATTCATCACACTGTAAACACACAGGATAAGTAGAGCTAATGTAAAACTTGAATTTGAGTTGTGGACTAAACAAGACTGTCAAAGATCTTAGGCTTTGGGAAACACTCGACATTCTGACATGTTATCGACAAAAACAACTAATTGATTAATCGATAAAATAATCACAAGATTAGTTGCAGCCTTTAACATAACTGCCTCCTCCCTTATACATCTGTCTACGTGCTGTGCAGGTGTTTTTCCTGCAGAGGGGGAATCACCCCAAAGGAGGAGCGAGTGACTCCGCTGAGCACGACCGGCTGACGGAGCGGATCGCCCGGGCGTTTTGCTTGGCACTGTGTCCTCACCTCAAGCTGCTGAAAGAGGACGGGATGGCCAAGCTGGGGCTGCGCGTCGCGTTCGACGCTCAAGAGGTCTGAAAGGACGTTTGGTGTCAGTGAGCTGAGTCACAATGACATGTTGACACCAACTTCCCATAATAAGGTTGCATCGTGAATACTGCCCTGCAAAGCCAAAATACAAAGAACATACTTGTTCAGAATAGATAGTGAAAGGAGCACATTGTTTATAGATATATATGATCATCAGGCAGAATAGTGTCTGTATTTATTTTAGGTGTAATGTAGGTCTATGGAGTATTTATTTTTGGTTATATTATCAGCCTGTGGAGCCATAAAATGAAGCCAATACAACCATGCCACCGAGATTAAATCCTTTTTCTATAAACGTTTAGTTTCACAGTGATCATTTATGAATTCTTTAATGAGCAGTTTCTTTTATATGCTACAGAATAAGTGATACTTATGTGAGGATTACATCAGCATGGGATTCCTTAAGGCCAAAAAGTTTATGAAAAATAGTCGGGATGTTTCGTAAAATAAATCATACCGGTCTAACTTTGAGTGGTGTAACATGAGTCACATAATGCACAGTTGTAAAGCTATTGACTCAAGCTTCTGGGTGTGACTATATCTTGTAATTTCAGGTGGGATTTGTGGCTGGGAGCAATGGGCTTCCCCTCCCAGCTCAGTACCTGAACGCCCTGGACAGCGTGCTGATCCCCGTCATACACAGCAGGGGGCGCAAGAGGGGCGACGAGCCCATCGTGATGGAGCTCATCTTTTACATCCTGGAGAACATCACTTAAGGAGCGCACACGCCCCCCGCTATTTCATCTTTTCAAACTCTGACCACAACTCTGTCTCCGGCACTTCTCATCAGTGCTGCCAACGGTTTCAGGGCAATAAAAAGCATTCAAAAGGGCGAACCGGACCACATCCAAGGTCTGCATACATCTCATCCACTCACGAGTATAGAGAGAAGAAGTGGTTAGTGGTTTTCTGATCTCACCCTGCCCTGCAGCAGACAATCTGGGTACGCATGAAACCTAGGATGGGCCGTCAGATCACTGTACACTGTACAGTAGTAGCAGCTTCATAGCTTGATATCGTCCACGTCACAAAGTTCAATACCAATTCCCATATGGAGAATACCTTTAAACGTGGGAGCTGGATTCAGACCCACGACCTAAAAGCAAAGAGATAAAGAGAATGACTTGAAGAACAGTATGTAGTAGATCTGTAGCAATTTGATGCGCACTGAATGAATGCCTAAAGGATGTTTTCATACTTGTATTTTAATCGATTGCTCATGAAATGTAATGTCGGCCTGGAATTAAACTTGCAACAACGACCGAGTTACCGCCTGTTCATCGAGGTCACATTTACTAAAGTACTTGCACTTAACTAGCTTTATTATATGTCACATTTCAGAGGGAAGTATTGTTCTTTATTTTTCCTCCACTACATTTGCGCCAACTGCTATAATCACAAACTACATTGCAGATTACGATTTTACTTTATTAGGAAAAACCTGTAAAACCAAATCCAATAGCTCATTTACAAAGACAATAAACTTCAGTTTTGATTGACACTATCATAGAGGTATGCACTTAACTTGAATGTTAGAAACGCCTATTAATGTAAAATATAATGCAGTCATACACAAAAAAAGAATCGTTCAGAAAAGCTGCCTGCTCCAGTCTGTAAAACAAAGAAACTATTTCATGTGCTGGATCTGTGGTTTGTTTAGCTTGCATTCATTTTCAGGCTGAATGGACGCTGAGTGCCAACGAGATCGCATTTCTGAGCCTGATGAACCCGCGGGTGGTTGATAACGGTGGGTGGAGATCCGGTCTGCAGGATGCTTACTCTCTCTCTGCCTCTTAACGATGGATTTTTTTTTTTTTCAGACAAAGCAGAATGGTGCTCTTGTTAACCTCCTACTGGCTCCACATATTTGAGATGGTTAAGACAAGAGGCTTCAGCACGCAATGCAAATACTTTTCTTTGTTGCAACACAGCAGTCTTTCCCCAGAGCCCTGACAACTTGAACTTGAACCCTTTTAAGCATGAGACACATTCAGTAAGCACCTATTCTGTGAAAATACGGACGCACAAAACGTGTAAGATAATTTAAAATTGAATTTATTGAGATTTAATTTTAAATACACAATATAACAAAATTTAGAAAGTCTAAACCAATACAAATTAGTTATTTTTGTTTGCTGTAAAACTATTTACAAAAAGTATTTTCAAGTTTGATAGAAACTGTACAGTTATCTGTCAACAGGCGGAGGTCAGTGCGATGTGGGGGTCAGAGAAGTAGTGAAGGCAAGTGGGGTGAAAGGCCGCCAGTGTGACACGGAACTAGGAGCTTGTTGCAACATCAGTGAAGATAATATTTTGGTCAAAACATCTTCCCTTCATACATTTTTTACGTTCCATAAATGGTTTCCCCAACTCAAAAAGAGGTTTCGAGTTGAACGAACGAACAAACAAAGGCAACCAAAAGTTTGGAGCCCAACTGTGGAAATCATTGACCACGTCATTTCCCCATGTGTCGCAATTCAAACTAATAACAGGAAAAGAAACACAGCCAAAAACTATCTTTGGAATCCGTAGTAGTTTAAACCAATTCACACTTCTTAGGCGTTTCCATCCAGGGATCTTTAGGCCTTCTTCATCTTGCTCACGTGACTGCCGCTGTTGCCGTTGCTCGCTCCGTGGTTGACGCCGTTCTCGTGGCGCTTGCCGTTGGTGTGGACGGCCGTGCCGTTCTGACACTGCTTAACGTCCTGTTTCGGCAACCGCTTGCCCCTCACGTAAGCCTGGATCCAGAAGTTGGAGAAGAGCACGAAGAAGAAGGTTCCATACATCCAGATGAGGTGGAGGATCATGGGGAACTGGTAGTCGCAGCTGTGCATGAAGTAGTACTGGGTAGCGTGGAGAGATACCAGGACAAACTGGGTCTGTTGGGAAGAAACCAGGAGTCAGCCAAGCACTTACTGTAAATAAACGCAGATGGAATTTGTCTTGAAGCCTGAACCAGAGTACCAGACATTCAAATGAAAAGACTCGAGTAGTTTAAGACGCTGAGCGAGGCCTCTCATGCCGTCCTTGAGCTGATCCCTGAAGCCTACGAGCCTCAATTCAAATAAAAAAATGGATGATGAAGCGAACAACACAGAAAACTGCAGAGTATAGGGCGTCCCTACCAGCTGAATGGCCGTCATGTATTTCTTCCACCACAAAAACTTCTGGAAGCGTGGTCCAGCAGCAGACAGGCCGTAGTAGAAATACATGATGATGTGGACGGTGGAATTCACCATGGCATGAAAAGATCCCATTCCACCTGGGGGTAATAATCACAAACAGCATGAGGCCAACTCAAAGTAGCGGAAGAACCCGAGTCAAACCTCTACGGCCAATACGGTTAATCATTTTCTCATGACTAAACACAACTATACAATAACCGGCAGAAGGTTCCTTTAAAAAACAAGAGCAGACGCCAACTGGAGGACAGTGTTGCTGATTGTACAGGTCAACATCCACAAGATTGGTTTACAGGACAAAGTAATGACACTAAAACCATTAATAGTTCTTCAATCACGATTGTGTTCACTCACCAGGAGCATAGACAATCCCCCACCACCAGGTCCAGGGCATGAAGGAGTGGTGGAAGATGTGTAGGAAGGTCACCTGGCCGTGCTTTTTCCTCAACACAAAGAAGACCTGAGCGAAAGACGACGTCGATCAGTTAAAGTCAACCAAAGCTGAACACAAAGGCGAGTCGAGCAAAAGACTGAACTTACTGTGTCGATGAGCTCAATAATCTTGGAGAACCAGAACAGCCAGGCCACTCGGACCATCTGTCGAGGAGGGAAAAGACTTTGTAAAATGATCATTTCACTTCATATTAAAGCAAGAAATGACTAATAATCGAGTAGAAAGAGAGGGACTTACTCGAAGTGCTTGAGGACTGTTCGACGTATCCACTGGGTCACATCGCCAGGTATATGTTGTGGCCCAACCAGACATCAGGAACTAAATTACAAGAACATTTGATTTACTTTGTTTGTGGTCATTGCTAGATTAATTAAGATCTTTACAGCTATAAATTCTACCAAAACTAGACAAATTAAGCCACTTTCTCTTCATGTACGACCATGAAATGTTCAAAATGTGTAAAACAAAAAAAGTTAATTAAAAGTCGTTAAATGTCGGAGACTTTAAGTAACAGTGTCTTACTTCGTAGACGATGATTATCGACAGTGCCACTAGCGAGAAGTTGTAGACTATCATGGCTTCCTTCAGCTGGAAGGGCTTACGATTGGCCATCATGCGCGGCCCAAGGTACAGTACAAAGAAGAGGTAACACAGCAATATCGCAGACATGGCAATAGGAGTCTGCATCATTGGATATCCCTTCAGCCGTGGATCTAGAGAAAGAAGAAAAAGACAATCCGTTAGAAAACAATAATATAGAGTGATCTTTTGCATTTAGTTTCGCCAAGTCACCTACCAATTCCTGCCAAGAGGTAGTTGTAGATATCCATGGCGTGCGAGCCGATCTCCTGAATCTCTCGAAGCATGTTTGCCGTCTTGAATTGTTGTGACCAAATTATCTGCAAAAACACATGAAGCTCATTGTTAATTTGATCTAGTCAAGGCCAAACACAGCAGCAACCCCTCGACCACTCCCATGACAGAAACTCAAGGAGTGACACATCACTAAGTTCAAGAAAACTATATTTTGGCCATTGTTTGAATGTCAGATGTGTTGTCTTCGGATGTGTAAAAGTAGCTGAAATGTACCATTATCCTTCCTCATCCGTTTTTGGAACCTATAAAAAGTAGTTCACTTTTCATAGCCAGTAAAATTTCCGAAAATAGTGTTCTCCGTCATGAATGGATTACATAAATTCTTAAAAAAAAAAAAAAAAAAAAAAAAAAATCACATGGCTTTTTTGGGGGCTTGGAACAATGAGTAGCATTTTGGAGCATTTCCTGATTCAGCAGGATTGAAATGCAATTATCGCCTCATCTCTCCTCAAACAAACACACCCAACAGAAACACCATCAGTCATCATGGGCTGATATCAGAGAGGAGGAGCTACAAGGAACTGGGAGGGAAACCCTCGTCCCACAGCAGGGCTGGTGCTCTGCTGGCCGGCGTTTGTGTCTTGACTCCTGCATACAGACAAACTGCTCTCACACCGCAGAGCCCTGACATTGTCATCCAAGTTCCTTAAACTAACAAGTGTTTTTTTTTGTCTTGTCACGTAGCAACCGCACTTATTTGAGACATTGCCGCTGTGAAGTGAATCTATCAGTTCAACTACAAATATGTGCACACACACACACACACACACACACACACACACACACACACACACACACACACACACACACACACACACACACACACACACACACACACACACACACACACACACACACACACGACTGTTGCTCTGGTTTTCCGACCTGCAAATGTTTCTGTTGACAAAAGGCTCACCATATCAAGTGTAAAGTGTATTCAGAAAGTAGAGGACACGCAGGGCGCGGCTCTCTGTACCCACGCTATTGTTGTACAATCTGCAACGCTCCAAGTTTTCACTGCTCAAGGCCTAAAGAACAGCCCGCCTTAAGCCAATATAATAACCAGCCGATAATTCCATGTTGTGTAATGAAGGGCAGGTGAGGGGTGGAGCTGATACAGAGGTGCTGCTCAGGTACAAACACATTTTAAGTGCAAACTGCAGATGTGAATTTTGCCAACACACCTGGATCCACGTTTAAGAACGCTAACTAGCTTTCAGTATCAATTTCTTAAACTTTTTCACAGGGTGTCAAACCGGCTCTGTAATCTGCACTTGTGCATACTTGTTTTCAAGGCTGCTTGAGTCTAAAACTCACTCTCCTCATGGTAATGAATGTACAACACATTATCTTACACCTCCAACGACTGACTTGCAAAAAATAAAAAGGCCACACAGACACTGAGCTGTCAACCCAAAGTATGGACAACAGCCCTTGATCTGCTTAAGTTCATATTTAGTGAGTTTATTGTGTCAAAGTTGAAACGGATTCTGAGCACGCAGCTACAGTGTAAACAGATCGTATCATCTTTTAATTCCCACGTACACTTTGTTTGCCTCAGGGCTTTTTTCTTTTAAAGCGTTAACCACAAAGCAGCGTCAACAGGGCGGTAGTATCTTTCTGCTCGGATCTTCTTGTGGAGCTTCCAGGTTATTGAGTTCAGCATTCCACAACAATTTACAACAGCTGCACTGCTGACTTAGCTTCCTTTTGTCAATATGGTGAACACTTGAACTGGGGTTGTGTGCCGTTGCAGCCCCTCGGCGGTATCACCAAAAAGTGAAAAAGACGGTGTTGTACAGCAGATCCGATACATGACATTTCAGAAAACTCTGGTTGTTTTTGAACCGACGGCGAGACATTGGGTCAGGCGCCCTCGCATTTCAACAAGAGGACCACCACGTCTGTCGTGGAGGGTCTGTCTTGTCTTGTTCTGAGGAAAAATGCTGAACAGTTACATTGAGCAGAGGACCGTCGGGTCAGGTTCGTGATAACGAAGAGTTTATCGTAGCACCGCGAGTTGAGTCCTGGCAGTTTGACGTCACGCGGCTTAGAATTTACGAGTTCGGAATTTGTTTGAGTTCTTAAATCCAAAATATTGGTAATTCACTAAATAGTTGAGTGTATACATGAAAAAGTAGATTTAGCTTTTGGACACGAAGAGCCACTTTTCTGAGTTCAATCAAATGATGTTGTCGACACTGCAACAGGATTACACAGAAACCCTACAGTTGGATATGTACATAGGATTTGCTTTTTGAATACAAGTCATACAAATCTCCCAGTTTTCACGTTCAAACTGCTGAGTGAACAACTTGTGACTCACTCGAGAGATGTTTTAGAGAATACACATAAATAAAGTGATTGTGCGAGGTCAGGAGGACAGTCTTATGATCATGAGCACGAAGAAGGAAAAGGAAACAATATTTCTGTATCTTTGAGTCCCGGATGAAGTTGGAAGCAAATTGAAAATGAAGTCCCTTCCATCCCAGCTTAGTGAAACCACAGATCTTTTACAAGAGCGGCCGGCAGCAGTTAATGAACATCACTGCTCCGACACTTCTATGCCATTTCCTGCATCTACTCATCAGTGACCTCACATGATGAGACCACTCAACTGATTTCAATCTCCGCCAATTGAAGGCGTAAGGCTCACATACGAATTGGAATGCCAATGTTGAACATTCAGCGCTGTTCAGCCAAATAAACAACACTAGTAGTAATTCCACAAGAGGAGTCCACACAGTGCTGTAGCGTTACCGTGACAGAGTGAAGACATTCAGCAGACACATGACCTCTTAAGCACCACGCTGCTTTTAGGCAATGTCTTCTGTCACCTCTCTAGAGGAATGTCAAAAATGTAAAGCCCTGAGCTACACAAGTCCATTCTCAAACCAGAGCACAATGTCGTTTTAATGGTTCGACAAAAACACAGCGTTAGTCCTTCTGCATGTCCTCTTTATGTTACTCTTTTAGACTACATTGACCACAACGCGGCTGGTTTACGTCTGAAGAAGAGTGGAAAGGGAGGTGGAACATTTCCTATGGAGGCCATGTCAATGAATCATCGGGATGGAAAAAGGGAGCTCACATTCACACGGTAGAAGTTAATGATGAACCGACAGGAACCGTTACACACAGCAAAGAATCCGTTATAAAAGGACATTTCAACCACCACAGCCTGATATCCTCAAACACCAAAATAACAGACAACTCACCCCTGAGCTGCTCAACATGTTGGGCAGAGTTAGTCAGTGAGTTCACCTTCTCCGTAACCATATGCAACTCACCTCGTCGAGACTAGAATTAACCTCTTAAATCATCAGAAGCCAATGTGGATTCTTCTTTCACAGGACGGCAAAGCCTCTCTGCAAAACTACAAGGACGGGCCGGCGGGCAGCAGCAAAAAGAGAGAACAGCAGAGCAGAAAGAGACAGAGAGAGAGCGAGAGATGGGGAAAGGGAATGAGAGTGTAAACTGACAAACTGTGACTGGTACAGCAGTCTTCCGAATCCCCACCCTCCCTGACTCACACAGTGGATGAATAACTAGCTCACAGAAGTGGTGGGGGGGGGGAGAGAGAGAGAGAGCGAGCGAGCACAAGCCAGCGCCAAGACGGAGTACAACTGGAGTAAGATTGAGAGATGGGCCCTATTTAAACCCACACCCCGATTTAAGATGCTACCTTGTGACCACCGCCTTCAATTCAACAAGTCTGAGATGTCCCCCCCCCCGCTACCTTTTCCTCTCCTGTCCCCCCCCCCCCCCCCCCCAGTGAAACACACAACTGTGGAGTCGCTCTGTAACTTTTCGCTCAAGGGGTGGGCTGATAATATTATTCACGGGCAGCAGGCGAGAAATCAGAGGACACTGTGTTATCATGAAAGGGGCCATTGTTACCCTGTGTTGGCTCTGGAGCCAGCCAACACCCATACAGCAAAAGTAGCTTCCATGTTTCGCTCTGTGTTTGGAGACGATCGATGTCATCGCAGGAAAATAATGCCTGGAACAAGTCGGGAGTAGCTGCATTTCTTCTGTCGTTTTGTCCGCTTAATGTTTGGCAACATGCTTGCTTCATACACTCCTACCTAACTAGAAGCAGTACAGCTGATGATAGAGAGAAATACATTTGAATACAGTCGAGCTAGGGAGCATCATAAAGTCTTGAGGTATGCTCAGGGTTGGAGAGTGAGGCTGCGAGGGGAGAACGTGACTCATACGGTAATACTTTAAATTCCCCTGAGTGTGTCGTGTATAAGGAGGGTTTGATCGTCATAGGAAATCACCGACTCTGATCTTACTGCAAACACCCATTCACTTCAAAGAGAGGAACAAAACATAACAGATAATTGTAGTCCTTTTATTTTATGCTGAGAAATCATTTTAGTCCTTTGGCTGCAGGGAGGAACGCATAACTTTTCTAGATTTGAGAACATAAGTAGTTATTAATATGGTCTGATGAAACCGCACACAATGACTTAAACATTAAGAGTTTCAGAGATCAAGTCATACGCGTAATGAACAAGGCAGCGTTTACTCTTGCGGACTCATTCAGAAAGAGCCCTGCAAAGTCAGATCATGCTCAAATGTAGCTTATAAGTAAAATGCAAATAGTTATAAGAACCCTGGAATTCCTATTAAAAGCATATTGTATGATGTCATTTTTTTGTAAATACCAGTCGAACTTGGTTTTTCAAACCACAAACATCTGGAATCTGGTGATCTTATCACTGCATCCGATTGGTCACTCGATCCCTGCGGGGGACGGGAGGGGTGGTGGCAGCCCCTCCTCCTCCAAACGCCAATACACACCTGACAACATGACAGTCCTCTTTTCCTGTGAAACCAAAACCTCAGGTGACAATTGTTGTGGTTTACAAAGCCTGAAAGAGTCTCCATCAGAGCAAAACAAGTCATGTTAGAAAGAGTAGAAAGTTGGCCATGGTAACCCTGGTCAAGCAAAAGTCTTGGCAAATCAATCCATTACACAAAGTTCAGTGTGACAACACATCTCTAACTTTATCTGGAAATGAAAAAGCTTAATTCTGAACTATTGATGATCTTGGTCAATAAAAACAATTCATAATCCCAATGGATGATCTGGTGACTTGGAAAGTGTAAAAGCAGGAACAAGAGTGCGGCTGAGCACTGAGCCAGATATTTCCACCAGCATGTCACACACTCGTGTGAGGAATCTGACTTTGCTGTCAACGTACAAGTCTCAGGTCAAGCTGTGCAATGTCATAACAATATCTTTTGTCAAGAAATGATGCTGCTCTGAAAAGCAAGATAAGACTGATGGTGTATTTTAAGTTATTCGGGGTTTGGCTCAGAACTGGCAAGGTTATATTAATGTTCATTATGATCAAACACCGTCACTGCTCAGCAGTCTGTTATTTGTTGTATACGAGTTAGAGTTTATCAATGAATGTGATCATCGGCCTATGTCTAGACGCTGTGGGTTTTTATTAAGCAATGTTTTCTGCGATGATTTGATTAGCTAAACTAAACTTGTTTGTAATGTGGCAACAGCCACTTCAGCGATTAACAACAATGAGGGACATCGATCTTATCTCATATATATATATATATATATATATATATATATATATATATATATATATATATATATATATATATATATATATATATATATATATATATATATATATATATATATATATATATATATATATATATATATATATATAAAATCTATCACAGCTCTTCAGTAACTAAATTGAATCTTGTGTAATGAAGAAAATAAAGGGGTAATGTATAACAGCTTCATAAATCCAGTATTGGACTGAAGCCTTGTTGAGGTAAAGTAGACACTTTACACATTTATGTTACATAAACAAAGGCTTATCATGTACACATTTAACTTTTGTTAAAGTTTACCCAACACTGAATCTAAAAGAAAGATAATCCCTCCAGCAACTCCCTCCCCACTTTTAACGGACCCTTCAATTACCTCAAACTACCCGCAAACATTCCCGGTGGGCATGAAGAAATGTCACGTGATGAACTCTCTATGTGTTCTGCAACCTTGTGTTTTGGTCTGAATATAATAATGCACATTGCATTGCCTTGTCAAAATCAAAAATGAAGACTGGGGATATACAAATTGAGTGTATACATAAAAAAAACAACACACATTTAAGAAAAGCTCACTTTTCTAAGTGACGAACATCGTAGTAACCGTTACCCCTCCAGCACAGGCATGTTGCTAAACCTGTCTGGAAACTGATATGTTTATACCATCTCCCCCTCATTGCGTTTGTCTGAGGGTTTGGTGCGTGTGTGTGTGTGTGTGTATAATCACACCTGCAAGTACCGAGACCTGGCCGGGCGTTCAACACTGGTTTAATTGTCTTCCCTCCCTCCTTCTCCCCCTCTCTGACCCCTCTCTGCAGGTCTCAACGACCCAGATTTCTGTAATTTTCCACCGATAACAATAGAGCATCCCGTCCTCATGAGCTCAAACCAATGCAGATTGTGGACGAACTACAATTTCCGCCTTCGCCAACCCATCATGTTGTAGTTTACATTCATGTTTGTCCAAAATGTCATCGCTTCATCATTTTATCTTATCAGAAATTTGCGTTAAAAAAATTGTCATAATTAGCATATCAAGTCTTGAGTTGTGGCCAAAAATGTGTTTTGTGAGGTCACAGTGACCTTTGACCAACCAATTCTGCTCAGTTCAACCTTGGGTCAAATTTGAAGAAACTCCCTCCAGACGTTCCTGAGAACGTTGCATTCACGAGAACGAAACGGATGGGCAACCAGAAAACATAACGCAAATTCAATTTGGCCACATGACAACTGCTTACCGTCTTCTCTTTTGAGAGATGTAGCTGTTTAACGGAGATCTCGAGAGGGAACTTGGAAAGTACAATGTTTAAATGATGATTGAAACGATGGCCAAACCTACAAAGAAACGCGTGTAAAAAGTTCAATTTTTCCACTCATTGAAAGGTTTTTCCTGTCCCACTCGAAGGTGTGTCCTTGCGGGTGTCTCATGGGAGAGCACGCAAAGCTGAGTCAGCGAAACAGCTCCAGACTTGATATTTGGGGCAAGTGTAAAACAGGCCCTGCAGACAGGTTGGGATTATGCAAGGCTTAACCACGACTGGAATGACTCTTCATGCCCGTCATGAATACCTAAGATTCTACTATGAAAAGAACTTCCACTCGATGGTGTCAAACATGCACACGTGTGAGCACTAGAACAAATATACAACTGGAACTTTCTGATATGACTTATATGTCACACAGAGAGACAGAGAGAGAGAGACAGAGAGAGAGAGACAGAGAGACAGAGAAACTGTATAAAGCCAGTTGTGCAAACATTGACTAAACAGATTATATTTTTTTACGATTTGTAATAATTGTGTTTTTTACAATCTGACCTTTGGTCCAATTTTCCAAAAAATGATGCAGCATTTTTTAACGACATTTTTACTTTCTGTTAAATCTGGCTGTGCAGACAAGCAAGCAGATATAAAAATATATATATTATTATAATATTTATTATTATTAATAAAGTATTAATTACAGGTCAAGATTTTTTTTTTAAAGAAGTCACTGATGAAACTAAAAACACACCTTAACTTGGAGCCACATTTCAGTCATGCTGGTCAAAACACACAACCACAATCATCTCACAGTCATCAGGACATATTTATAAAGGGCATAACAATGTCAGTGCTGACACTACATTGTCGTCCTGTTGTTTAGACAAGAGCAGGTTAAACCATGTTACAGCGCCAACATATTAAGCCCCAGTGTTGGACTGAAGCGCACAACAAACAACTTATTAAATTGTTTGATTTGATACTTAAGTTAGTGCATAGATTCTCCGGCTGGCTGTATAATGTATCATCAAAAACACTTTACTACATGTAGGCTAACGGTCCAGCCACTAAAAAACTGATTCAAATGATAAACTCGCACTTGTGTGAGCGGAAGAAATCGCTGAGATCCAATGAAACAGAAATACTGCGAGTAGGGGGGGGTTGGGTAGACACGTTACACACATATGAAAACAACCCCGCCTCAAAGTAACCTACACAAGGTGTAGATTAGGATCCTTAACTGAACCTTTACTGGAAGTCTAACTTTTGCCCAAATGAAATGCTGAAGGTCAGGTATACGGTAGTTTCTGTTCCCACAGGAAGTGGAAACTTCAATCATCTTCTAGACATCCGAACTTCAACTTAGTCTCACAAACTGACTTGTTTTAAAAGTTCACCGCACAAGGCTGACATGGGCCAAGTTAACCGACGACATTCAGATCAAAAGTAAAGAGACGGTTCTACAGTGTACCAGAGGCGGCCATTATGAAGATATATACGGTCCCCACTTTGAGCTTTACAAACCCCGGGGGAAGGACTGAAGAAGACTTTCTAGATAGTCTGAATGAGTGCTTTGGAGTAAGTGATGACTAACATGTTTCCACTATCTAGCGAAGCACTTTACTACAGCTGCTCAGTGATCAACAAGAGAAGACCGCTCCACTGTTTGAAGTAGAACTGCTGCATAAACACACCTCAGCTCAGCCTGCAACTTTTTCTTGTGAAAAAAAAACGTGGTTCGAAGAAAGTCTGTGCCATTTCCTCTGGCTGAAACTTGCCTTAAATGTGTGTGTCCTTCAATAAGAGTGTTGACATTAGAGGATTATGACATGATAACAGTATGCAAGGGTGGAGTGCTCGAAGTCACAACGCTGCTTTAGTGTTTACATTACTAGTAGACCTGGGCTGGTAGACTTTGAGGCCCTTTGTCTCCATCCCACAGCCGTTCGTTACTGATGTTTACATGTCTACACAGAGCTAGTGATCCATAATCTACTTTAGGAGGCCATCAATAGGGGGCCAGCTAACACGAGGCATTCAAGAAACATGACACTAAGCTCCTGCGCAACATCTTTTGCCTTTTTGTAAAAAAAAAAAAAACATAAAGACGCCATCTTTAAAACATTGTTCACAGTATAAAAACAGGTACTGACGCATTGTGCCAAATGTCAACTTAACATGTCATGCATTAGTTGTAAAAAGCAGTGTTATTTTATCTTCAGATGTCAGATTATGCTTAATTGTGTGGTAAAAACGTACAATCTTAGCCTCCCAGTGCTCTTTCCCCATCATGCATTGCATAGACGAGGTGTGGTAGTCAGTGGTGCTTGTCTTTCTCCCACAATGGAGAAATTAAACAAGAGTTGAACATGACTAACATGACAGAATAATCAGAGCACTTATCGAAAACATTATCTTTGTATATTACACTGTCAATATTTACTCATGTATTCAGAATCACATGGTACAAAGTTCAACTCCTCCTCCTGCTGCTGCTCAAAATGAGTCAAATGTTTCTCGAGTTTTACTGAAACTAAATCTTACAATCTAAAGAAAAAATATGTATGGATATATGTATCAGTTAATAAGTAGCTTGTATGCTGTGTGTGTTAGTTTCATCACCTCTGACCCAGGATAATCACATTAATGGCAGCCTAGTAAAGACACAAAACTCAGCTACCAAAGACATAAAAAGAAGAAAAGAAAAACATGAATGTACCCGAGTCTCAAAGTAAAACCGTTATAAAGTTATAACATTTGGCCACCAGGTAAGTTTATTTTTTTTCTACAGTTAAACTATATGTGGTACCGACAGCCAAAACACACACCAATCTGTTCTCATTATCACTGACATTTACATGTTTGAGGCTACAATGAACAAAAAAGACACAACCATCTGCCTTCACAGTGAGGAGAGAGTCCCGGCTGTCAATCAGCTCTTTGTCCGCAGCACAGGTGCAAATGATGAGAAGAAGAAACCATCAATATCCCGAAACAACTAACAGTGAAGCTTATTGTTGAGCACATTTCATCTCCAATCGCACGTTTTGGGCACCACACTCGAGCCTAACTTTAATTCATAAAAAAAACGTATGATTTACCGTAAAACAAATGAGTGTTTTAGTGTACGCCTTAGCTATTCAAATTACAAAAGAAAAACAACATAATAAGCCGCTTGAATGAATAACCCTTTGATGTGACGTTGCGGAAACTGGCAGCGCGCGCAGCGCGCGCAACCCCCCAAACACAACCCCACAAATATATTTACGCACCTAAAATGAACTAAAACCTCGTCGAGTCGACGCATTCCTAAATAAACAGCGTTAGAAAGAACTCACTTGAAATAAAGGCTGTCGACAGCAGCCCGATGACCCAGCGCGTGAGAGAAGTTAGACCTGCTTCCTCTTCCTCTCCGCGGAAACCTTCCTCGCGTCGTAAAAACGCTTGATGGAGCTGGAAAAAAAAAAAAAAAAAAAAAAAAGGTGGAGTCTTCTCTCCCCACACACTGCTGTGAGTTGGGCGCCAAATATGGAGTTCACGAACTGACGGTATCAAAAGTAAAGTCACCGCCAATATGAGATCAATCAGCTGCAGCTCCATTCTGACAGACAATTAGACTGCTTCTATGGGAGTGGAGTTGACTAATCTCTGGAATAGGGTATACTTATACACTCCATTTTGGTCTTTGATGTAAAGGGAGCAAATGGTATTTGGCATCATACTACCATCAAAACCAATACATATATTGGTACAAGTATTTATAACAATATATATTGGTATAAATACCTGAACTGTCACAGCCAACTTAAAGGCAGGGTTGGTAATCTTCTATTTATCTATTTACACTCCATTTTGGTCTTTGATGTAAAGGGAGCAATTGGTATTTGGCATCATACCACCATCAAAACCAATATATATATATATATATATATATATATATATATATATATATATATATATATATATATATATATATATATTGGTTTTGATGGTTGTGTATATATATATATATATATATATATATATATATATATATATATATATATATATATATATATATATATATATATTGGTACAAGTATTTATACCAATATATATTGGTATAAATACCTAAACTGTCACAGCCAACTTAAAGGCAGGGTTGGTAATCTTCTATTTATCTATTTATGTTGAAATTCTCATTAAATCCGAACAGCAATCATTGAATCCAATTCTCTGACAAAATAATAATACTAATTTCATTCAGCCTGTATGTAATGATTGAACGGCCTACTTGTCATTATGATGTTTTTTTTAAATGTTACTTTCATAATGGTAATTTTGGGGGAGTTGCTTTGTAGAGCTCTGAAAGAACCGGCTGTCAGTGTTGCTGACTCTGCGACTTTCTCACTATTAGCAACTTTGGGAGCTCTGCTACTTTTATTCGGAAACAGTTGGCAACACTGGGCTTGGTTTTCCGGTTTGATGATTTAAAAAATCTAGCACACTCTTGCTAGTTTCTTAAGATTACCAACCCAACTTTTAACACAATCTACATATCTGTGATATTTGCAACAAAATAAAATGCTAAAATCTACAGTGACTCTTGGGGGTTTATCACAAAATAAAACAACGTCACAATTGACTAAACTCAATAATGTTTGAGAAAACAAAACGACAACTTAACAACATGTCGCAACGTCGCAACATTTCGCAATATGCAAAAACATTTAGTTTCGCGCCCCAGGCGAGGGAGTTCAAGTATGTCGAGGTCTCGTTCATGAGCGAGGCTAAAATGGAACAGGAGATGGACGGGCGGTACAATGCGGCGTCTGTGTTTATGCAGGCGTTGTACCAGACCGTCGTGGTGATGATGAGGGAGCTCAGCCGGATGGCGAAGCTCTTGATTTACCAGTCCATTTACGCTTCGACCCTCACCAATGGTCATGAGCTTTGGTCGTTGACCAATGAGATCACGAATGCAAGCGGCCAAAATGAGCTTCCTTCACAGGGGACCTGGGCTCTGCCTTGGAGATAGCTCGGAGCAGAGCTCATCTACACTGGGCGCCATATTTGCACTCTTCACACATGGTATTGCAACTGCTGCACAATAATCCCCTTGGGATAAATGCAGTTTAATTTAATCTTATCATCCCGACCTTTGAGAGGGAGCAATGTGCCACAAGGCATTCAGAAAATTAAGTAATTCAGTTTGTCGCAGGCGGACAGAATGACTGTCCAATAGCTACCGCTTCCTGTTTGTGTCTCACCTCAATGTGGTTGTGTTTTATCTTCTGCGGTTGTGTTTCGCGAAACGTTTTGTGAAATCTTGTTTTTTGTGAAGAGCTTTTGTGTTTTGACCCTCAGGGCCCCCCGTACAAAGCACGCCTGAGCTACCTGCCTCAAAGTTTTATCTCTTTAACAGCTTTTATCTTCAGGCACACTGTTCAGTGCAGTAGGATGAAAAGGCAACATCATACAACACTGTTATTCAGTCAATGAATGACTTAATCTGATCAACTGTAAGGATAAAGGTCTGCTGCTTGTGCACGTCTGTCAGCAGCATTACGTTTGACACTTTGTAAACCTGTGTCTGCTCAGACACGTGTAATGCTGGTCACTTGAGGTGAGACACGTAAAAACACATTTAGGTGTTTATTTCGCTACACTTTGTCAATTTGCATGTGTAGCTTTCTCAAAAGTCACGGCATTTTGCATTACATATCTTTTAAAGGCTGTTACGTCAAAATTTGTTTCTTTCTCACTCTGAGCCAGAAATCTCCACTTCCGTATCACTAACACACACCAAACTTTCCAGTTTCATTCCAAACTGTAGTCTGAAGGGTTTTACCGAGGGCTTTGTTCGTATATCATTCATAGCCTGATTTATAGAACATTTTATTCCTAAAAACGATGTCTGGAAAGTATTTGTATTTTGAGTGATAAAAAATAGATATCCAAAATTCGCTCCGATGAAACCTTTGACTCTAATATGTCAATGTAATGAAACAAGAATTTCGAACCTGGCTTTATCCAATGTGCAGTTCTGTTCTGAAGATATATGCAAATTAGCATATATTTATAGTACCTCGTTTGCATATTTAAACAGAACATTTCAGAAAACTTGTCGTACAAATTAAATAAGTGTCTTAATGTAAGTAATCCAATGGAGAAGCTTCATGGTGATATCCATTAGTTATGTTTTTGTCCATATTCACCTGGGCTGTAGTAATCCCACATTAAAGTGAGATGGATGGATAGTCCAATGGGTGACGTTCACCTGTGAGCCTTTAATGATTACACAGAGAACACAGAGAGATCTGTATGGAGTCGGACACCTGCTCTGCTAACATGATCATAAATCATCCACCCGTTTGGTTGTAAACTGTCAAGTGTCTGTTACAGTACCCGAGGATTCCAGGTGAACCCTTTTGCTTTCAGTTGAGAACAGATGGTAGCAAAACATATTTATAGTTCAATGGCATGCCACTTTCCCCAAACCTACAGCGACAACTGTGTCATGAAACTTTGTGTTTGTTTGGACAGGCAGCATGTTTTTTTGGGGACAGTGAGTGCTGAGTGATGATCAAAGCTGAAGAGAAGGACTGGTTGCACTTCCTCCTGTGTCACATTTCTGGGGGATGACAGTAACACTCAGAGCTAAAGTAGAGCAAAGAGCGGCAGCAGACCTAATCTGTCGTGCGTTTCCTGTGTATGTCGTCACTTTGGGGATTTAAAAAAAAAAAATCGTACTGGCTAGATGGCACGTAATTGTATGTAATATGTTATAGACCTCCTACAATGTTTTTTCAAACTCCTTTTGAATTGAGTTTGGTAAACTAATCCAACACTTAACCTCAGTTTAAAAGTGTAGTCTTCCACTTATTCTGAGGCTACTTTCTTCATGTATTGTGCAGTATACAAACATTTTATGCCAAATTAAAGAGCATTAAACAATATTCAATCAGCATTTAAACCCAAACAACCTGCTGATCTGAAAACAAAGCTATTCCTCTGATGATAGTTATATCATCACTTATAACCCAGAGTACAGAAAGGGCCATGAAACCGCACTCATAGTAATAGTCATAGTGACCCCAAGTGGATGTGTTGTGCCACTGCAATTTATGACGACAGTCCATGGCCCTTTTTTATTTAAGTTTCCATTAAGCACTGACTAGTATAAAGGTGGCGATGCAGAATTAAATTGATAAGAAACACAACAAAATATACAAAAACATATATATACTTATGCATATGTTCATATATTTAAAAAGAAATGTCAGTCCCGATATCGATACGATACCTGGGCTTTAGGATTTGGCCGATACCTTCAATATTGTTTTCCTAACTTAGAACAAAATGTAACAAATAAATACATAGCTATAAATTCACTGAATTGTTAGTTATCATTAGAATAATACGTTGTACACCAGCAGAAATTACAGCTCAACAAATTGGTCAAAAGTTAAACATGAATTAAAATACCAGTTGATAATGTATATAGTAAACATAGCATTGGATTGAACAGATCGGCTACTTTGCCACAATAGCAGCTATTTGAGTCAGTATCGGCCTGATTGGAGCATCCCTAATTTAAATGATACAAATAATATCATAATCATGCGTTTACGTCTCAGGTTAAGTCTTCGTAGCACATGTTTGGCTCCATATATTGTCGGGAATAACTTTATAAAACAAATAAATTCTTACCTCCTACAGTACAATGCGTCTTGAATCAAATGACTGTGGGACCAGGGTCAGAATTCCTCCAATGCAGCAACATGAAGCGTCTTGAGATAAAGGAAACAATAAAATCTCGTATACCTGTTGCTTCATGAAGGACCCCAAAATTGGGAATCTCACCACCTCAATTCAACTAAGTGACTTGATTGCTGCACCTCAGGGAAACGCTTTTGTTCAGATAAGAACAGACACTGAACACTGTTACAATATTGTAATCCTGGGAAGGAAGGCAACAGTCATCACAGATCTAGTTGTCTGTCTGCTGGCGTTTGATCTTGTTGCTCCTTAATTAAGAAAATGTAAATCATGTCATGAAGCTGAACCTGTGTGAATGAGACTTTATCTCATCCTAGAGTTGTATCACTCCCCGTTCTGGAGGGACTCCTATCACTTAGAGTAGACCGCTTCTTCTTTGCAGGTTGGGTGCCATTACACAGCAGAGAAACAGACACCGTCTTCATCTTAGTGCACCCATTCACCTTCGAGACAAAGCAAACAGTCAGGGCAGCTATCGTGAGAACACTCAGCCCCCGAGGGCACCGCGAGATAGACGGTCGGATATGCCTTCTTTGCTCATGATTTGAACGCAGTGGTTTTTTTGTGGAGACTAGCATTTTCTCTATTCAAGGTTGAGCTCTGAGTTCAACGACAATATCTTTTTAAAAAAAGACCAAGAATTTAAATAATATGTTATTGAGACTTCACAAAAAGTAAGAAAGAAGAGCAGCACGGACTGCCAAACATCCAGAAATGTTTGTGGGATCATTCTGCTCCCTCTGTCATATGTGGCTTAAGAGGGAGGGGTTGCTTTCTCAGGACCTTTACCAGAGGGCTGGACTTTGGTGGGACAAGTGGGCCGGCTGCTCTTCCTACAGGATGAGAAGAAAGGAAAGAAATGGAAAACAGGGAGGGCAGAGTGGGGGTTTAGAAAGGCCTTTTCCAGCCCTTCTACTCTTTCAATTTATAGGTCTTCCACACACACACACACACACACCCACACACACACACACACACACACACCCACACGCACACGCACACACGCACTGACACACACACACACAGAGCCCAGAAGGCAAAGTCAGGATGTGACATCATCCACAGGAAGAGAAGCCAAACAACTTTTTTCTCCCTTTACTGTCTGTGCTGCTGAGTGAAGTTGGAGCCTCTCGGTCTGTTAGTGGCCGGCAGGGAGGGAGTGGATCCAGAGGAGTTAGAGGGGGCAGAGCAGCTGGATCTGTCCTCCACGGGGAGATTAAAGCCAAGGGCTCCGGCGCCTGAATCCTCCCTCAACTTCTCACAACTTCCCAACACATTCCTCTGCGGTAGGATTTCAGCCAGGTACAGTGCAGACAGCTTTTTTCTCTCCCCCGATTCTGTAATCTCTTGTTTTTGATCTCCCTCTTCCTTTGTTTCTGGTTACCGAGACTTGCAGTGCCTTCTTTTTCTTTTTCTTTTCTTCTTTCTCATTTGTGTGTTGGGTCTTGGGAGGGCTTTTGCTGCTCTGCAGTTGTCAGAGGCAAACTGCAGAAAAGCCATTAAAGTATGCCAACAGTGCGTGATCAGACATGTTCCATTCCGAGGCTGTTGAAGCAGGCAGGGAGATGTAAAGTGATCAATGCAAAAAGTCCCTCTGTCCCACATGCTGTCACTATTTGTTGAAACCCTTCCTGGCTTCAGTACAAAGAGTGTCCAAGTTCAATATGTGTCTGAAACCGTGTCTCCCTATGGAGAAGTGAATGGCATGCTGTAACTGTGAGCCTTCCTCAGAAAGCCCTTTTGTTATGGACACATTAAGAGCTATCTCATGACCACGTATTCACGCTCCCCCAGTGGCGAGCTTTAAACTGAGATCAGGCAGACTGTGAAAGCTAGTGGAAAGAAAGAGTACCCTTCTCATATATCAAATGCTGTTTGCATTTCAAATCATCACTGTTCGCTCAAAAGGATAAGAGTGAACAGAACCCTATTTTTCTGAAATGAGGTACTAGGTCAACAGAAGTTCACAACAAACCACCGTATCAGTGCTCAGCCTATAATGTCAGCACAGATGATAATGCGGGGACAAAAAAAAAAAAAAAACCTTTTCTGCTTATTGGAGTCAGAGGGAAACAACCACAGGAAACGCTGAGACCGGCAGTTCAAAATGGGACACAAATGCGGATATAGTATCATGTTGCAACCACAGTCACTTGAATGTCCCTGCAGTGTCAAAATCTGTGGGAGCAACATAAGCTGCAGCCTTCCACATTGCTGGATGGAAACACACAACTCAGTGGAGTGTAACACAATGAAATGTAACCCTTTCAGATATGTGCCGTACCTAGATTGTATCTCTCACAAACTGCCCACCTCACTTTCCCATAATAACCTACAGTGTGTAGTTAATATTCAAATGCGGGCATTATTGTTTCATTAGCATAATAATGAAGGCTTTGGATCACATAACAGTTCAGCGAGGGCATCAGTGTGTAATATCTGCCAGGCGGTGATTAGCACTGTGATTGCACAGAAGTCTCACTGTAGTTATAGTCTGAGATCACAAGATATATCGCCTCTCTCGGCCTAATCAAGCTCTTAAAAGTGAAATAGTTATTGAATCGTTTGGTACCCGCCACTGTGCGTATATATACAGGTATTTTGATATTTTGACACTTTAATATATTTATGCTTCGTTTTTCTCGCGGCCATTGTTGTTGTCTTTAACTTATTACGTTGCTTTCTTGGCCAGGTCGCCCTTGTAAAAAAAAATTGTTGATCTCACTGAGTCACGTGGTTAAAAATGGGTTTAGTAAAAATACAAAAACAGCTATCATAAAAAGATAATCGTATGTCAATAATGTACTGTTTGTGTGTCATGTCCAAAGACTCATCTCCCAGAAATTAGTTTTTAAACCAAACTTAAAGCTTTGCCATCATAGCATCCAGTGTTCTGAGTGAGACGCAGCATGCCATTCATTTTCTCAATTATGCTTGACTGTAGTGGCCTGAACTTTGCCTCAACCGACTAAAACCGTTGCTATTTTCATCAGCGTGTGCCACTGAAGATCTTGTGAAAAGGTCATCTCAGTCACACAAAGCGACGAAGGCCCATTTGGGATGAACTCACTAGTCTGTTAGTTGGCAGTGATACAGTTTTACATGCTTTGGCCCACATGAGTCATCTTAATGATCTGGTTCTTGTTTGGCTTGTGTATTTAAATATCGTGCCTCCACAATAGTGATATGTTTGTAGGTATACCTTTGATGTTAACTTTATGTTTTGGATTATTCTGGTTTAAAGCAGCTGGATTGACAGGAAATGAATGAGCCTTTGACTTCTCTTGTTGTTGTTGTTCTTCTTCTTCTTCTTCTTCTTCTTCTTCTTCTTCTTCACAGAAACGTCCCGCCATCTGAAAACAAGAGCTCCCTCCAATCTTTACACGACAGACTCTGACCCCCATTTGACCTGATTTCCGAGCTGAAACGCGTCTGGTGCCATCGCTCAGGAAAGGTCACGCTTCGTCAAACTCAAAACTAATTATTATTCTGGAGAGCTCACTCTCCCCTTATCACAGGGGAATCGGCTGAGTCAATGGCGCTGTGTCTCGGACAAGTCTTCAGCAAAGACAAAACATTCAGGCCGAGGAAGCGCTTCGAACCGGGCACCCAGCGCTTTGAACTCTACAAGAAGGCCCAGGCCTCGCTCAAGTCCGGCTTGGACCTGAGGAAAGTGGTTCAGCTGCCGGAGGGGGAGAACATCAACGACTGGATTGCCGTTCACGTGGTCGATTTTTTTAACAGGATCAACTTGATCTACGGCACGGTGAGCGAGTACTGCTCCGAGCGCACCTGTCCCATCATGTCTGGGGGGCTGAGGTACGAGTACAGGTGGCAGGACGGCGACGACTACAAGAAACCCACCAAGCTGCCCGCTCTCAAGTACATGAACCTGATGATGGACTGGATCGAGTCGCTCATCAATAATGAGGACATCTTCCCCACCAGAGTAGGTGTGTGAGGAGTCTTGCAAATGAAGGCGTCAGACTGTTATTGAGTGTGAAAGAAGCCTAATGCCTGATTGATTGCTGCACTGACGTTGTGCTGCATCAGTGCTGAAGTGTTGTTCCCCTTCATTAACATCTCAAATGGGATGATAAAGTTCAAGCAGGGGTTAATTAAACAATGAGGTTGACATTTAGAGGAGACTGGAGGGGTGATTGTGGTGATATTTTATCCCAGCAGCAGATTTGACAATCAACATTTGTTAGAGGAGAGAATCGGGGGCCTCTCTGTGTGTGATTTTCCTCTGGGAGCTCTGCTTCCCCCCTGCAGTCCATAGACATGCAGGTCAGGTGAAACTTACCTCTAGGTGTAAAAGGGTTTTGCCTACTTGTTAGACTGAAGATTGCCAGTTTTAACTTGGTGTTTTCCTACCTTTTTACTCAGTGTGTGCTCAATCTTCCATGGCCCTGAGCAGGAATAAATAGAGACAGGAAGTGAAAGGATAGTGTGAGCGTCCATGTAAGACGTGGAACAATGTGCCTCAATACCGTCAGCTTTTTTATTTGTCTGGCATACCCACAGAGACTTTCTAGAAGGGCTCAAATACATTTCATTAATGAGCCCCTTCCATAGATGGGATAACTTAAAGGATTTCTTTTACCAAATCGTAATGTATTTTTTGTCAAATATACTCCCCAGTAAGGGCAGAGGTAACGCCTGGAGTACATGTACGCCTGGCTGAGGATCACGGCTCTACTGCACCTTTACCGACAAATATATAAAAGAGAGCATTTCAGTTAAAAGAGGCTTTTATCGGATATCTTTGACACATATCATTCACACATTTCTTAGACTGACAGAGGCCTTGTTCAACTGAAAAATGTGTTGTTGTACATTTTTTGAAAAAGGTGCAATAGAGTATTAAGTTACAGGTCCTATATTTTCTCCTATCATCAACATAGTACCTCAAAAGAGGCAGACAATTGATGCTGTTGTGGAGAAATTATTACTTGTATTACTTATAGAATATTACATATATTAAAAGATGGGATCCAAATATATAAAATGATTAACTTTATGTCTCAGATTTAATCAAACAAATTCTCAGGTGGAAGTCTACTATAGTCTGTAACACCTTTCTCCTTTCTACACACTAGGTATACCTTTCCCCAAGAACTTCCAGCAGGTGTGCAAGAAGATCCTGAGCCGCCTCTTCAGAGTGTTCGTGCACGTTTACATCCATCACTTTGACAGCATCTGCAGCATGGGTGCGGAGGCCCACATCAATACCTGCTACAAGCACTACTACTACTTCATCTCGGAGTTCAACCTCATCGATCACTCGGAACTGGAGCCCCTGGTGAGACAATAGCAACGACCTCAGATGTGTGAGGGTGACGACAGGGAGCAGGAGAAAGAGGATCAAATGGATGTGTTGTGTTGGGAGGGGTTGTCAGTCTCACTCCCATAACTGTCAGTCTTGCAGAAAACATCAGCCACCCTGCCATCTATAACCTTGATGTGCAGCATGCTTGGTGAGGTTGAGTTTTGTCCTCATGCCAGTGTGTTTTCCCGGCTAATGCACAAAGAAAATAACGGCAATGTTTGTCTTCTGAAGTCTTACAGACTACATGTTCTCCCTATAACAATCATTTTCCATTTTACTCTAGGATTGGGACCAGTATTCACGTTTTCCCCCAATTCTCCATTATGAAATAAACTTGTAAACTGCTTCATGGTTTGGTTTGAAGCAATAACTCTCGTAGGAGAAGTTGCTGTCTTTGTGTAGTCATGTGGTGAGGCAGCGTTTGTGTTGCTGTAGGGCCCCATCACAGATGAGCAGATGGCGAATGGTCCTCCGAGCGTCAATAAAAAGCTTCAGTTATCATCATGATGAAGCCCGGGCCGTGTAATCCCCCCTCATAAAGCGAAACGGGGATGAGACATTTATGTCAACACTCCGCAGAAAGGATGAGTCTTGTAAACAGACCCTGTTTTGTTGTTCCACCTTTAGTACCCAAGGCAATTCTTTTTGTTGTTTGTCTTATAGGAATTTTCTGTCTCACGATAAGAAATAATGTTCTTCATACAGAAAGTGTAGCTAGCCCTTATTAACAATCATTCATCTCGTCGTACAATATGATTTTGATGTGTTAAACGTGTCTTTTCTTTTCCTACAGAAAGCGATGACAGAGAAGATATGCAATTAAACAAAACCACACGGACAAAAGGAGTTTACATTTTGACGTTATCTGAGCCCTGTGAGAAGTCATCGCCTTCAAAACACTCAAAACAAAGAACAATTTTACATCACGTTGTATGAGTGGTTTTCTAAGCATAACTGGGAAGGTCCACTAACTTACCACATTTCTGCAGATGGTGGCAGTGCCTTCAGTTTTTACTTACAGTGAGGTTGTGCTTGGTGCCATCATTATAGGACTTTGTGTTGGATTATAATACATCCTCCTGTACTTGTGCGTATTCTTTCCTCCTGTGCATGTATGTTTGACCTTTTTATATACAGTGTTAAGTCGTTTTTTGTTGAATGTTTATATTGTTGTAAATGTGTGTATTTTTTTGTACAGTTTCAACATAAAAATGCAGTCTAAAAATGCTTTTGAAAATGTGTACAATTCACAAGACGAGTATTAAAAATGTATCTATTTGGTTTCAAGGTTTGGTCTGCTTCAGGCCTTTATAGTTTCAGGCCAAAACCAACACAGATGAAGCTTTCACCAGATAAATAAAGACAAGGAGAAGTATTATCAAAAATATCAATGACATAACATTGTAGGTATGTGGCGTGAGCCATACTTAATCTTATAACTGATCCTGACCTGCCAAACCTGTGCTTCTGTAAATAAATCGCATCATCATGCACAAGAAAATCCCCACTATACGTGGTGCGGGGTGTGGCGGGGAGTCAAGTGAAGTGACGTAGGAGAGGTAGCCGTATTCTCGACCAATGGGAGAAGGTGGGTTTGCAAAACGGGGCGGAGCAAACGTCTGTTTATGTGTTTTCCCGTCCTGCGCGTCACTGACTGAAATTTCAGCCAGTGATGGGTGCTTACATCAGCTGTGAGAGGCTTTGACAGAGGGGACTTGGCTGGTTTGGACCATTTGGATCCAGAGTCCAGGTTAGACTGGTTTGTTGCATTTCCTTTTTCTGTTTAAACTTTACTGTTATTTAAACACCAACTACCCCAAAACTAGCGAATGGACGAACATTTGGTAGGATAATCTAGCTAAGGATACTTGCTAGCTAGCTAGCTAGCTGGGGTTAAGACAATAGCATCCATGGTTGTACAGTCACCAGTGAACGCTAACTCTCAGCTTTACACACGAGTGGTTCATCGTTTAGTCGTTGCTGCCTCTTGGTCGGAGTACCTCGATTTATGTAGAAACAGTGCGAATGTGAAGTAACAATATGAAAATGTTAGCTGCATAAAGCTAAAGCTAACCTACCGTAGGATATCTTAACCTTATTGTGTCACTCAATGACCAGACCGAAAGAAAGTTTGACACAAGAGAGTGAAAGAAAGAGGAAACTGTTCCTGCGAGGTGATCAATGGACTTGTTTTTGCTGTTTCATTTGCTATATTCCCTTTGACCTAAATAGCTTGTCATCGTGTATATTTATGTATCTGCTGATGCAGTTTGTTCCAGACTAACTCAGTATTTGTTACTCTCAGTTGGCAGATATGGTGAGGCACAGCATGATGACAGAGGTGCAGACCTTCCAGCACTCCCTCCAGGTAAGATCTGTTCTCTTAATTCTGGCGATTTAAAACCCTTTCACTTTTAACTTTAACGTGTTAGAAACGAACAAGCTGCCAGGACGCAGTTCACAGACTGTCAAGGCTATCAGAACAGAAATGCAGAAGTTTCATCATTTCCCATGAGTCATGCACTATCAGTGTTTGTGTAAAGGCTTCTGGTAATAACCAGGGTGAGGTAAGGCCTGATGTAGTATTTCCTGCATTCGCATCAGGCTGTTTTGGCAGGTTGCCAAAGGGGAAGATGAGAGGAGATGGTTGTAATAGTAGTTATACATCATGCAAACACATACATTATGCAAAAGAAGTTATGTCTAAGGGTAATAAGCCTGTTGTGTGGGACATTTTTAGTTTTTTTTCGTAATTTCACACTGAGAACAAAGTGAGAGTATTATGTAGTCCATCTCGTGCTTTCTCTACTGTACCACCACCTGATCTCACTCTGGATACTCTCGCACTCCCTCCCCCTCTCCCATGCGGCCTCCTTCGCTCTGTTACAGGGTAACTCCCTGGCTTTGGGCCAAGTGGGGCAGAACTGTGGGGGAACTCAGGAGAACGGGGTCGCTTCAGAGGAGAGACAGCACCTTTCCCAAGGCCCAGAAGGTACGACAGCTCTATGATTCACAACAGCTCTGGAGCTACTGAAACGTTCGGTGCACACAGTAACACTCTGGCAAACTCTGTACTGTTTTAACGAATTTGCTTGCAAATGGGTTCTTTTGTGTCGCCACAGAAATCGAGAAAAGCCAGCCAGTGAATATCCCAGATGCAGCTAAAAGAAAAAAGAAGAAAAGAACCAGAGCGACCGACAGCTCCACGGGCACCTTTGATGGTAATGAAGCTGTTGTTGGTGGAAGTTATTGGCGAAACATCAAAAATGTAAAGTTGACACAAGCATGTACTGCAGTCCCATAATGATACTGGTTCTTCAGATCTCTACAAACTGATGGATGAGGTGCTCGGTCAAGGGGCGTATGCTAAAGTTCAAGGATGCATAAGTCTGCAGAACGGACAGGAGTATGCTGTGAAGGTGAGTACGGATCATTTTAGGTAACAAAGTTATTTGTTATGATGATTAAGGAAATGCTGAGACAGCTTGTTGGACGCTGTTTCTCAGTTCATTACTTATTATGTTATCATGCTGATGGACAACCTTGACACAGAACGTTGTGGAAATAGTTTTGGATCAAATCTTTGGCAAGTGTTTGCATAAATGCTTTGACTTTTTATACGTTTCATGTATTTAATATGTTTTGTTTTACAAAGATCATAGAGAAGAGTGCAGGGCACAGCCGCAGCAGAGTCTTTCGAGAAGTGGAAACTCTCTACCAGTGTCAAGGAAACAAGTGAGTGTATTTTGTAAAATACATTTTTTTTTTTTATTAACAAAATTAAAACAAACAGGATGAAACCGATTCTAATCAGTATCCTGAACTATCTGTTGATCCAGCAACATTTTGGAATTGATCCAGTTCTTTGAAGACAGCTCCTGCTTTTATTTGGTATTTGAAAAGCTGCGTGGTGGTAAGTATAAATGAATAATGTTAACCGTTAAATCTGCTGACGCGTAGCTTTTTGTCTCTTGATAAACACGCAGATTGCTGCAACAATTGTCTTCTCTTCCTTCAGGCTCCATTCTCACACACATCCAGAACCGGAAGCACTTTGACGAGCTGGAGGCCAGTAAGGTGGTCCGGGACATTGCACAAGCTCTTGACTTCCTTCACACTAAAGGTAGGTCAACAACCACACAGCTGTTCAGTGAAAGTCCAAAGAGAATAGCTGTGGGTTATTCATTTATTTTCATTTTTCGTCATGGTGACTGTGCTCTTTCTACAGGCATTGCCCATAGAGACCTTAAGCTGGAGAACATCCTTTGTGAATACACTGATCGGGTAAGTGACTTTTTAAAAGGACAGGAAGCTGAAGGACATTCGTGTTTCCTCGAGGTGTAGAGTGTACAAGTATAATGCTTTACCTCCGTCTTTCTGCGCAGGTGTCCCCAGTAAAGATCTGTGATTTTGACTTGGGAAGTGGAGTGAAGCTCAGCAGCGCCTGTACGCCCATAACGACTCCAGAGCTCACCACACCGGTAACGGGTCTAGTTTTTAATTCATGACGCACACACTGAACCGGACTTATGGAAAACAAGTTACGTGACTCTCCCGTGTGTTTTTTGTTTCTCTCAGTGTGGCTCAGCAGAGTACATGGCTCCAGAAGTAGTGGAGGTGTTCACGGACGAGGCCTCTTTCTACGACAAACGCTGTGACCTGTGGAGTCTCGGGGTCATCCTCTACATCCTGCTGAGCGGCAGCCCCCCCTTCACGGGCCACTGTGGCACCGACTGTGGATGGGACCGGGGAGAAACCTGCAGAACCTGCCAGGTACGAGCCTCTTAGTTTAGCCATATCTGATTTTAAGTGAGGAAGTGTCTCTATAGCTTGATTAACATGTGACCGCGTCTGTACTTCTGGACATGAATTGTTTTTTGATTTTCTGAGTCGGGGGTTTAATGTTAAATCTTTCAGCAGCATTTAGTCTCCACCAGACTTTCATTCAGGCACCTCTGTGCTTCAGCTTGAAGAATGTTGCCGTCCTGCTTCACCACAAATACACAGCAACAGTTTAACAGGACGTCGTGTCGTATTCTCTCCGCAGAGTCACCTGTTTGAGAGCATCCAGCAGGGCAAGTATGAGTTTCCGGACAAGGACTGGGATCACATCACAGAGGGGGCCAAGGATCTCATCTCCAAGCTGTTGGTTCGGGACGCAACTCTACGCCTCAGTGCTGCTCGGGTCCTCAAGCACCCTTGGGTGCAAGGGGTGGGTGTCATTAGATCTGCTGATGCATCTCACACGCAAGGCCACTGTATCACTCATCCAATGCTACTTTTTGTTGTATTTAAAGCAATTATTAATTTTTTTTTTTCTTTTTTTTTTTTTACAGAATGCACCAGAGAGAGGTCTTACAACTCCTCATGTTCTACAGAGGTAAGGCAGCTAAGAAAGTCACATCAGATGCATTTATGAAGTTTATAAGGTGTTTAAAACTAAATTGTGTGAAAACTCTGATTTGGGTGAAAACATTCAACCATCTCATAAATCCTCTTCTGCCTCCTCTCTTCCTCCAGGAACAGCAGCACCAAAGACCTGAGCCAGTTTGCAGCAGAAGCCATCGCCTTTAACCGGCAGCTATCTCAGCACGACGAGCAGCAGGAGGACGTGGGAGCCATCGTTTGCTCCATGAGGCTTTCTCCTCCCTCCAACTCCAGACTGGCCCGCAGACGGGCGCAGACCAACGCCCTGCGCACCAGCGACTTTGCACCCGCGTCGGACGACCTCACGGCCTGAAGGACCACTAAAAGTCCCCTCGGTGTGTTTCCTGACTAATTTTAGCCTCTGCCTGCTCCTTGCGTGTGTTTTTTAAATAATTTTTTCACCAGGAGCCTTTTAAGATCAGCCACACTAACTGTTCTTGGTGTTGAAGCTCTGTCCCATGGCCAGTAATCTTATCACTTGGACAGAGTTTGAGCACTGACGGTTAATCGTCGGCTACCACTTCCTTATTGATTTTAAAACGAGAACTGTTTAATTTGACAACAGCTTTTGGGGTTTACTGTTACAATGAGTCTGAACAGAGATATTTATTTTCTATTCAATGATTCAGTTTAGCAGAAACTGCTCTCAATGGCTGTATGAGTACATATCATTAATAACACAGCATTACGTGGGTTCAGCACAGTTTTGCAGCTGTTACTGTTTTAATGTAATATTATCAAATATTGATAGATTTTATTTTTCTTGTTGTCCAACTGTGAATTAGTTAATATTTTATTTAAATGCTGCTTTTTTTTCGGTCACTGGAGGAAAGGGATGAGATCTCTTTTATGTTTTGCTTTTTGAAGCTTGTCAGTGTATTTGGTTTGATTGTGGTTAATTTGATAAACACTTAAAGGAGACTGCTCATCAGGGAAAATGGGCTTTTCTCCATGCTACATCATTTTTAAACTTTTTTTTTTTTTTTAAAGTCAGTCGAGGCTACGTAGACCTTACAGAACGTGCAGGACGGTGAATGGATGTTGAAAGTTTGAGAAGACTCTTCGATCAAATAGTTTTTTTTTTTATTTCTTATCGTTCTTTCACTTCAACACAAGCTACCTGTAGCACTGACGTACTTTAACATAAGTCACTGTTTTCATTTATCTGAAAGGGAGAATATTGTATTGTATGTAAGTGAACTCAACACCTGCAGTGATGTTTTAACAACCGTTTAATCCTCATTAGAGTCCGTTTCCTCTGACTCTTTGGTTTTTTGCACCACATCGTCGCACGTTTTGTTACTAAACATCCCAAAGAGACTCTTAGTTTCTTATTGATCTGATATGCGTGTGTCTTTTTACTCTGCTGAATTGAAATGTGAGAATTGTTTTTGTTTGTAGCTGAAGACTTGAGACTTGAAGAGGGTTCATGAACAGTTGATGTTACACTTTGTCGTGAGGTGACGAATGGATTCATTTTTATATTTGTATATTATTTAGTTTTGGTTCTGTGACTCGCTCAGAGTGTGCTGATGGAAAATAATAACGGACTAACCAAAGTTGAGTCCATCAAGTTCCTTTTCTAATTTTAAAGAAATATTTAAACTTCTTTGGTTCACTCATCATGAAGCCCGTCTTTGTTTGACCAGTGGACGGCAGTCCATCACCTTTTTATTTCCCTAATCACCCAATTAACTCTCTCTGTGTTGCGCCCGTTAAATGACACGTCTCCCTGATTTCACACTGTTGCCATGGACACCCCATCCCTATAGCAACACTGGGCCATCAGAGGCTGACGGGGATTTGCTCAGAGCGGAAAATAAAACCCACTCGGTATGTTGAAGCCCTCTCACTCCCATTATGAATCATAAATGGACTTCTAATGTAATATCATCACATGAGATGCAGTTATGGGGTCCGATGCATAAAGCTCTGTGTGGAGCACATTTTCACTGGTGTGTTCTCAATAAAAAAAAATATCCTCAAACATATTCGCCTGTCTAATCTGTGTTACATTCGTTTGTCAATTTATGCTTTCTTTCTTTAATGAAAGTTCTGGTTCTGGTTCTGGTTCAGGTGCGTTGAGTAAATGTGGTTGAACGCTTCAGTCGAGTCCTTGGATGCTGAGAGGATGCTGAAGGGACAGGAAGCCGGTGCGGTTAACCCGCACAAACACTGATCAGATAGCAACGCTCAGACGGATGCCGTGTCCTTGTTAAGACTTATTTTAAAACAGCGGAGAAGCGTGTGTACCCACATAAGCCGAGTCATTTTAAGATCCCAACAACAGAATGTGGTTTTATCATAATTCAACAAATGGGTTTAAAGCAACAAGTAGCAGTAGTAACATTCAACGCCACCCATTTGGTGAATATTTGAGTTCCTACAGATTTCTCAGAGATTCCTCAAACAATCAAATGTTAATGTGTTCAATGCAAACACTTTATTGCCCCCGATCTGATTGGAGGGTTTGTTTCAGATCCCTGTAGTGCCCCCGGTGGTCCTTGTTCATTATAACATGTGGTGTGTGTGTGTGTGTGTGTGTGTGTGAGAGCAGCAGCAGCTCACTCTGCTGTTCACCTGCAGGAGGGAGAGATCTCCAACTCTGCTACTCCTGCATGTGCTGGACGGACAGAAGACGGCACGACATCAATGAGCTTTATGGGTCTGATTGAAGGTAAGTGACACTGAGATTAGAAGGCTTTACAAACAGTGTTGCTATGTTTTCAGGTTTTCTTCTTGGTGCACATTTTAAAGTGACCAGCAGTGAGGTAAATGTGGATTTAAAATGTATTCTTATTGGGAATAGCTGCACTTTTAGTGATATTGCATGCATTACATATCTTGAGTCATTTATCGGTGTTGAAAAACCTTTCCTCAGCAGACGTTTTTTAATTTGTCACTTAGTCATTTATGGAGATTTTTATTTTGCTGCATTGTAGGAATTACTTTTGAATGACATGTTTAAAAAAAGATCACAGAAACCTAAAAAGTGTAGCTTATAAAAGCTTCAGCCTCTTAAACATAGCTGCATTTTTAGCGGTATTGTCCCGGTGAGCTGCACATGTCGGCTCTTCAGCCTCTTCATCATCGTCATCTCTCTCTGTGTTGAGTGACAAGTTCAGTGACAAGTCAGTCATTTGATCTTCAGCTCCTCTGGGTTTTCACAGAGCTCTCCATGAGACATGGTGCTACCTGAAAACTCCTCGGGACCATCTGCTCCCATGAAGGCCCCCAAGCAGCGCGGCGCGCGGCACCAGAGCCTGCCCTCCCCGGCCCTGTGCTGCGCCTGCGGCCTGTGCATCATGCTGGCCGGCATCAACATCACCCTGGTGGGAGCTTTCGCCTTCGGCACCTTCATCCCTACCGGCAACCCCCCGATCGTCATCGGGCCTCTCCTCCTGTTGGTAGCCCTGGCCTTCTTCACAGCGTGCTGTGTGGTCAGCAGGAGGCCCCCGGCCCACGTGGCCCGCCGGCCCAACGGAGGCGAGAAGTGGGGGCTGATGCGGATGGGCACGGCGGCGTTCGAGATGGAGACGAGCGACCAGATGCTGCAGGACACTACGGCCGTTCAGCTCAGCCCCACCTCCTCTCACAAGTCCAGCTCTGGCCACGGGGGCGACACCCCTCCTCCGCCTGGCTGTCGGGATGGAGCCGGCGAGCTGCACATGTCAGAGGTGTCCGACGTGGGCGTCACTGGAGATAACACCACCTTGACCTCTGACAGCAAGGCGAGCACTCCCACGCAGATGCTGCCTGCTCAGGACACTTCCTCCACGTAGCATGGGCTTGTTTGTTTCGTTGTTTACTGGATGAAAAATGTCCTGTGCGATTGACAAGACTGATTTAAAAAAAGAAAAGAAAAAAGGAGACTACCACTCTCAGACTGTTGACTGAAATGTGTTGAACCTCTCTGATTGTAGCTCATTCGGTGTGTTATGTTGTTGAATGTGTGTTGCTCAGTTACAGGATGTACAACACTTTGCCACAGGACCAGGAGCAGGAGATGGTACTTTAATCCAAGTGCCTGTTTGTGTACTTCTTTGTTGTATAAAGGCTGATAATCCTGCACTCACGTTGTGGTTGGCGCTTGTCAACCTCCGTTGGGAAAGAAGATGTCCGGCCAAGCTTCTCTGAGTCATGAAAGCTGCTCCTGTGTAAGCCTGGTCAACCACAATTTGTTTCCCCCCCCCCCACACACTTTTTAAATCCTTGCATCAGCTGTAAAGAGTGAGCAACCTGTGTCATGTCAAGATGGATATTCAAGAACAAGTGAATGTGTATGCCATGTTGTTACTGCAGATGTTCCATAATATGTTTGTGGCACCTACACCTTTTATAAATAAAACCGAAAGGTTATTTAATTGTCAATTTTACGTCGCGTTTCTGTACAAAAACCTTGGTGAGGATTTAAAAAAGAACAATGTGTAAATAAGACACTGTGCAGCAGAAAAGAATCTCAGGCTACGTGAGAAAGGTGCACGGCTTGTGAAGATAATTCATTCGCTATCGGAGAAAAGCAAGCTGCGGCAGTGCAAACAGCTCCTTTCTGACATGTTGCCCATCACTTGGCATCTGACCCAACAGCTGCTGGCAAAGGCGGCGAGAGATCCCTGTTTACTCATCATTATCCAGCTGCTGTCCACAAACAGAGCAGGACACACAGTGTGATCCCTGCACACAACTCAACCACTGGAAAAAGAAAACCGCCACAGCCTGCTGTTATTGCCTCGTAAACGGCGACAGGGAGGCAAGCGTGGGCGTCCTCAGTTATCCAGTCAATCAGAAATATGACCGGTAGCGTTTCTATGAGGATGACATGTCTGGGCAACCTGAACTCATTTCTAAAACAATCAATGAGGTCATGTTGCTCTGACGGATGGCACAGTGAAATTACTTTAGTGCAGATTTGCAGGTTTTGTGTTACTGAGCCTTTTTTTGCACAAAACATAATTTTCCTCAAGCATCCTCAGTTCTCCTCACGTTTCTGATTATTTACTCCTACTTTGAGTTTGAGTTTTACTCAGAGACATCCAATTCTGTGATTGTAATCTCTCATAACTGGTAACACCTTTGTACGTTCATGAAGAGAAAACATCCCATCAATGAGGAATATCTTGACATTTTAAAATGACATAAAATTGAGGAAGCAACAATGCTTAATATAAAACTTGAGTGTAATATTTCATAGTGTTCATTGTCAAGACGGGAAATCCAGGTCCAGTAATATTGACACACCATTCATTCAGTTACTTCAGGATTTCTCTTTAGATCGATGTGTGCTGGACTTTACAGTCTGCATGTCAGGACTGTATTCAAGCCCCAGATTAACAGCGTCCGCAGTGTATAGTCACACAGCAGGGGGCTTCTTGAGGCGGACTGGGTAATGAGCGAGGACCAGAGACCCTCAGACCACGGGGGTCACTGGGAACATGGCAGAGGAAGGATTTCCACAGAAAGTCTGCAGCACTGCTGGGGGACGGCCTCTGGGGGACGGCCTCTGGAGATGCAGGTTGAAACCTCGAGTGGCCCTCAGTTTGGCACCCAGGTAAAGAATTACAAGTGGCCTCTTAGAGAGAATCCTGGAATAATCCCCTGGTTTACCAACTACATAAAGCAGCTGCAAAGAGTTTAAAGTGTTTGTGAAACCCTCCTCATATTGTCAGACAATTTTCAGCAATTTTTGAGTATCTCCCAAAATCTACTTGCGCATCAAAACATTAATTCCCTGGAGGCGTATAGGTGGCTGCAATCCAGCTCTGTAGTAACTGACAACGACACAAGATCAACAAAGCTGCTTTTTCCTTAAGAAGGAAGCATTAGACCTTTTTTGCATCCACCTCCCAAAACCCACTGATGGCGACAGTTTGCACGAGGGTAGCAGAGGAAGCCTGGATCACAGGAAGCAAGACAACAATTAATTCAGGTAAAAAAAAGAAAAAAGAAAAAAGAAAGCTGCAGGTCTGCTGAGACCCTCAGCTCCTTTAAATCAAGATTGAAGACTTTTCTGTTTGCTGCTGCCTTTAATTGAACCACATTCAATCAATATATTAATCAATTTCCTGCATTTCTGCATTTTACCACTGCATTTTATTTCTTACACTGTTTTTTAATGTTTTAATGAATGTTCTTAATTGTTTTTAAATACGCTGATGTGAAAGGAGTACAAGTGGAGACTGCACAATTATAACGGTATTTCCTTCGGGACCAAGCTCGTGCCAGGCACACACTAGAAAACAAAGATCCATAGGTGGTTTGTGTGTGGGTTGACAGAATTGGCAGTGTAGAGGTTTGAGTGCAGTGTAGATGATCTCTGGGAGACATCGATTTTTAATGGTTTTATGAATGAATGTTCTTAATTGTTTTTAAATCTCCTTTTCTTTTGTCTTATGTTTTGATGCTTTTAATGGTTTTATGTGAAGCACTTTGAATTACCTTGTTGTTGAAATGTGCTATACAAATAAACTTGCCTTGCCTTGCCTTGCCTTGCCTTGCCTAAAAGAATACTTAAGAGAAACTGAACTTACACAGCTCGGCCTGGTTTGTAGCCACCACAGCATGTGTGGTTGACAAGCCCGGGTAGATTTACTGCAGGCTGATGAGAAGCAGGTGTGCAGGCTGGGAGGGATGATTGTCTGATTGGAGACAGGTGTGTATGATGAGCACCGCTGGGAGCCGGGAGGAGCACCACACAGACAGGGAGAGACAGACAGACAGGGAGGAGATGGAAACACAAGAAACACTGAGAAAGAAGCAGTGTTGGGACTGGAATCAAAGGATGAAGCGCTGCGAGGCCGCAGGACCTCCCCCCTGCTGCGAACTCCATACAGTGCACGCACAGTGGAAAAATGAGCTGGAACCGGTTCAAAAATGAACATCATATTTAATGTACTACATGAAATTCACTTACAAGCTGCATTAACTAATGTTCTCGAGAACAGCTAATGTTCTCGAGAACAGAGACCACACACCTATCTCACTCACAGGTGAGGCTGAAAAACCGAGGGCGGATGTGGTCTCAGGAATTCTCTACAGATCAGTCTTTTGTACGTCGGAAGTGTCCGAAAGTCATTAACACCTGAATGACCCTCCGCGGCGATTGGCTCCATTCGACTCCACCTCTGGTCAATTGTCCTCCCCAGATCCCATCCTCCATTCTGCATGTCTGTGAACCCTCTCTCTGACCCTCAAACTATTCTTAGTGTTTTAATACCTTTAGTGACTATACTTTTATGATTTAATACATTCAATTAGTTAATATACTGTAACACATAATATCTTCTATAAGCAAGAATATTTTAAACATATTGTGACTAACATTATTATTGTGACACTTCTACTCATCACTAGGGGGGTTATTTAATCTAACTTATAATGCGTCTAATACTGGAATTCTCAACAGCAGCAACAGCAACAATGAATATATGAAACTTGTTTAAAATCTTTTACTTGCAAATAACTTATTTGATATTGTTACCAACAATATAAACCTTTGCATTTCAACAATAGGTAAAGGTAGATGCATTAGTTCTGGCAGTTTGCTTGAATATTGAGAGATATTAGAATTCTGATGTTCTGTTGCACCATCAACGGTTGCCTTCATGCATTGGATCAGTTGCCGTTCCTTTCAATTCATCACAAAATGTGTGGATTCAAGAATGAAAGGTTTTATTTGTCACATGCAGGGTGGCATACTTTTGAGGCTTCACTAAAAAGACTCATGTGCAATAAATAAGAATTGAAGTGAAAAATGTGAATTAGTAAAAAATGAATATTAACAAAAATATGACGTAAGATGTATCGGTTGCCTGTGCAAACAATCTTTTTGTACAAAAACATAAAATGTGTACAAATAAGCAAACGCAAGTGCTGCATGGTTTACGTCTGCATGAACAGAAAACTATTTTGACAATTACTTGAATATTCCTTGAGTGAAATATATGAGAAACTATAAAAGGGTTTTCCAGACAAAAAGAAAACGTCCTACGTACAATAGTAAAAAAGAAACTGTGGGAATTGACTTTGCTGGAAAGCAGAACAAGTCATCGCCTACCAGACTGTTCATATGAATCCTGTCTCTCCTCTCACACCAACATAAACCCAGTCATACTGAGCTCTTTCACATCAGGGGGCTATCACAACATGTGGGCTATTATTCACCATATGGCTCCAGATTAAGCGTTGCAGTATGAACACCCACACACAGCAATGACAGTTATTCATCGAGTAACATGTATTGACAACCATTGGACCAAACTGTGAGAAAGTCACGTCGCTCTGAGCAATGGGAAAGCAAAATAATTGTAATGAAAAATATAATTTGAATAAAAGTGTTTTTCTTGTAAAGATACCACAGTCCCTTGTATACGTTTCACCACCATGGAGCTTCTCTCTCTGTTGTTCTTCATATTGATGATCACAGGAGTCTTCAAATATTACTATATAATTGACAAATGCATGAAATAACTGTAATTTGCGAGGCAATCTTTATTTTTCTTCCACCCCACTCATTAAAGTAATGATTTTGGGAATTGAATAGAGATAGTGAGGCCGAGGGCTCATAATCACACAAGTGTCAGTGTGGGAGCCGAATGATTCACAACGGGACGCGGCGGAGTCTATTGCTTTCATGCAAATTGCTGCCATTAGAACGAGGAGCGTGTTCAGTGAGCGTACAATGAACTGGAATCAAATGCAAAAGCTCAATAAAACAGAATTCAGCTCCATTGACAGAGTTGAAGCTGCATCAAGACTTATAACCCCACCTTGTGGAGAGAAGGCAGCAGGCCCTGTTATGGAGTGCATGACTCATTTTAATGAATTAGTCAGATATCAGATATTATTCATCCTGCAGCCAGCTGGTGCTTCAAAAATAATTTAGACAACAGGATGTCAGCAAAGAAATGTTACTTTAAGGCATCACATTTCAATTCCTATTCCCAAATTGAATCAACAGGAGAAGTGTTCCTGTATTTCATTGCCGCCAGTGCTGAGTTCCGCCACTAGGGGGCAGTGTCGCCCTTCACACAGCGTTTCCACGCCAGGTGTAGACGGTCCTTCTCATTTCGAGGTGAGAACATTTACTCGGTTTATTTTCGGTGTAGTCTTTGGTTTTGATGTTGTATTGAAAAATATATATTGAATCAGAAATCCAGTTCAACGCTCACATTGCTCTTCAAAAAGCTTCACATTGTACTGTTAACACGAAGCCTCCCGTCTCAATTAGCGTTTATTAATTAAGTACACCTGACGTTAGCTTGAACGAATGCGGTCCTACAATTCCTTCATGAGGGGTTTATTGCTCTTATTTACTGAAAAGGTTCTGGGTTCTTCTCACAGAGTTGTTAACTCAACTTTTGTCATTTCCCACGCTGTAGTTTGTGCTGCTGTTTGTTTTGTGTTGAGTCATAACTCACCGATAGAAACATTTTCAGTCGTTGCAGGGCTGATTTATTAGGGTTAGGGACAGTTATTTGTACTTATAAACTAGTAATTATAGTGTAGAATCCTTCATAGGAAGTGCACATTTAAAGACCCCTCCTTTAAAAAAAAAAAGCGTTTGTTGTATTTCACGTTTGTTGAAAACAAAGTTTTTTTTGTGCTCAATTTAAATGTGCCTCTGTGCGTTCCAATACCCATACTACCATACTATTTAGTATGCTTCATAATATTTTGTAAGTCCCAATAGGCCTACATAGTGCGTCAAATGTATGCCAAAAAACACCACAATGTGCTGCTGCATGTGGTTGCATTGTACAAGCCAGCATGCTTTTCTGGCTGTTCTGACCCACAATCCTTTGAGCAGCAGGTATTTTGAGCAAGAGAGTCAAAGTTCAAGGTTCCATGTGATAAAGTAGAACGTCCTAATTGAATGCGTACTGCATGCAACGGTATGCACATTGTGAGGGCAACTGCTGCATGTAGAAAAACGAAGTATGCATACTTCGTTTTTCTACATGCAGCAGTTGCCCTCACAAAGCGCATACGGTTGCATGCAGTACGCATTCAATTGGGACATACCGCTTCACCATATTACATTTTGAAATTTGACCATCTTGAGTATGTGTCCGCTGTGCAGAGGATTGCAGGTCAGAACAGCGACGGATTTAACAGAATTACTAAGTGAATGTTTTTGTGGAAAAAACACTTCAGACCTAAATTATTAGTAAAAGCAGTGAGTTTTTATGAGTCTCAAAGCATGTCTGGATCGAGTTTTAATGAGAATATTCCAATGAAAAATGCATAAACAATGATAAGGAATTCAACACTCTTCCATATCTTTTGTCTCTATTTTTACTGTTTTCACATCCAAAGTGTTTGGACCTTGAATGCACCACGGCCTCCTACCTGGCTTGTTGAAAGTGCCCGGCTGCACCGCGCCCGTCCTTGGTGGTGCCTCCTCCTGCCTGCAGCTCGCTGCGTTAGAGGGATGCAGTGATCCTCCTGCGGCCCTGAAACACAGTCGGTTCGTCTCTGAACCGCCGCCTGAAAAATACATTTCCCACAGGTAATACACTACATTACCAGATATTCAGAAGATAGAACAATAGCAAGGTTACAGTGTCTTTGCCCCCCTCTGTGAACATAATCATCGGCAGGTGAGTGACCCCGATGTGTTTCATGCACGCTGAACTTCCTATACACAGGCCCGGCTCGTATACGGTTTGCCCCGGCGTCTTGCACAAGCCATTTGTCTTTCCGTCCCACCTCTGTTGTCGGGTGGAACAGGCGTTTAACATCCCGCCTCTTGAAAGTGAAGTGCCATTCATTTTATCCCTCTTTTCAGTTTGCAAAGCGTCCCTCCCAACAGCAGCCGGCTTGATCCAATTCCTAATGACCGTTGTGAGTGCTGACTCGGCTATTGTAAAACAAACGATATCTCTGTCCTGTTGGAATAATCCTAATCTATTTCAATGGAAGGGGCCGTATTAAAGCGACAAGAGGGGGAGGATGTATCCATCTCATGATAAATGTCCACCAAAGCTGAATCAGACACCACGTTTTAATGGCCTGATTGCTCGTTCATTTCTCGCCTCATTCTCTCGCAGCCCTGCTCCCTCCTTTTTAATGCGGAGCTGGTCATATTTTGTCCCAGATTAGTATAGACGCCGGCTGACAGTTGCCTCTGCTCAAGGTATTTAGAAGACATAATTCATTCATAGATCTAGAAGTGCTCCCATTTGTCATCCCCATTTTTTATGCGCTCCACAGTCACTCATTCCTCTGGGTGGTGTGTGTGTGTGTGTGGGTGTGTGTGTGTGTTTGTGCATGTGTGGGTGTCAAGGGAGATGAGGGCCGTGGCAGTTTCCAGCTGATGTATTAGCTGGCATATGCAAGCAATGAATTATCAAGGAGGAAAAGGAGTCAATTATCCAGTCCTAAAGAGGGGCCGGGCCTCTGTGGCCTCGGGGCCCCTTTCCATATTTACCAAATGGTTTCACAGAAAGGTGCGCTGGGAGACCTGGGGAGGAGACAGCGAGCGGACAGACGGCACACACACACACACACACATGCACGAACACATGCACGAACACATGCATTCGGCTTCGACCCTCCCGTCCCCTCTCGTCACTTTCCTCCCCGCACATGCTCAGTGCCACCTCCCTCGGTTAACAAGGACAGGCGGTGACGTCTTGGACCCGAATGGCAATAATCCATTTTATACACGGTGACTCCTCAAACTGATTTGGGCTGAGCTGGAATAGCCACTCCGTGACCGTCAGCCATTTTGCCGTGTCCCAATTCTCTCTCCCGTGACTCCCCTCGCATCAAAATGGGGCCCTGATTGACTGTGCCGCTCTGACTAATAGAGTGGATATGGTAAATGAAATACCCGGCACTTTCATTCCAAAGTCTCTTACCCCCTGTGTCCCCAGTCACTTTGCCTTGACATGTTCTCAGAGACCGAGCGTTCGATCCTGTTTTTGATGAGGACGGGCTGAGACGAGGTGCGCGTGGCGTTGGCGGTGGAGGTGATGCCTCAGAGCAGCCGGGACCCTTGGACACGGGCGGCCGAGCTGACGGGGCCTCTGGTGACTGACAGGGCTAACATTTAGGGAAATGAGGTCGTTAGACAGCATTATAAGTGGGCTGATAGCTCAGTAATGGGTTTTAACTTTGGAATTTAGCACAGAAGCCCATCGGGGATGGGTTTGATGTGCGGGCGGACAGGTGAGTTCCTCCGGAATAAAGACAGCAACTCCCACGGGCGCCGAAGAGAACAGGCTCGGTTAAGAGAGGGGGGGGGGGGGGGGAGGAAAACGAGCGAATGGTCGAAAGAGGACAGGAAGCGTTCTAGAAATAAAGCACACCAGACAGCGATCCTCTTTATCACAAAGGAATCAAGATGAAACTTCTGTATTTCTTCCTTCGCTTCGGGCTGACTGAAAGAGTTTTCCTCTCTTCTAAATTGAATGTCCACATGCCAAGTGAAAAATGATCTCCTCCATCCAGAAGATTGTTCCTCTTTTAATCTGTTACGGCTCAATCGCAGAAGGTGCTGATTCCTAAAACAATGAACGTTTCGAGGAAGGTTTATAATTCTGCACGCTGTATATGCACACAGCTTCCAAGCTGCCTTGAGTCTTGAGAAAGGGCGTCTAAATTTAGCGCGTAATGATAAACTCTTAAGTTATAAGACATAGGCTAATGCGTAAGGGTGTTAGAACCAGTGGGATAGTTTAGTGGAGATTAAGGGACGTATCAAAGTCTTGTGTAAAGCTCCATCAAGAGCAGTGCGGTTGTTTGGTGGGCATCTGCACATGCTTTTTCTTATTTTAAAAGGGGGGGGCAGCTCACAGAGCTTTGGCAACCATGCGAGTGACTGATATGTCTCCGCACCACTTCCATTACTCCTGTTGGCTGCGCTGTGAAAACGAATGGTCCACTTTACTGGCACCGTGGACCTGGCGAGTTCTGTTCGGGAGGAAGATTTAGAGAGGCGTTATGGCCGTCCAGCGGAGGGCAAGACAACTCGCAGGAGAGCGTGAAATGGATGAGGTGGGGTAGAATGAATGGCGGCAGTTTCATTCATTCCCCTGACTTGGTTTGGGGGGGGGGGGGGAGATGAATCATGTGGAGAGGGTTTTTGGAGGTGAAGAAAGGTCAGGTTTCCATGGCAGGATTTTTCAGTAGAGCAGATGAGGAGGGTTGGCAGTACAAATGAAGTCAAGACGCTTCACAATGTGTTTCTGGCTCTTGTGTCCTGAAGGCTTCTCTTTCACGGCACTCGAGAGGATGCACGCCGAAGTCAACCTCATCAGAACCGTCCGACTGGCGAAGAAGTGATTTCTGGTTTATTAGAAGTAGTCTGTGTGTGTGTTCGTGTGTGTGTGTACTCGTGGCAAACTCACTCCTGTTTATTTTCCAAAGTGTTACGTATCTTTCGCAAGCCTCTGCTGCTTTAATCAGCATCTGTCAGGGAATTCATTATGCTCAAGTGAACATAAAGCCTTTCTTCGGAGTTGTGAAAAGAACAGAAAAAATAACAGCCCCTTTCACTACCAGAGGTGTGGATGATCGCTGCAGCGGGCTTAAGTGACAGGTAAATTGCAGGTTAAGTGGAGAACACAGTCTTTTAACAAGAGACTCCAGGCTCCTGCAAATCCTCCTTAGTCTTTAATCTGAATACAAAAGGCAGGGGCGGGGGGGGATTAAATCTGACCCCTCAATGTTCTGTTTGTTCCAGGCTCCACTCGAGGGCCTGCTGTAGCCAGCAGAAGAGTAGGTTTGCATTTCCTTTTGTGCCATGTGGCGGTATTTTAAAAACAACGCCGTCCACAATGCCGCCTCTTCGGTGGCCAACTTCCCCCGGGACAAAGGAGGGCCCGGAGTCTCCAGCTTCTCCTCTCGTATCCACTCTTATCGAGCTTTAGCGCTAAGATGTAGTTTGAATTCTCTTAAAAGGGACCGTTTATTAAATTGTGGATGAAACGGCGTAACGCGGCGTCATTATCACGGTTCCGACCGTGGAGGGAAAAACAAAATCCTTCTTTATTTAGCAGCAACGACGGTTAGAAAGAGGAGAAGGGGCCGGGGGTGAGGCAGGCGGTTAGGGCTTGCCGAGAGAAAGGCGCTTTGGGTTGTCAACGTTTTAGAGGCTTAGAGTCAAACCTATCCGGGCTCAGGAGAGAGGAGTCGGGGTGTTAGGCAGGCAGAATGACTCCTGATAGAAGGAGTTTGCGGCTCAAGTCGAGAGGAATCGTCTTGGCTCCCGGATGAGGCGAGGACTAATTGATTCTCTGAAGTTTCCTGTCTCAGAGCCCGATTACAGGTATGACCGGATTTAAAAAAGGAGAGGGGAAAAAAAACAAGGGATCTGGAGGAGGGAAATGGTAAAAATCAAAGAGAAAAGAAGATGAGGGCTGCCATAGACGGATCAGCATCGCTTAGACGCATTGATGTGCTTGCTTTTGTGTGCGTTTTTGTTTGTGTGTGCGTTCATGTTCATGTTCATGCGCGCACACACCGCTGCGGCTGTGTTTGATCTCTACACTCGGCGGCAATCATCAGGTCACATTGCAAGGCCCCTTTCACCGGCGTGTTGCACAGGAGCACATTGTGTTGTAGCAGCATGCTTCCCCCAATCACTCACTTCTGGTTAACACGTCTCAAAGCCAGAGGCATGTGTCTCGCCTGCCCATAACAGTCCACGACAAGATTGAGTACTGAGGCATGTGGGAGCCATAGTGAGGCGGGCTCTAAGAGAGAGGCCTCCAGGAGAAGGAGAGTTAGGACGCATATCTAGACCTAAGCTGTCATGCGTGCGGCTGTAATGGCTTGTTTAGTGGCAAAGTCCAATCTAAGGCCCCAGAGAGCCATTATTCCTGGAGTATCGATCGAGCCCCACGGCCACCACAGCTCGGGCCCCTGTCCCTGATCCTGTTCAGTAATAAGCGTACTCGTGTCAAGGTGGTAATTATCATTGATCTGTAGCCGCTGTGACAGGGCGCCGGCCCCTTGCAGTGATTCATACCTGGCGTGGGGCTACTGGACTTGAGGCGCCAAATCACCAATCTCATAGACTCATGCAGCTTCTGGTGGCACTGCCATGCCCGGTCCTGGAAACAAAGGGGTTAGGAAATGGATGTGGGCTTTGCTGCTTCTGTCCTGGTGGCAGTTTTGAACAATTACTAATTTTGACCAGCAGGAGAGTCTTGCTTGGCATGTTCACTCGGAATTATAAAATCTTTCGGACGAACTGTTCTCGTCCTCATGAAGTTGCCTGCAGAAAGTTAAATCAAACTTTTTTTCGTCGAGATTTCTTTATCCTAATGTTGTTTCCCCCTCCTGCTGTCGGCCAGGATGCTCCCACCTCTCCCCGTTTTGTAAGCGGGGAGATCTATCACTGAAGATCTACCTCTGTTTGGTAACCTGCGGCGCAGTGAGACGAGCAAAGTGTGTCGGGCTGGGAGGCTCATGCTCATTCAGAGACGTGTTATTGTGCATCATTTATTAGTTTGTTAGCATTGTACTGTAACGTACATGTCACTATACAACAATATGTGGGGCGTTGTGTCGACTTTTTATTATCTCTGCCAAGTCAGTTTTAAGGAATGGATGTCTTTGCTCCAGACTGACGTTTCTTAACAACTTTGGGATGAAACATCATGAAATTGTGTGCAGACATTCGTGGTCCCCAGAGGATGATGCCCAGTGACTTTGGTGCTCCATGAGGTTGACATTTTTGTTTTCTCGTAAAATGATTTGACAACTATCAAACGGATTGTCGTGAAATGTGGTGTAGATATTCATGGTCCCCAGAGGATTAATCCTCATGACTTTGGTGATCCTGTGACTTAACATCCAGCTCCACCAGTTGGTCTAATTATTCAGTTATTCAGTGAAATATTTCATCTATTGATGTCCTGTCGCCAAATTTGACGCAGACATGTATTGTTCCTATGAATCCGAATATTTTTGTTGATCCTCTGACTTTTCCTCAAGCGCCACCATCGTGAGTGACATCTCTCTCAACCATTGGATGGATTGCCATAACAGTTTGGTCAGACATTCATGTTCCCCTCAGGATGGATTTAATCACTTTGGTGATCTCTTAACTTTTCATCATCAGATCACAACTTTTATTTGACCTGTACTTTGGTTATTGATGAAATACCTGCAGAACCTAAGACATTTATACATTCATGAATTCTCGGCTGGTACTTTGTGTTTAGTGTTAATTAGCATATGTCAGCAATGCTAACACGCTAAGCTAAGATGGTCAACATGGTTGCTGTTGTGCATTGCCATTGTGAGCCTCACAGAGCCGCTTTTTTTATTCTTCCTTGACTTTGGCTTAAATGCAGCTGCTTATACAGTCTAGAGGACAAACTATACCGAGTTATTCTGCAGAACTACACAGTCTACTGTCTGTCGTACTGTATGTTGTGGTTCTGCATCGGCTTCATCGGCCCGGCGTTCACAGGCTATCTCTGATTGAATCTAATTGGAAGTACATGCTCATGGTAAACCCCCCACTTGTGTTGGAGTGACTGAGGCAGGTGAGGACAGGGAACAGTGAGAGCAGAGAGACAGACAGACACACAGAGAAATAGAGAGATGGTGGGGGTATCAGGGCAGGCAATCAGTTTTCTTTTTGTGAGCGCTGGAGCGGGACTCGTGTCACCTGCAGACCAAACCCCATTTCCTCTGATTAAGTCCTTTGAAATATTCCATTTGTCAGTGTCACGGCCCTGGCGTGTTGCCGCGGTGAGCAGCCACCCGTGTCTGTTGACTGTGTCATTCTCCAATTTACATCAGACACTGACAACATCATCATGTCCCTAATGTCCTCTTGGCTTGCTCTTGCTCAACCCTTTGCTCGCGCTCTTTATTTCTGTTTTTCTGTTTTTGCCTCTCTCTCTGATGCACCATTCGGCTATCTGCGTCCTCGTTATCACAGCGACACGAGAACCAGCGTTCGCTGTCTGGATCCATCTGTGATTTGCGATGCCGAGTGAGGCCCAAACTGTTTGCTGCAATCTGGCGTCTGGGGACTACAGTATGCCCAAACCTTATGGGACTTTTCTTCTTCGAAGTGTTGTCTCTTTTTTTTTTTTTCAAACTGTGTCAAGAGTATCAACAGCTAACATCACTCAGGCCTCAAACTCTCATGCGTGTGATCTAACCCCATTAGCAGCCAATGTCTTTTCAGGAGCAGAGCCGGCATGGTTCAGAGAGGATGGAAATTTCAATCTCCCCTCTATCATTTTCCCTATCATTACTCCATTCACAGCCATTTCTCTCCATCCTGAGTCCCGAGAGGGAGCGCAGCGGCTGAAAAGGAGGGCATCGCGCACTCTGTGCCCAACTTTAATACGAGTGGAGCAAAAAAAAAAGGAAGAGGGGGTGTTTATACATTATTAGGGGTCTATTATAGAGCTGCTATCACATTCTCCCTCTTCCTTTCATTCCCTCACTCTCCTGACAGGTAGCGGGCGGGCTGCCTTGATGACTAGACTCAATCACCTGTGACAGTTTTGATTTGATGTCACTCTCTGGGTCGCTCTATTTGTTTGAGCAGTTAAGAGGTAATTGTGTGACATTGGCGGTGGAAGACGTGCTTTGGCGGCGCACCCGCTGAACCGAGGGGACGAGACGGGGGAGTGTGGCAATAATAAATGAGGGCTATTTTCCCCAGCATTCCCAGACTGTGTGTATGTGTGTATCTGTGTGTGTATTGCCGGGGTGTGTGTGTGTGTGTGTGTGTGTAGCTGATGGGGGGTACAAGACGGGGCGATGAGCCCCTCTACCCTGGGGGAATTCAACTGTGAGATGCACATCGAGGTCGCCTGCACCCGCTCTTATCATCACTTTCTCCGGTCTGAACAGAATTGTTTCTGTGCGTGTTTGCTTTTTTTTTTTTTTTTTTTTCTTGTCAAAGATAAGTTTAGGTGTCACTCAGAGGAACTTCTGAGCCCTCGACGCGTTGACAAGTGACGCAATATTTGTCACGCTGCCATTCATAGCTGTTGAATTGTTTGAATCCCGAAGATGACTGCGTACTTATGATGAAGTCGTACTTGTCCCAGAGAGAAACACACACGTTTGCTCAAACAACTTTTTGTGTCCTTGCTGCACCATCATGCTGTATATGTTACATTTCATATCGTGCATCAGAATTGTTTTATGTGCATTCTTGTTTTCATGTCCCACAGGGACCGCCAAAATCAACAGAAAATGAAAGTTTCTCGTAGTAGCTTTAAGTATTTACTAACCTGCTGTTTTTACGGTCACCTTTAAGTCTTTGTGGTCAGTATATAGCAGCGACGCACACAAACCATTTTTTTTTTTAGAAACCCCACAGGAAATCTGATAGCGGTTGTGGCTATTGTACAACCACATTGGCAGTAAAGTCCTCTCTGTATTCAGTGAGTCTTCAACTCTCCCGGGCTTTGTGTGCCAGAGATAATCTAGAATCCTCCTTTTCTTATGTAGAAGAAGCAGAGAGAAATCGTGGCTGAAGATTGCAAATCTGTGAGCTCCAGCTTTACTCCCCCTTTTCCTCTCTCTCTCTCTCTCTCTCCGGGTCCATTCCTTTACAACAGAGGAAAGGTAGAGAGGTAATTTTAGGGAGAACTGGATGTTGGCCTGATCCTAAAATCAGAGGATCTGACCCAGTTGCGTTTTCTGCTCGGACCACTGCGCAGCACCAGGATAGTCTTTGGCATTTAAGGTGCCAGCAAAAAGGCTTTCTTCCTCTGCACGTTGAGCTCATCCATTTGTTTGTTATCTCAATCCAGGATTTGGAGAGATACAAAGCTGATTAAACAACAAAAGCATATGGGAAGATAAAGAACACTTAGGTAATGGGTTTAGCCTGTTTAGCACGCCAAATTCATCCCCCCTTTTCTCTCGGCTCAAAATGCATTTGTTATTCTTCTCCCAGCCTTGATCCAGAAGGGAGAAAAGGAAGAAGAAAGGGAGGAAAAAAAAGAAAAAAGAAGAGGCTTTTGGTGACAATCTTGTGAGAGAGTCTAGGAAACCAGCAGCGGGGAAGTGCAGCAGGAAGCAGTAATGGTCTTACTGTTGCTATTGACCTGCTGCTGGTGCGTTTCTGTGTCGCGCCCTAATTCTGCTGTTCTCACAGTTAATCAATATGAAATAATATAGCGTTTAGTTGCTTTTAAGTGCTGAAGTATCTTGTAAAAATCGATCTCAACTCAAATGCCAATTTGTTCATTCTATTTGGCAAACTGCCAAACAAAAGTAAAGAAATGATATAACATAATATTGATCTATTTATTTAGCATTTACACCCGATTGTCTGTTAACGAGGTAAACAAAAAGCCTATCTCTGTTTATTTGGGTATATTAGTGTGTTAATGGTTGAAATATTTGCCTAATGCAATAAGTAACCGTCCTGTATGTGTTCATTGGGTGGCATGTAAACCAATACACAGCCATTAAAGCCAGCCTTACTCTCCCCTGGTGAACCTGGCTAAAACCAATCTCGGGGCTTAGCAGTCACTCTGATAATAACACCTCACAGAGGTCAGCGAGCAATGAGGAGGGCTTGGGGGGAAAACATATTGACGCTCCTCCTGCTGCTTCCCCCTCATGGAAAGAAGCCATGAGAAAGGTGCTTACTTAGACGAGATAAAGAGCGAGATGAGAGGCAGCGGACTTGGATTAGGGAAGGGAGACGATCACGGCCAGAAAAGGCAGGGTAGAGAGAGGGGGGGTGGAGGACAGCGAGGCCGGGAGCCGGTGTCTGGGCTGGTTGGATATGGGGGGAATATTAATCTGGGTTTAGTGTGAGCAGGACCCCACAAACGGCTCAAGCAAACAGAGCTTAGACGAGGCCAAGCCTCGGAGAAAGTCCTAAATCTTCACATTAGCTCCCCGCGTTTCTTCTGCTGAACTCGTAAGCTCTTTTTCTAAAGGACAGCACAAACAAACCACAACCCCCCCCCCCCCCCCCCCATCACCACCACCACCCCCCCCCCCCCCCATACCTCTTGCCAGTCCTACACTTCCCCTCTCACAAGCAGACACACACACTCTCAAAATCAAGACGGCTTTGAGAATCGAGATTGCAGGAAATTTATAAATCCAGGGCCTGAGTGGATGGGGAGAGATTAGATGGGTCCCCCTCTTAAAGCGACAGGATGCCTCCCAATTGTGTTGCTCATTCTCCGGTGTGCCCTACTTCTGTGTCAGCGGAGAACGAGAGAGCAAGGGGAAACACTTTGGCTGTTTTGAGGAGCTGGTGTCATGATAACCTTTGCAATCCTTTCCAATTCTGTGTGTTTTTAAAGAAAGCTTTTTCTTGGTGGATTACTTTATTTGTATTGCTGGAAGTTGCACCGAGAGGTACATCCATGTGAAAATAGGTTTTCTGTTTTTGTTGCATTCTTTCGGAAGATGTCATTAGATCATCAGGAAGATACTAAACTTTTGCATGAGAAAACTAAAACCGAAGACATTATTTATATTTTTATTTATGTATATATCAGTAAAAATATAAATCGAGTGGGACGTGACGGAGAAGGAGGGATGTGGAGGTGGATAAGTAATTCATCTCAACAGCTTCGGTGCCTAAAGAGGGTATCAGACTGTCCCGTTGGTGGAGAGGGGGGCCGCTGAGGGAGCGAGGGAGCGAGTTGCTCAACCTCATCCCATCACCCGCAGCTTCCTGGCGGGGAGGGAACCCGGAAAAAGTGCCTTCTCACTGAGTTTCATTAACCTGACCACATGAACCAAAAGCCCCGGTATTAGAGTTAATCAAACTGACATTGACACACTTGCCGCAGTCTTCTGGGTCACCTGGGAGGCTCATCCAGAGCCCTGCTGCTTCTGATGCCCAAAGTGCACACGTAAAGTATGCATATGTTCGCTCATGTGCAGTCGTACACGCTCAGCAGCTGACACACTCATTGCAACGCTCCTCTGCAACCATAACTAAATGAAATATCATTTATGGAGTTCCAATTAAGTGTGGAAGACAGTTTTATGGGAAGGAAGTGTGTCCAGTAAGCTTCATGGCTAAATGTTACGATTGCATGAATGTGATTTAAACATCAAATGGAACCTTGAAGGGCCTATAGACCTTATTTAGAGTCACACTTTAAATCATTAGTCGAGAGAGAATTTTAATCTCCCACACATATGACACAAAATAAATAAAGTCAAGTAAATTATGCAAAATATCATGCACATGCACTGTGCCACAGTGTGGATAATTTTGTCCATTTAATAATCCAATGCCCCCTTTTTATATTAATAAAAAAATTTAAACCAAGCTTATCAAGTTGATTTTATCTGTATCCACCAAAATCCCAATTTCAATTAAGACAACCCTCAATAAGGACCTCCAACCCCCCCCCCCCCTCATCATAAACAAGACAAGAACTTTAAAATACAATATATTTTATTATATAATATAACTTCATATAATATAACTTTACCTTTTAGTAAAATAAGTTTTACAATAATCTTTCAATTATTGACGACTTGGAAAAAGTTAAAAAAAAGAAACAAAAATATTACATGAAACAAAACATTTGACAGAATTATTTATATATGATAAAAATATCCAAATGTATCAGTGTAAAATACTCAATATATAATATATAACAAATTCATATTCCAAATTGTCACTGTTCCCAATTGACAGATTCAGCTAATTAGATGATAGTTAAATACGCGCCATCATTTGACCTGCCTTGGATCTTAACTTTGAACCATCTTGTCAAATGCGGCTGCCCAGCATATATATGTCTTTGACAAGCATACAGAAACTAGAATTACCGCACGATTAGCCTAATACTCTACATACAGGAAAAGTAGCAGTTTAAACTTGACAGTGAGTAAAAATCCATTTCTGTGGACAAGAATTACTAATGGAAAGGAGTAAAATGGGGTTTTAGATATGTACAGTAGGAGGACTGGTTGTATTTAAGCTCCCTGCAAAGTCTCCCACTGGCAGCATTATCCGGCCTATGCACCTGTCAGACAACAGAACATGGCGAAAAATGTACCTTCGTCAAAAGGAGCCTCGCAAATATTAGACAATCTTCAAAACATTAGGGACGGTACGGCTTCACCTGCGTGCATTTATTCACAGGAATCACAGAACATTACACTCTCACTTGGACTTTTTGAATGTGCACTCAAACGTGAGCATGCAGAGTCTGACAAGTTGCTCTGCAGGCTTCAGACGAGGCCCCCGAGGCGCTGCAGAGGGTAACCAGGTGTCCACTGACTCAGTAGAACAACCTTCATCAAGGCAACGCCCTCAACAGATCAATCTTCCCGTGACACTTCATTTAGACTGCATTAATGTGGAATTAGGGCCCATTACGGCTATTGGCAGGACCTGACAGTCCCTCAGCACAGTGATCCTCGCTTCCCACGAGAGACCACTGCTGAATAGAGCAGATAAGGCTTTTTCAGATCTCGCTACAAAGCTGAAGAAGTCATTAGATTTTTTTCCCCCCTCTCATTCAACCCCGTCATCAGTATTGCTAATCAAATAAAGGAATGTGTAAGGCTTTTTTATTCCTCTCTGCTATGGCGCCCCAGCCCTCTTTGATGCAAAGGAAGGAATCAAAGCCGTTTGAAGGGTAGATTTTAACTTCACTTCACAGGTCCGAGTGTACAATACTTATAAGTCCGCCTTTTGAATGGCCCCTTAATGATCTAATATCAGAAGCTTAATAGACGCCTGGGTGCTTTGGACTTCATCCAAACCACTGCTTGACACTTTTCAGACCATTTTTCAGAAGTCAAATCCAACACAAAAGACAGTTTCTAATGTACATATCGCCTGGTCTGTGTTTGTGTGTTTGTGCCCCCACGGGGCAGAGAGACGTCGTGTGTTTGAGCATCGCCACTTCCCACGTTCAACAGCCCTCCGCTACATTTGGAGCCCAATTTTAAGCTCTGTGAACGAGACTTGTCCTTGTGTACGGATACACTGTATCGCCCTCACTCACTCAAAAGAAGCACATATGCACGGTCATGCTCACAAAACCCCCTGAGACATTCTCTGAAAGGACATTATGTGATGCAGACAAACAAAAAGCAAAATCCTCTGAGGTGATACCATCTATTTCCAGCATTTATCGGCGGATTCTTTCTGCTCGCGGCCAAAGTTAATCTGATTTGATATCAACATTTGAGCTGGTAACCAGGGTCAGGGTGGAGCCAGTCATGGGGTGGGAGTCAGGTCAGCCTCCCTGCGTTCTTCTCCCCCAACCTCTCATGTGTCACCCCCCCCCCCCCCCCCACTGTCTCAGTGGAGTTCATGGCAAGGCCCCCCTCACGCATCCCTCACTGACCAGGCGGCTGAGAGGCACACAGATACCCCCTTAAGGAGCTTTGCTCTCTGGAGGAAACTTAATCTCCTTTTTTAACGCCATCCCAAGGCTCCTCGCAGGCCCTGAATAGAGCGGGGGAGGAGCCGGCTGCGGAGTATCTTCGAGCCCACATGGCAGCCCAGCCCAAATCTGAATATCTGAGCCACGGCGGAGCTGTGGAGCTCCAAACGCCAGCACAGGAATTAGCCCTCCGACGGGCCACGCTAAATCCCCCGCCTCCTCCCCTCAGCCCCACTCGCTCTTTCCTCCTTTACTCTCCTGCAGCGACTCCCCCGATTCACCCACCGCCACACGTGTTTGACAGGCTGTTACAGACACAGGAAGAGATGGAAGGGAATTGTATCATCTCTATGAAAACTATACCTCTATTCCCTTGAACAGAGTGATAGTTGGAACATTTTAAAGGAATAGTTTGACATTGTGTGACATGGAGTTGATGAGTTAGATGAGTAGATTGATACCACTCGTATATGTTTCCAATAAATGTGAAGATATAGCCAGGAGACAGAGGGTTGTCTTAGCTTTAAGAGCGAAATCAGGCAAACGGCCAGCCTGGGTCTGCTCACATAATTGGCATGAAACCAGTGGAGACATGTCACTTGTTTTGGCCTCAGACGGATATGAGAGTCGAATCAACCTTCTCATCAAAAAATCTAAAATTCTCAATTTTAATTAAGTCATATAATTGATTAATTTCTCTAGAATTATTTCTGTAAACCGAACAAATCATATAATATCAGACCTTTCTACGTGATCGTAACCGTCAACTGAGGAAGAACGTCTGGTTAAACGTGTCGTCAGTATTTTATACCTTGTCAGGTCCGGCTGTAAAGATGACTCCCTGCTTCAAAAGCCAAACTCACCCACTCTCTCCCTCCCTTCTGTCTGCCTCTCTCCCTCCCTCTTGACCAGAGGGCAGGGGTAAATATTAACCCTGACAGACTTGTGTGAAAATCTCTGAGCCATTTTATTTGGAAGGAGGTGTGACAGATTACCGAAGAAGGGCGGATTCCTCAGTGGCAAGAGGTAGCGGCTCTCTTTACCCAAACACTTTGGGACCCGTGCTCTGACATGCTCCTTTAGCACCCTGTCAGGAGACTATTCCCAAAGCAAACACGGCAAAAGGCTTTCTCCCCACAAGGCGGGCCCTCATAAACTCCCTGAAAGGGTCTTAGAGTGCTGAGGAGCCACAAGAAAACAAGATGTGGGGAAACCAAACAGACCTTACAAAGCCGTGGACATGGTGTCTTTAGACAACCTAACAGGAGTATGGTGCTCGCTTAGGGGAGTAAAAGGAAAGGCAAATTTCAGCTCCGTTTTATCTCAGCAGGTCCAAACACAGACCGGTGCTGTGTTTCATGCAGGAAAGAGAGAAAACCTGAACAGCCTGTTAAAACCAGTATTTGTTTAAAAAATATGTTGATTCTCTCTGATTATTTCTCTGGTCTGAGTGAATAATTGTGAATACAAAATGGCTAAAGCTATCGCTTATTGATCGTTGGCTGAGCACGGACTTGGACCCAGAAGAGCCACTTATGGTCACGGTGTGAGATTGTGTCACAGCCATGATAATACAGTCCACACACTGGCTTAAGGGAGACAGGAAGTACATGAGGAATTTAAGACCTGGACAGCAGTTGGACCGTAAAGTTGCTCGTTTCTTTCAACACAAGCAGTAACTATGCAGATTTTGGTGACGTATTTCTATTTATTGATGAGTGCAATTTCGCCTGCCTTCTCTCACCCAATTTTGTGGCTCCTGGCTATCACTGAAACAAAAGTTACACTTAAGTTATAATTTATATGTAGCCTATACTGCTTCATATTTTTTGGAGGATTACTTCCACAAGCTAGTCACACCTCCTCCTGTATGTGTCCTGACCTGCACTCCTGTGGCCTGACACACTGGAACACCAAATACTCTGAATACTATAAGGTAATTCTCTGTGGGTTCATAAAAACAATGATTATAGGAGCTTTAAAGTGATGTTTAATCTGCATAAATACATATATGGCAACATCGCAGAAGGTACAAATATTGATTGTGATATTCCTTTAAGGAGAAGTGGTGTAATGAAATTCCTGCCTCTTGAAGCCATGTCAGCCTTAACTCCTTCCCACTTGCTTAACACTTGGCCAGAGACCTGACGGAGCATGCGTGTGTGTGTGTGTGTGTGTGTGTGTGTGTGTGTGTGTGTGTGTGTGTGTGTGTGTGTGTGTGTGTGTGTGTGTGTGTGTGTAACCAACTCCTGTTAGTCCTGCATAAGCCTCGGCCTGCGAATGCACCGAGGGACAAACCTCTATTACCTCTGGAGCAAAAACCGGGTCGAAATGGTTGAACCAAGAATTAATTTACAGGTGGTGGTATCGAGTATTACAAAGGTTCACCAGGTTGTACAAGCGAGGTGGTGATGAAGGGCGTGAGGGCAAATGGAAACTCAGTCCGTAATTCAAAAATGGACCCTAATGAGTGGATTCCTCTGGGGGGGGGAAAGAGGGATCACAGTTTCTTCAATTGAAAAAGTGAGCCAAATGGATCATCCAGTTATTCATCATCTGTGGAATCGTCTTAATTGGAATTCAATTTAACTGTGTGTGTGTGTGCATGTACAATCACAGGGTTGGACCCTCTTTTAAATTTGCTGTGCCTGATGGGCTCTGAAATACATTTCTCTTGAGCCCCGAGCAGACTTAGATACACTTGTCACATAATCAAATGTGAAATACAAAGTACTGTATGGTGAAAGGGCCAGGACTTTATTCCAGGGGAAATCATTTGCTTTCCCCCCCCTCTCCCCTCTCCCCTCTCTCCAGCCGGTTGCTTTCATGTCATTTAGATGAGTGGTTAATAAGGCAGAGCGTTAAGAGGATTATGATCTGGTTGGGCCGTGGTGGTGGTGGTGGTGGTGGTGGTGGATTGAGGGGGGGGGGCACAGAGCATCTAAGGCAGCGAGATGTGGGGGGGTATATAGTCAGCTGGCACAATACTGGGCAGGAGGAGAGCATCCTCCTCACTGTCAAGATTCATTTAGTCAGAACTAAGCACTCCAATAGTCTGAGCTCTCCAATAGGCCATATCTTCTTCCTGTTATTTTGGGCTGGTGGGGGGGTGGGGGGGGGGGGATAGACTCTCTATCTCGCTCTCTGCGTTAATGAAGACCCTCAAAGTGGTCCAATGAGAGCTGCAGGCAGTGGTAAGCCAATGAGGAGGTGAGAGCCTGACTCCTGAATGGGGTTCGGCTTGGAAAAGGAGGGGGAAGATGGGGAGCTTCATATTCTAGCCCTGGCCCGTAGAGATTTTAAGGTCCTGTGTGCTGGGAATCCAAAGATGGAGCTTAAGAAAAAAACGGCTTTTGAAAAACTTACACTTTTTGGCAGTCCGCCGTGGTTTCACTTGAGTGGAAAGGAAGATATTTGGGTAAAGTCTCTTCCAGGTAGAGCGGGCTTCACCTGGGAATCATCCTCTTGATGTGTTCTTAGAGGAACTCTGAGGATGGACCGGACTTGACGCAGTATCTCTGAAGGAAGTGAATGTAACGAGAGCAGCCACCTCTTTACTGAAGAGCCTTACCAGCACAGACACAGACACCCACCACTGCATGGGCCGCTGCCATTGGCTGGTGTCCTCCGATGGCTCCTCCGAGCTTTGCGAGGCACTTTGCGAGAGCCCATTTTAAGAAATCTCCGTGGATCAGCCCCGCTCGCTCCACCGAGAAGACACAAGCCTCCCCCTCCGCCGTTCCCAAACCCCCTCCGCCATCCTCTCCCTCCGACGCAACCTCCCACCCCACCCTGCGACTCACAGCGCCCGGGCACCAGGCTTCTTAAATGCATCTTTAATTCAGCAACTTTGAAGTGGCACTCCGGCAAATGCACTCAATCAATTATGAATGAAATAATCTCCTTATAATATTAGAGATTTTTAAAGTCTAAGAAATACTGGGAGATTAGGGAGCCCAAATCAGTTTTAGCGGTATCTAAAGTGACAGCAGGAGAATCATTGGAAGGAGCGGGTAGAAACTTAAAATGATTATGTAGATCTGTGTCACTGCCGAATGTTTCTGCAAATCCCTGCTGGATCTACCGCAACGGAGGAAACAGATTATTCCTGGCCTTATTTAAAGGGTTTGGAGTTCTTAAGTGGCTTTTTAAAAGGAAACATTCATATATATTTACACATATATTTACAGCTGCTCTCTCTCGCCCTCTCCACGGCTACTCTTGAAGCCGCTCGCCGCCATCTTTTACCCTCTGGGTCAGCCTGCGTTGTCACGTGTACATAAAGCTGAAGTTTTAGCTTAAAGCAACACTGATGGCTAATTCATCAACGCTAAGGCTGATTAGTTATGAAGTCATTACATACATTTTTGCATGATCGTATCTTGTGATTTAATAAGTTTGAATGAGGTGACTGCCGCAGATGAATGAAACTGTTGTTGTTGTTGTTGACTCACTTTGTCTTCTGTGTGTGTATCAGAAACATTTGTGGAGATCCAAAAGAAGAGTTTGCATATCAAACCCTTCCTACATTTATTAATTATATAATTGATGTCGTATTAAATTGCACGTATCTATCTTTCTATTGGGATCATGTTGGTGCCACACATGCGCGCTCTGCTGCGCTGCACAAACCTTGTGTTTAGTTCTACCTATTTTACCCGCAGCGGCTGTTGTGTTCATCCGCTCCCACCATTACTCACAGTGGTAGAAATTATAACCCAGTGCACATTTCTATCACGCTGGGGTTCATTCATCTTTGATTACACCCTTCAGATGATATAAATTAGGCCTATCCCACACTGTTAGCTTGATGGATTGCAGGGGCCGATATGAAACACACTGATCAATATCATCGATTCGTTTCTGTGTTTCAAGGCGATGTGGGAGAGAGTCTGCTTTTGCAAGCCTGCTCAGTGCAAATAATGAACTCATTTGTGCCACATTTTAACTTTGCAGGTCCTTTCCACTGAGCTGTATTTGGGTGTAATATCACATATTCTATGCAATGCAAATATAAAGGAAAAGGCATTACTCACCTCTGTCACTCTCCTTATTCACATCAGTTCTCCACAATGATGTTTCAGTTGGAGTCTCCTGCAACTTAGATGTGCACCACCAAATATCCTCATTGTCTGCAATGGTTTCGCTCGTCCTCAACCTTCCCAGTGGATCACTTACTCTGTCAAACCAGGGCGATTCTGTTCATTGTCGCTGAGGAGAAAGCAGAAATCAATGGAGGGCTAACTGTTCCAGAGGGCAGAGGTCAGATAAACAAGGTGCCAGCGGGCCTCACCATCACCTCCACAACTTATTCAGTAAAGGATTTTGGTGAATTGTTGCAGAAAGAATACACTACACTCTAATTTCGGTGCTCTCATATATTATTCATTTTAATTTTAAACATTTAGAAAATAAAGCGCTTTTCAGATAATAAATATGTAACATTGCTGGCTACTTTTTACATTTTTACATTCACAACTAATTCATTTTGTTTGCGTAATGTGAAAGGGATCACTCATAGTGATGAACCCATGATGATTATCACCCGACTGCGTCTTGTTGTGTCTTTTAGCTCATTCATTTGGTCGGGAGGCATTTGGCTTTTTCCGCCAGACCTGCTGACAGTTTGACAGGAGGTGTGTTTGACCCTCTTAGCAGAAAACAGCCAACTGAGGAAAGTCCGATTCATTTTTTTACAAAGAGGAAGAAGAGGTACGGGGAAAGGAAATGAAACTAATACGAGAGCATCGGGGAAACCTATTGAGGCATTTATCAAGCTCAGTGAAAAGGCTCCGTATGGACATGGTGCAGGTCAAATGAAAAAGCTTTTAAAAATCAATCTCACCAATTACCGTCTCTCTCACTCGCGAGTGAGTCACGCTCCGCTCGGCACACAATCAAAAGGGGCAGATGCAGCGAGAGGCTGAGGAGGGAGAGGAGTGACAACTTCATGTTTAGGTAATTATCACCACTCCTGGCATGAGCTGAGGGGCCTCTTAGCCGCCTCATTGTTGTTGTTAAACAGTTTGCTCTGCTGATTGATGATGAAAAGGGAACATGCACCCACACCTCTCCTGGGACTGTGACATAATGTGTGTGCATCCCCTGTGACCCTGGCAGCTGGGCAGGCCAAACACAGGCAGAGATTCTATGGACTACCACAGGGGGCTGGCTATCAATACATTATTCATATCCATCTGACGGGACACACTCCGAGGCAAGACATATACACACACACACACACACACACACATATTGAAATTCAGCCACTTTATCATATCAGTGGCAGAGCTGAGAAGTCATACATCCCCGTAGATGCTCTGGTCTTTTCCTGCACTGTCATCAGATTTCCCCGGCGCTCCCCCATGTGTGTTACCTCCTCATCCATATTCATGTGCAGTCAGATATCCGCCAAAGGGCTCGTCTGCAGGGTGGTGGGTGTGTGTGTGGGGTGGGGGGGGGGGGGGGGGCAAGAAAAACACACTCAAAACACACATGCACATAAACCATCGCAGTCAATCTCAGCATGCATAATGTACTCCTTTTCTTTTTGTGAGTGTGACAAATGGGTGTGATTTTGAGGAGCAGTATTTAAAAAAAACAAAAAAAATACTCGTTTTTAATGCAAACATATATTTGCATAAAGAGAAGAACACAAAACAAATGAACAATCGCATTTCCTGCAGAATCGGGCTCACTTTAAAGTCTTTTGCTCCAGTATTTGCTTTTCCTCGTGGCCCACGTTCCAGCTCGGTGGGCAGCTAAGCAGCGCTCATTAGGGGCAGATAAATACAGACAGATATCCATCAGCGCTGGCTCTCTTTAACAGGCTCCCGCTGGCCCCCCCCCCTGCCGCCGCCGCTGTGTGCTGCAGGGATTATCTAACGAGAAGGCAGCAGCTCTCACTCCTGGGCTCCTCCAGCCAGCCACCATCTGACAGGCGGGACGGCCCGACTCTTTACATGGCCAGTTGGGCCCAGCAAGACTCCTTTTCATTCCCTCGCGCTCTCTTTTCTCACCACCTCTCCCTCCCTTATTCACTGACTCTCATTTGTGGGTGTTTTCATTTCAGTATTAGGAGGGATATACAAATGCCAGTCAGGCTGCGTTCACCCCAACATTGCAATAAGTGTTCTTCATTCGTCCCTGATTGGGTGGGATCCGTGCGAGCAGGTATCCAGGTTAAGTGGCCCAACCGCAGCGTCCCTGCGGAGAACTCGATGCCTTCAGGCCATCTGACACATTCATTTCTTAAGCACTTATTTCCACACCGCGTTCTCTGCAGAGGTTTCCGGGACGCTGTAATTAGAGCCAAATGGCTGGGAGCAGACCGGCTGATCTGCAGGTAACCCAGAAAAAATAGGGGATCAACTTTTGCTTACTGAGAGTTAGAATATTGATACCACTTCAAAATATCTAAATATGAAGCTTGAGCCGGTTAGCTTAGCTTATAGCATACAGACTGAAAGCAGGGGGGAAACAGCCAGCCTGGCTCTGTCTTAAGGGAACAAAATTAGCCTTCCAGCACCTCTAAAGCGCCCTAATTAACACTTTATATAATGTGTGTCTGTAAGAAAACAGAAGCATGAAACGGACAGGTTGTGGTTTCACGAGGGGTTGTGCATTTTTGGTTGAGTACGGTAACATCCAAAAGTGCATATTTCCCAAAAATGTTGAGATTTTATCTATTTAAGAACATAAAGTTCTGTTTTCTTCTCTTTTATGTGGTTTTATTATTTGCAATTATTATCAGTACAACTATTTCTCACCCACAAGTCGTACAATTTTGACCATTGGCCCTTCTTGCCAAATAGATTGTGGCTCCTGTTTGAACGGTCATGTGTGGGTGCCCACGGGTCCCTTTTGGAAGCGGCCAGTCAGTGTGTTAATGCCAGATGCTGCCCACCAGCCAAAGCCTTTTTGAAAAAGCTTTCTGCTGAACAAGGCATAAACCCAGATTATGAAACAACAATAAATCAAACCCTTATGCTCATTTCATAAAAGCTCGACTTAACAGGTCCTGTGAGCTCTACTCTGGCTGAGATGCAGCTCTGCAACTTATGCGTGAAGTGATGATGAAATACATCTAACTGTAAGAATCAGTAGTGTTTTTGTTCATGCCTATACTGTGCGCACACTTGCAGTCATAGTTGAGTTTGACTTCATTGCAGCTCATTTATCAGATATTAAGGCAGAAAAGGCAGCACTTTCAGAGCTGTGTTTGGAACGGAGCTTCAGATCAGCAGCCTTTATTCTGATGAGACTAAAGAGAAGAGGAGTGACTTAAGCTCCACAGATGAGCCTCACTTCTCTCAATGTTTGAATCCATATGACCCACAGATGCTTTAAAGCAGATTTACCAACAATAGACAGATGTTGGATGTTGAGAGGTAGCTAGGAGGAAGCTGGTATCACACCGGCTGAGCCCCCCCCTCGTCCTTTTAATCGAGAGAAGACTTAGAGCTGTTTCTAAGTGCGTCTAAATCAGATAAAACAGACAGAGAAAATCAACTTCTCCATGTAAGTGTGCGCTGCTTTGTGAGGCTGATGGGGACCAGAGAGGATTACTTCAGGATGGGAGGCTGGCTTTGGAAGGACTATGAAGATGGGAATATAGACTTTCCTACTTTACAGGATCATGACAGTCAAACAGTGGATGGAAGCCGTTCGGGTGTGCCATGCAAAGATGCTTAAAAGGGGAATACAGCTGAATTTCACATTTTAATACTTTTAATACTACATTTTTAGACTCGTTAGTGCGTTTAAGTAAATATTTCACACAGGTTTCTGTTTACTGTTTAACCTAACTTAAACTATATTTTAGTGTCACATACATGCAGTGAAAACTGACCTCTGAATTGAACCCTCCCCAAGCATTGGTAGCAGTCGACTGCTGTGAAACGCACAGAGAGCAACTTGGGGTTCAGTGTCTCGTTTCTCAAATGGAAACCAAGAACCCAAGTCCAGAGCCTTCAGACTTTAAGACTATCTTCCATTATAATCTTTTAAGTGGTCTTTATTGGTTTATCTGTCTTTGTTTTTAAGTTATCGGTTATCTAAGTTTAATTTTGGGTTTTCTGTTCATTGGGGTTTTTTTTCTTGTCTAATGTTGTAAATTTTCATTTACTGCGTTTCCTGTTTTATTTTGTAGGTTCACTCCTCATGTGTCATGGGTTTGTTTTTCTTCCTGCCTTTGTGTGTTTCCCGCCTCTTTAATTATCCACACCTGTCCTCAGTTACTCACCTACCTCTGGTTTTGCCATTAGTCTTCCCTGTTTATATGCTCCCTTGTTTTCGTGCCAGAGTGTTCGTCGCTTTCCTGCATTAGTTTTTAGTATTTTGACCTTTTTCTTGGTCACTGGTTTTGGATCACTGCCTCCTCCTTGCATGGTATTATTTGCTGTTTGGACTGTGTATGACTATCTGCTTCCACTAAGGACCTATTTTGAACTTACCTTGTGTTCTGTGTCTCTCTCTGTTCAACCCTGTCTCATGTCTGCCACCAGCCATTTTGCTTAGCTTAGCACAAATACTTGAAACAGGGGGAAACGGCTAAAACTTGATATAAGTTGTTCAATGTTATCAATTAATCTGACAGTGCTAGGATAGCTGTTTCCCTGCTCGCTGTAGTCAAAATAAAGAACAGAATGCATATAGCAACATCAACCTAAGGTACAGTCAGTGTGAGAGAATACGTAATGTCTGATTAGCATGTAGCGCCACTTAAAACATTTAACTAAAATCCATTTTTTACATCCATTGTTGTTTGTCTGCTCACAAAGCTGCAGTAAAAGGACTTATAGCCATTAAGGAAAGAAAACCAGCCTCGGCTCGTCTGTGTTGTGGCTGTGTGTGTGACTCTGCTGCAGGTTACAGATAGGCCCAGCCCTTTCCCTGGGTGATGGTTAATTACCCTGGATAAATCCAATGGCAATTTGTCAGGCTGTTCCGGTATGCCCCCCCCACTGAAAACCAACCACTTCCCCTCCTCTCTTCTTCCTCGTTCTAAGCTCATGTAATGAATCACTAATCACTCGGTCCCTGACGAGCATCCCCAGCCTATTATCTCTTAATTACCCCTTTCAGGAGGCATCGACGCAGGCCAGCAGGGGGCGTGCTGTCAAATATTTAAAAGTAATACATGATCAATCAGCTTGTCCTCCCGTGATGTTAAATTTCAAAAGCCTGAACTTTGTTGTGTGTGGATGCCAGTGTATTTACTGCCAGGTGGTGAATTATGTATGTCCCTGTGTTTCTGCTCATATACCTGAGAGGTCGGAGCGAGACTTTGAAAGCCCCCCGGCTGTGCTGGTTTATGTACATATAGAGCCAGAACGAACTGGCTTGTTCTCAATCTCTGCCCGGCTCTCTGACCGCCGGGCTCCAAATGGTCCTCCTGTGGAGCATTTGTGCTGTGGCATAAAATTGAGCCTCTAACTCACACTCGAGTCATTTGCAGATGCAACACTTGGGATTTGAAGCGAGTTGCCACAGAGCAAAGATAGAAATTGGAATTGGCAGCAGACATGAAATGGGGTCAGGGGATTTGTCCTCTGAAACACACACACACACACACACACACACACAGAACATGTGAGTTACAGGGACCTCTACTTTACTAGGGGGGTCTCTTCAAACAATGGTGTCGCGGATGAACGGTATAGCTCACAGAGTCTCAGAAACAGACTTAGAATAAAAAGCCTAATTTGTAGCTGTCACTCAGTGTATTTTGAAGAATTCCCACACATTAAATTAAAAGGATTCTTGCTGGGTCGTCTTGAAGGTAAATGTGGTTTGGACGCAGGTCGGGGTCACACGGTCGGTGTGATGGAGCAGATCTTCTAAGTGGTTTGCGAGGAGGGAAAGAAAAATTCCCATACTCCCTTTTCCCTGTCTGAGAAAAGAGTAAAAGAATAGGTTCAAGATCACACAGTTGTCGCTTGTTTACATCAACCCAGCAAACCAAGAACAATTTTTAGAGCTTCCAAAACTGACAGGTGCCCCCTGCCAAGTCCTCTTAATAGTTAAGGTTTTTGAATTTAATCTCACTAATTTCGACATATCCCTCTAAGGATCTTAAAGCTTAACTTCAGAAAAGAAAAAAAGACCCTGTACGGCCCTTTTTGGAATCCTGGTGTCCGTTTTTTGTCAATCCTTTAGTGAAAGCCTGTCAAAAATGGTTAGCTTCTCCAGTGAAACTACTTCTTTGCATCTTAGCTCCCGGTCTTGCTCTGTGTCTGCACAATTTCTTTCTATCCTCTTGTTTCTCTCCTTTTGTTTAGATAAAGCGAGGGATTAGGAAAGATTTGCCCCCATAAAGTAGTGGTTTGATGGGCTTTTATCCCACCATGTTGCTAAAGCTGTGTAGCCCCTGGATTAGGCCCTGACAATAGGAACCCTTGTGCTGGGCCGCAGCCTGAGGGGCACAACCAAAGACCGGCTCTGAGAAAGAGGGAGGGAACAAACCTGCCAACCTCGATACGTCAAGTCTGCTAGAGAAACCGTTCAGAGGAGCGGCTCTGGCTGCAGCATGGTGCGCCGTCTCAACAGGATCATACGAGGAGAAACAATAGTGAAAGTGAATTACTGAGTTCTAAGGTGCTAATGGGAAAAGTTGTATCAGCATTTTTAAAGTGGAACTCAAAGTCTCAAATTCTGTTTACAGTACAATTTGTTAAAAAAAGTTGTGGAAAGCCTTTTGTGTCTGATAAATGTCCTCAAGTGATGTCACTTGAGTCTGCATCAGTTGCATAGACTGTATAGTGGTCGTAGTCACCCATTGGTTTGTGTACTGCTGTTTTGAAGCATCGAGTTTGGCATTTTGGCCTGTCGCCATCTTGAGTTTTTGGAACCAGAAGTGACACGAGAGGATGGAGCTAAGTAAGCAAATGCTGAAAAATACCTTTTAGGCAACCAAAATGTTGATTAACTTACATGAACTGAAAAAAACACTGTAAAACGGTTAAAGTTGTAAGATGAAAAACACAGACAACAAACCGGACAACGTCATGGTGGTAAATGAGACCATCATTTACGAAATGAACATCAAGCATGAAAGATGACTTGAAACTAATTGAGACCATAAACTCATGTTTACAATGCTTACTGAGGTAATACATCATAAATAGAGTCATTACTTCTATACAGTTAGACTTGCTTTTGCAACCGGAGGAGTCGCCCCCTGCTGGCTGTTAGAAAGAATGCAAGTTAAAGCACTTTTGCATTGACGTCACTGTTCAAAACCGAAAGTTCTGAAGATGCTGAAAACTAAAAGGTTGAAAATATAAAAAATAACTGAGTGTGTGGAGAAGTGAGCCCACCAGACTTCCTCATCTCTGCTTAAGGCTAGCGGCTCAAGGCTATTAGCAGCTACGAGCATAACACACTTACATCTCCGACTGAACTGCTGTCAGCTGTTGGACTGTGGGTGATGTGGCTCCAGGTGCTAAAACTGTCCTTAGTCTTTAGCACCAAACTGGGTGTCTAAGTTTTATAACTAAAATGTGTAACTTTAACTTTGCACTGGTTTCTTAAGTTGCAGGAACTCCACAACAGTCAGTTTGTCTATTTAATGTCTGCGTTGTCACCACAGTGTATAGACTTCATCATCTATGGTTATAACGAGTGATGTCTTACAGTACGTACAACTTTGGTGTTGTTAATAGATGTCCACCATATGAATGTGAGATTGATGGTAACTGAGAACTGAGAACAGCTAAAAAGAGGCTGTGCCACAGATTTGTCCATTTCAATCAGGTATCCAACCCGTATGAGGAAAGTCTTTAAGGTGAATGCCCGGCTAATACACAGCCGCAGGGTCGCTAATGGCAAGTTGCTTTGTTACTCCAGTCACACAAGTCCCAAGGAAGCAGTCAATTCTAAACCATACATCAAAATGATTAATTTCACCCAAATGAGCACAAGCTAACCTTGACTAAGAGCATGTGCAGGCCAGAGCTGCTGGATTGAAACCAAATATATTCATGAAGTTAAAGAAAACCTAATGATAAAAGGTAATGGGCTCTGAAGGCTGAAGGCATCAACTTTCTCCTCGATTTGATGAAAAATGCCACTTGGAAATATCGGGAGCCATTTGAGGGGTAAAATTACAAACATTCATGCGTTATAAACCTGATTAAAAACTGAACATGATTTATAAATCGCTGCAGCTTTCTCGGCTGAGCTTTGATTCAGGCAGCCAAAGTCCTGATGCAGGGATAAAAGTTTTGATATCCAGAAAGCAGGCGGGGGAGGGGGGGGGGGGGGGGGGTGAATGAGAGCAAAGACGATAACTCAGATCTGAGGAGAGGCTTTAACACGATAAAGCCTGATCGCAGCCAGAGTGCAGAGAACAATGAGTGCAGCAATGAAATCCGCAGAAATCTGAGATGAATTTGGGGTTTAGAAAGTTAGCCTGCAGCGAGCGGTGCTGAGATCCTGAAGGTGATCGGGATGAGGAGCGGTGTGAGAACGGTAACTATAGAGATGGGTAAACTATCACGATAAGGCCTCAAAACCACCAATACTGTGCTGCGAAATAAAACATCTGGAACTACTGTCTGTGCTTTCTAAAGTCAAAAGAACAGCAAAGGTGGGTCGATTATCGATTGTCTAAAATTGAATCAACTACTTTTATAATGAATTAATGGTTTGCATTCTTCAAGCAAAAATACACAGAGTTTGATGCTCTCTGTTTTATATCACAAATGGATTAGCTTTAGGTTTTGGACTATTGTTCTGACGAAACAAGATATTTGTTGATTTCACCATCAGCTTTTGAAAGTTTTGATCGATATTTTTCAGTATTTTCTGCCCTTTTATAAAAAACGATTAATTGATTATGGAAATATAAAATTGTGAAAATGTAATTTAAAATCCTGCAACGTAATATACACTGAATGTATCAGAACGTTTGTCCAGATGATGTAAATAGTTGCAATTCATTCCCTAAAAAGCTGAATACACAAAACAACTTTAAATGTAATTATTGTTCCTGGAAAAAAAAGACTAAATCAGGCATCAAAACATCAAAACTTCAAGTAAACAATTCAGAATAATTTTTATACTTTTAGATTATATTCACCAGTTTGAGACTTTATTATTAAGTATAGTTCTGAAAATGAACATGTAGGTATTAAAAAAAGTCTCCATTCTATTCTAAAAATGGAAAATCTGTGTAAACTGAGTCATGGTGAGTTTACTCATCCGTGGATGGTCAGGAGGGGCTGCTGCTCCACTGGCCTAATATCATTCTGATGGAAGGCCCTCTTGACACTTGCTACATTAAAGCCCTCAGCCATGCTGGACATTAGCCCGCATTAAGTTCCGTATAAAAGCTGATTTGAGGAAGAGCAGCTGAGAGGAATTCCTTCTCGCTTTAATTGCTTTAGAAACGGTTCTCACAAAGAGACACTGGCCAGATTTACCTCCAGTTTAAGTTCTTATTTCCATCGGTTCACAAGTTAATCCGATTTTTTTCTCCTCTATGCCTAAATGGTCTGCACTTATACTGACAAAAAACAACAACACATGAGCTCGAAATAACAATAATAATAAAAAAATAATTATTATTGATGGCTGTAATTAGCTCACTCCTTTTTTTTAAATACAAAAGCATCCACACCCACGCACTGATAACCACCTGTTGCGTGAAAACGTCCACTAAACGTATTAATTTCTTTTTTCTTCTTCTTTTTTCATATTTTGGATTTTCACAGTTATTAAAAGAGGCAATTAAAAGTGAAAGAGTGAGGACTTGAACTCTTTAAAGTGAACTTAAAAATAATGTCACGTTTTCTTCTCACGCAGGCTGTTTATCAGGAGTCTAAAGTTCTGCAATTGAAAGCGGCCGAAGATCAAATTGCGTTTAGGATTTTACCCCCCCCCCCCCCCCCCCCCGACCCCGCCGTCCCCTTTCTCTCTCCCTCTCAGAGAAAATTCAACAAAATATGCAAGCTTTACATTAAAAGGCTACTTTTCGCTGCCCTTAATTCCAGCCTAAACGGTTTTTCTTCGGGAGAATAAATCTTTTCTAAAAACCTTGAAGAAGAGAGGGGCATTATTGTTTTAATCCTCTTACCAGCAGTCATTTTAAGACATTTTTTTGGAGGGTGAAATGGCGTCTTGTCTACCCAATCCCAACCTAAATCCCTCGGGGCCGGGGAGCTGCTGGAGGCAGGAGTGTATAGCCCAGCCTGCATCCCTCCACCTCAGCTGCATTCCCACCAAACACACAGTCACACCGAGGCAGCAGGGAAATAAAATGAAAGCCCGGAATTAACCTGAAAGTCCCCCGTGCACAAGTCACTGCAAACGAGTGGTGCAGGCCTTTACTGACTATTTGCATATCATTTAATTAATTTTTGGCTGAATTCAATCGTTTGAAGTATTCTTTTTTTTTTTTAAAGCTCACACTTCTTACAGACACTGAAGGTCTGATGAAGCACATATTTGAGGAGGACTCTTCTTCCGATTATCATTTATTTTCTTTTTATTGGTTTTAGTTTCGTGACATTTATAAATGGTTGTTTCGGCCTAAAATGTATACAAACAGACTACAAGCCTTAACCTAGAAATGTCCATTTTAGTGTTTATTAGCCCTAATAGGATAATAGGAAATCAAGTTTAAATTGGTTAAAAGTATTGGTAGGATATTTCAATATTTGTTATAAAAAAAAAAAAGATAAAAGAAAAAAAGAAAAGCAGAAGTGCAGTCTGCCCTTTGACCTCCGCTTTAGATGATTTTGAGCAGCACATTAAAACCTGAGATATTAATATGAAGTAATACAAATATGGCAAAGACTGTTGCATAATTCAAATATATCCTGTCATGCTGAGATGTGTTCGAATCATCTTTAAAGTATTAAGATAATTTGCTATTTATGTCAGTCTGCTTACCCCAAAACATAAACAGTATCATTATTATCACCTCCAAAAAATAACAGCAATGGGCTAAATACTAATAATTAGAATATTTGCCAATTTTGGCAGAAAATTTATTTTGCATACAAAATAAAAAACACAACAAATGTATCTTTTTGTTGTTGTTCCAAAACAACAGCAGAAAAGTCGGCACCTCGCATGCAGAATAATCATCTCTGAAGTGAGGAGTAATGTGGAGGAGGAGGGGGAGGAGGAGGAGGGGCTGTGGCGGCGGTGGAGGAGGAGGAAAGCGACGTGATTGGCGCAGAGAAGGAGCGTGTGAGCGTCCCGGTGACCCCACCCGGAGCGCTTTAAAGGCCGGTAGACGGCAGCTCAGCATCCTCCCACATCCACAGAGAGGCGAGCCGGAGCACGGAGCGGACCGAGCGGGATATTCTCAGGGTATCAAGGTGAACGAAAAAGCTATATCGTGAAATGAAAAACGGAAGAACCGCCTGCGGATTTTAGAGAAGAAGGTTTGAGGGGAAAACATATTCGGCTGCCGGTGGAGATATTTCGCTTCCGACACTGAGAGAAGACCGGTAAGAAGTTTGCAGAATCCAAGTTGGCGATGTTCGTATTCCTGAATTAGTTCTGTAGCCGAACAACTCTTACTTCATATTGCCTTCTTCTTATTTTTTTTACTTGCAAATGTATGTGTTTAATATTGCGGACTTTCGTTGTTTTCCAAACTCCATCACGTCTTCAACAAAAAACGTTTTCAAAAGTGCTGTCCGTCGACCTCCCGAGGTCCATAACAAAACTATGACACAATAACAATGCGACTTGCTTTTGCTCAATTAATCGATTAAATGTGTAGGCTATACATGATCAAAGTAATCAGTAACACCGACAGTTATAAGTCTGTAAATTGCACGGAGTTCCTTGACAAATAGGTCAATATTCTTCTTTGGGAACCGTTAAACGTTGTTCTTTTTGGTACTTGTTTTTGTCACAGGTTGGTAATTGACTAGGCAATATGCTAATTATCCCCATTAATTTCCGGTGTCGTTTAAGTTTGTGAACGCTGCTGAATTGACGACATGAATACACAGAGCTCCGGCCCCGAGGCAATCTTTAGTAAACGCTATATAACTCATAAATCCACGGCAATTTGCATAATTAGGCTTAAATCAGAGCCCGAGGCTACGTGACATTGTCCTGAAAGAAGAGCATGTATGTTGAATGTATAAGCTGCAGATTAAAAAAAAAAAAGCGAACAGAATACATGAATGCAGCCAGAGGCTGATTTAGTAAAAATAATGCAATGAAATAAAAAAAAAAATTCTTGCATTAGTCACACCGAGTAACACACACACGCGCGCGCGCTGGCCCATCTTTCCCGTGTCAGGCCTGATGATAAATGAATAGCTTTGTATCGTTGAAACCTATTTGCACTCACATCAGACAGCCTCCGGGCGTCTGGAACTGACCTGGGACCCGCCACAGATTGAAATAAACGGCCCTCCGCTCGACTCAAAATCTGAGGAGCAAAGTAAATATGTTGTCGTCAATTCTGTCCGTCCAGTCTGCGGACCTTTAACGGCGTCTCCATGTAGTTCCAGTCAAAACTCTCCACACTGAACATTTAGCTTGATTAGATGTTGAAATAAGACAATGATCAGAATTAATTTCAGTGGTCTGATTTGTTTTGTGTGGACGGGAAAAATGTCAGTCACATTTTCTCCCCTCCTAATTAATAATTTAGATATTGTTTGTATTGTCATTATAATAATATCATTATAATTATTATCATTATTGTAATTATTATTTTATAATACAGTGGGGAACTTTATTTTTGACTCATTACAATTATAGACCACTATGAAGTATTATCAGCATGGATTTAATGTTTTCTAAAATGAGCATTTTGAAATAACAACAACAACAAAGGACCACATCATAAAACTAAATAATGCAAAAAGTATTAGCTACAAATTCAATATATTTTTTACTATTGTAGGCCAATGCTGCATTTTATTTGAGTGAATTCGGTGTTAAATATTGTATTTGTCATTGCTGAATGGAACTGACTCTTAATATTCTGCACACCTCTCTTCACTGGCTTTAAACTAAATCGGTTGAGCTGTGGATTCATGAAAAACATACTTTGTTTTTCTTTAATCAAATGGTAACTGTTATTGTTTGTACAAATTTCAAACCAAGATATTTTATTTTTCCTGAAGGCTTTACATGCTGCTTGAAAGAGGAACCGTGGGGGAAAAAAAACATTGTTACTTAATATATAATCTGACTGGATCCAACAACACACATCAACGCTCTCAGCTAAATCCATCATCACTTTAAAATCCTTAGAAGTCACTCGTAGTCTGTTTAGTTATTTTTTTGATTCAATGATGGAATATTTTCTTTCCCCTCAGGAGTGCACTCTCTAATGCTTGTATTTCACCTGTTGCCATATCAGTCAGTCAGCCCACAACAAACGTTATAATACAAAGTGTTCAAGTGTTCGCTTTAGCTTAAGCGCTGCAACCAGAGAACAGGCTGGTTTGTTTAAAGAGGCCTGGCACCCACAGCAGTCCTTTCTCCCTGCAGACAGCTCGCCGGCCATGCAGCACTACGGGGTGAACGGCTACTCGCTCCACGCTATGAATTCACTGAGCGCCATGTACAACCTTCACCAGCAGGCGGCGCAACAGGCCCAGCACACCCCCGACTACAGGCCCTCAGTGCATGCCCTCACTCTTGCAGAGAGACTAGCTGGTAAGAATCAGTTGCTCATTTTGTTGTTCAATTCCATCTAATGTCATTCATGATCCCCATCTATTTAGCATTAACACAAATGTAATGCGTGTTGGTCCCTTGGTTGCTTAATTAAATGACCTTTTCGCCTCTACCTCAATTAAACTGGTCATGTTTCTTGTTTCTCAACGGCTGCACATTTCAAGACATTATCCTTGAGGCCCGGTATGGCTCGCAGCACCGAAAGCAGCGGCGCAGTCGGACAGCCTTCACCGCCCAGCAGCTGGAGGCCCTGGAGAAGACTTTCCAGAAGACCCACTACCCTGATGTGGTGATGCGAGAGCGTCTGGCCATGTGCACCAACCTGCCCGAGGCACGCGTTCAGGTAAAGACCTATAAAAGCATTTATCCTCCTGTGTACTGTGTCTGCCTGTTGCTTTCTGAGATGCTCAGCTTGAAGGCCATCTTGGATCATCAAAAAAATGTGAAAAGAAACTGCAGTCATTTGTCCACGTTATGTTACGTATAGTTCTTGACTCAAGCCCTGATCTGTGTGTGCATCTATCTGCCAGGTGTGGTTCAAGAACCGCAGGGCCAAGTTCCGTAAGAAGCAGCGCAGCCTGCAGAAGGAGCAGCTCCAGAAACAGAAGGAGGCGTCCGGAGCTGCAGAGGGCTCTACGGAGGACTCCAAGACTGACCTCAACACTACCACCACCAACACCACCACCGATGCCGCCGCCACCACCACCACCACCACCACCACCACCCTGGTTCCCGAGGCCCGCACTCCTCCCCCTCCCTCCTCCTCTTCATCCTGTCACTCAGAGACAGAGAGGCAGGCAGCCGCACGGCACCAGCCCGGGGAGATGAGCGTGGAAGTCAACGTCACCTCCCCCGAGCCGTCGGACAGCGAGTCAGCAGCAGAGGATAATGCTGACAGAGAGGAGGGCGAAATGAGAGGGGAGACCGGGTTGAAGATCAGGGCGGAGACGCATGGGGAGGGGGGCGCGCAGCCGCGGAGCAGCTCCCCATCCTACAAACAGCTGAGCCCCACATTAGGTAAAAAATATCGCTGTCGAATGAATGCAGCTGCTTTTCTTTCTTTTATATTGTGATTATGTCATATTTACGAATCCAGTCACATTCATGTACAAGATAACTTTACTGGATTGGTATGTAGAGCACACAATTAATTTAAAAACAGGATAAACACAAAAATCTACGAAACACCTGTGTTGAAACGTCCTCCTTTCTCCCTGTCTCTCAGACTCCCCCCTGTGCTCCCCCACCATGCCGTCCTCCAGCAGCGTGACCGGCGGTTTGGCGCAGGGCAACTCCTACGCTTCGTCTCCTCTCAGCCTCTTCCGGCTGCAGGAGCAGTTCCGCCAGCACATGGTGGCCACCAACAACATGGTGCACTACCCGTCCTTCGAAATGAGCCCGCCGCCCTCTCTGCCCTACCTGGGCATGAACGTCAACATGCCGCCCCCGCTGAGCTCCATGCCCTGCCAGTCCTACTACCAGACCATGTCGCAGGCCCAGCAGGTATGGAACAGCCCGCTGCTGCAGGCGCCACCAGGCGGCCTCCCCGGAAGCCTCAACAGCAAGACCACCAGCATAGAGAACCTCCGTATGAGGGCCAAGCAGCACGCAGCCTCGCTGGGATTGGACACGCTCCCCAACTGAAGCTCGGGCTGCTCAGTCAAAGTGTTCGCCCTCCAGTCAGGGCCGTACCTGTGAATTATGGGCCTTGTCCAGTGGAGGTGACTCTGGGCCCCTCTTCACTTTCCTCTTGACCCCTCATCACTGTCAGCGACTGTGTGTATCCGTCCAAAACGCAGACACATCTCCAAAAATTCCTTCGAAAAATCTCAGATTCAAACTTAAGCTACTGGCTGCGACCCGATTGGCTAACATAACAATAATTCACAAGTCCTCCGATCAAAATCTGGCCAAAGTTAAAATGTGTGCTTGTGTCATGTTATTTTACTGAACTGCAGGTGTTTTTCTTGCAGTTTTCTAGCTTTCAAATAAACCCAATTTCAAAAAGAGAGAAAAGCAGGCACTTTAGGCGCCCTCCCTCAGTTTGGAGCTCAGGGTTGTCGACGCACCTATTCCCCTTCACCTCATCGTCACCATGTGGGAGCACAACAGGACATGAAGAACAGCTCTGTCCTCAATGAACTTGATGTAAAAAAAAAAAGAAAAAAAACTGGACTGCAGTTGTGACTGAACAGTACTTTTTGCCTGTGGATCTTTGCTTGTATTCGATTCCTCCTGTTCACCAACACAAGCCAAACTCTATACTGCTAGCTGCTCACTATGATTTCAGTTTTGAAACTACAGAGCTGATTCCAGGACAGATATTTAAATGTTCTATAATTCAACCCCTGAATGTGAACTATGCATGCGTGCACCCCTCTGAAGCATGGCTTACAGCCGCAAAACACAGAATGAAGTCGCATCTGATCTGTTATCAGAAGTAAAGCTCAGATCACCAATATAATCCCCCAACAACTGTATTTCTTTGTCGATGACAAATGACTCTCCTTGCTTAAAGTTACAGCACTCAGCAGAATCCATTGAGCGTTGTAAATGTCCTTCAGTGTTCGCCTGCATCTGCCTGGCTAGAGAGTAACTCCGTGTCTTCTTTTGTGTGAAGGATTTGAGAGGAAACGTTTGGTGTGTTTTTACAATTGTGGCTTCAAGCAAAGGACGTACAGCAGCAGTGAAACAAGGGAGAATCTGCAGAGGAGGCACAGCGACAAATAAATATGAGCCCAGCAGACATGTTTCTTTGGTTAACTCGGGTGCCAGACTGAACTCGACCACTTTTTCTGGGCCACCGGTTTCAGCAGAAAGATGCACAGGCCCATTCTCTATGTATTATATCACTGTAGATTCAAGACATGTATTTCTCAATTGTTTAAAATGTAAGTAATTTATCTGTTTAATGCAAGGGAATAAATCACGTAAGAATGACTCATTTTCTCAGTTTCATCGGTTGGAAATATAAGATGAAAATACTTTCCTATGCTGACTCACACTGACTCACTTTTGACATTTTCTCAGGCAAAGGATTCTAAAACAATGACTCAAAAAAAAAAAAAACAGGAGGCAACCTTCTTGAATGAAAGTCCTACATATTTAGGTTGAATTGAGAAATTAGACACTGTATGAATGCCATCAAAAAAAATTTTTTTCAATGGAAGTTATTTATTAACTGAAGTTTTTGTGTATTTCTGAATCTTCCTCAGCTAAAAGCTGAGTCAGAAGACCACTAAGATCATCTTCTAGATCATGAACCGGGAATAATCACATAGCAGGACATCCAACCAACATCCGAACAGGCACAAAAACATGCACTCGCATAAAAGGTCTTTAAAAAAACACCCAAAAGCATTTTCTCAAAGTTTCTCCAGTGAGAGGAAGTTTGCAACAAGAGAGGGATTAGCTGAGGTGCCGAATCCAGCTCTTCTCCCTGGACGGCTGACAGCGCTGAGAGGGACTGACAGGAAACTAAATCTTAATAAACAGTTTGGATTTTCCGCACACACATTACCTTCAACAAATTAAGTTTAGTTAACATGTTCCACCGAAGACACCTTGATGAACCGCAAATAATTTAGACACAGGGGGTCTACCATGCTCGACGCTGAGGTTTACATACCACATAGGGGAGAGCCTGCCACTTGTTCACTCAGTGCAGAAGAACTAATCCTAAATGAAATGACTGAAGCACAGTGTCAGGCTCGAAAGAGTCTCCAATCCACCACCCACCTCTCTCTCTCTTCCCCCACCCTGTCAGCCGAGGTTTGGCTGCACCGAAACAGAATGCTTTGCCATAAGAAGATTACCTTTGGTTGGGATATCGATGGATTAAGTAAGAATAGAATGAGATAAAATGGGACTGAAAAGGGTTCCTGGAGTCAGCAAAGTTCAGACACCTTTTTTTTTTTTTTTCCTGGTCTTTTCCCGCTTTCTCGCTCCATGACCGTAAAGATTATATCACTGTCCTACAGGAGAAAGGGAGGTGAGAGGGTGGGTGGTTTAGGATGGGGCAGGTTACAGTGCATACATATAATTTCAGGGCTGCAAAGACGCCTTTGGGCTTTTTTTTTTTTTCAAGCATACTAAATATGTGGTCAATTTGTCATGAACGTCTTGGTTTTGTGTGCTCGTAAAGATCATATTGGTGTAGGTTAATGGGAAGGCTGTGTGTGTGTGTGTGTGTGTGTGTGTGTGTGTGTGTGTGTGTGTGTGTGTGTGTGTGTGTGTGTGTGTGTGTGTGTGTGTGTGTGTGTGTGTGAGAGTGTGTCTATGGCAGCTAAGCCGCTGAAGGTTTCCAGGAGCTCTTTGATGTGTATCTGGGCAATGCGCTATTAGAGGGATTTTCCTAGTTGACAGCTCAGAGAATGTGTGGAGGAATTGCGATGCCAGCGGGCTAAAAGAATGCTGGAAACAGGATTAGGATCATATTCTGGCAGCTCCTGTCACTTCATCAATGGGCTAAGGTTTCCTCAGTGACAGCCCTCCTTCTCTGCCCGGCTAAAACCTTTAGTGGGACCATAAAAGGGGTGAGAGAGGGGAAAAAACAATGATAGAATGGTGTGCTATGATTTCTGTGCTGCTGGGTTTGCTCTGAGGGCTTTGTGTTGGGAGGTCTGAGGGGGACGGCGTTGATTTGGAGGGAGGGGCAGGTCGTGGTGATGAGAAAAAGGGGTCTATTTTTTGGGGGGCAGGCGGGGGGGGGGGGGGGGTTTGGAAGTTTTACACCCAAATCCCAATGGCAGTGCATGTGGAGGGGTTTTACATTGATGCTAGCGGACAGGGACAGCAGCTGTGTGACAGCAGCAGCAGCAGGTGGGGAGGAAAGGCAGAATACTGGTTCCTGAGTCTTCAGGGTTCCAGTTTGTCTGTATGAGCCCTTCTATCTCCACCAAGTGAGACCTCTTTCACATCATGACAGTACATCGCTTAGTAGGAGTGTCAAAAATGATTGTAGGCTCATTTAAAGAGATAACGGTGGCTCTCTGTTGTGATTAGTTTATCTTATTTTCATGGATTATTCTAGTGATATTCTTCTATTGTCAACAAATCCCATTGAAAGACCAAAAACCAGTAGCCAAAGCCTGTTGTAGCTTACTCTTCTGTGTCATAGACTAACACTGTCACCATTAAAAACACATCACGTTTAACGTGGTCGGGTATTTTGAGTCAATCCCACCTGCACACCGTCCTGCTGCCGTCACTAAAGCACCACATGTGTATTCATCAGCAGCTGAAAATAGCTACAACAAATGCACTATAGTTTTCTTCCTGTTTGAGCCCAGCTACTTCAGGAAATCCCAGTAACTGTTTTTAAAAATCAAAGTATACATTGTTTGTAAACGTTTCTTTCCCCCGGAAATACAAAAACTTTGTTCTCAAGCACAAAGAGATGCTTTGTACCTCCGGGTGATCGCAGGCTATTTTCCATCTGCAGGATAGACGCAACTATAACAAGAAAAATGTACATGTGAATTTATCATAGGAAGAAATGCATTTCTCATTTGTATCAAATGTGAAAAAAAATGCCATGCTCAAATTATATCACGGCACATGAGGTTTTCGAATATATTTGAAGAAGCGATAACTTCACATAATGTCTGCAAGTATGATTTTTAGATATTTGAAGACGTTGTGAAACATATATTTATATACAAAGCACATTATGGTTTTCAGACATTTTACATATGAAATATCATATCTCACAATATTCCACATGTGAATTCCACAGCAGACCAGACCTTTGACTGCGCACATTTGTATTTTCTTTACTTTGCTTTGGTGGCTGCAGCACTGCTGGCTCAGCCTTTTCATTCACATCACTCGCTGTGTTCAGGCGAGACGTTTGTCCTCTAAGCTGAATATTGTGAGAGGATTTTTGGGTTGCACCTTCTATATTTGGACCTGAGGTTGCGTTGCAGAACGGTTCTTCAGTGGGCTTATAGGGTGGTCTCTGCCGTGCGTCTTGGACCAACTGTCTCCATGTTGCCACCAAAACCCCTTCCCCCGAGAGTGTAACTCCACACTTTGCTCACCCGTGTGAAACAATACTTTCACAATACCGCAGGAGTTTGATTGTTGGCGACAAGTTATATAATGCCAGGAATTACAGACTAGCATGCAAATGCTAAATCCTCCTCTCTTTCTCCTGAGAAGTGGATGAGACGGACTATATCTGCAGGCTTCACTCCGGCTCCCCAGCTTTGTGCTACCGACACGTTCTCCTTTCTCCCCCTGACTTGGGTGATAATCCTGACACGCACTGTCTGCATTTTTTACTGTACGTGTTTAAGCGCATTTGCAGAGCATTTATCTCTCCAATGTAAACCAATTTGGCTATAAGGGCCTTGGGCCAAGCCAGGCGCTGGAGGGAAGAAAGGAAAACTCAAACCTAGCAGATGTGCAGAGGAGGGAGGATGGGAGAGCTGGCGAGGACGCGCGGGGGTTGATGAACAACTGAATGCAGCGAAAAGGGGGAAGCGGAACCGCACGGGAGAAAAAGAGTGTCCCTTGTCCGAAGGGTAAGCTTTTGAAACTCGGGATAGGGGCCTTTAAAGCCGATAGAACGTGGATCACTGAATTGTTGAGTCACAGAATCTGCGAAAAATCATACGGAGCTCCAAGTTAATCCCGTCATAGTGAAATCGGTGGGCATACTTTGGGGATCCCAGCCCCTCCTGAAGAAATGTGGAGCCTGCTGTATTGACAGAGCTGCTGTTTGATACCGCCTATACACCTGTATCAGCTGTCTGGTAATCTGCCTTCCCCTCCTCCCACTAGTCCTCCACAGCACGTCGCCTCTGCTGGTAGTAATGGCTGATGAAATGGACTAAAGACCTAAAAGCTGCCAATCTTGCTGCTTCTTGATGTCTCCTGTAAGTGGCTCTGGTTGCAGGCTGAACTTGTCACTTTGATCATCTGAAAGGCAGGAGCCCTGCTGTGTCAAACATTACTACCTGCATTTCTGTGGCGCCATAAAGACTATGGACTCCTTGGTCCCTGAAATGGGACATTAAGACAGAATCATCCTAGTTTAGTTGGGGCGATATCAAGGTGTTTTATTTGCTGGCACACAGGCAGGGTCTGAATGTGTTTGGATGGCTTTTAAAGTACCTGATCTTATAGCCTAAGGTTCCTGTAAATGAGGTGTTTGCTGCTCTTATCAATGAGACGTTACATGAGAAGAGCACCTTGGCCTGACAGCGCTGCCGGGTGGTTCTGCGGTACGATTACAACAGGCTGAGCTTTGGCCATGTGCCCTTTACAGCTAACTTCACAAACTCTTTCATTAAACTGAATACACTTTCTGAGCTTAAATTCTGGATCAAATATTCCGCATCATGACTATATCATAACATTTACTAAGTTCTCTTACAGAAAGCGAGACTGTTTTCAGTAAGAGCCATTGGAGGCAAGCATAACAACCCGTAGCTCAAAGCTGTAAAAGTTTGAACAGTTTGGTTTTGATTATAAGTGATCAACAGTTCTAGTGACGCTTTTCACACAGAACTTTAAACACTTCAGTTCGCTGTAGCACGGCCATGAATTATGAAGACTTTGATGAGACTATAAAAATGATTGAGGGCTTTAGTCTGTAGTTTTAATGTCCAATAACATAGTAGCAATGGATTTGAAACAATAATACCTCGAGCAAAAGTTCCAGCAAAAATCTAAATATCATTTTTTATCTATTATGTTACAGGTGTGTATGGACACACGTCCAAATATACAGTATACTAATACAAGTATGTACACATTGTCTTTCTTCTTTATCACCAATGAATGATCCCTTATTAATATGTAGATGTGGCCAATTGTCCTCTTGTCTTCAATGTCTTCTGTTTGTTAAATAGGCCTTTTGTCACAACAGCGAACGCACAGGCGTTAATAAGGTATTAACGTTCTATTTAAGTGTCCCACCACGTCGTGACAGTGTGACAATGAGCCAGCATGCACGATACGAGAACCCTCAAGCTGAAGCAGCTAAATGGAATTCTTATTTTATATTTTAGACCATTGTTGTGACAAGTCAAAATGTCCAATAAAATTTTTTATCAGGGGTAGTTTACATGAATCAACGTTTATTAAAATGTAACTGGTGCTGAAACTTACTTATTTCCATCTGCAGTCCCTTTTTCCAGAAAGAAAAATCTCACATTTTCATCATCACGTCTTACACGTTTAAAGTCACATGAATGTGTTTTATGCAGGTATTGTGACACTAAAATAATATATTACAAATAAGGGTAAAAATCTAAGTTTAGTGAGCCCCCAGTCTTTTCTTTTAAATATGGCCATTTCATTTGGCAAACCGATTTGACTTTTTGATTCTGATTTGACTTTTGCAGTTCGTGCTTTGATCATCTGTGATGTTTTAAACTGTATATTAATACTGTTTAAATTGATTCTAAAATGTAATATAATACACACTACTGCCAAAGTAGTAATAGGTGAATGTATTTAATGGGGCAATTTAAAGACTGACTTTGTGCCTGTGTGTGTGTGTGTGTGTATTTGTCATTGCTTCTGTCTCAGCTCCTGAGGGATTTATGAACAATGTCAAGTTCCCTCTGAAGACCTGAGTCTCTTCACTGCCTCTTAAAGCTTAATGCTCCCTGACTGAGTGGCACAGCGAGAGCCACACTCTCTCTCTCTCTATGTGCCACAGATAATGCTAAGAACAACCTCTCAATTCCAGCTCCCCTCCTCGCCTAATGTGCCCTCCTTCCTCTACCGCATGCACACGGCCATTTCCATTCAATGAGACAGCAGCGCAAACGTGGGCGATTGTAATGGAAAACACTAACATTGTCCCTAATGGTTTCCCATCCCAGGAGAGTTTTAAAACATATGTAAATTTATGTAAACCCAACAGAAACACATATTTACAATAGCACGGGGTAATCACAATATGACGACATGGTGCGCTGGCCTTGTAGATGGAGGCGCCATGTGTCATTAGTCTCCTTTATCTCTTTTCTGCTTCCTGTTAAGGCATCAGTGCAACAATCACTCACAATGGGAATGAAAATGATCTGCGCTCATCTCTGGCACAGTGATGGAGCGGGAGAGGTGGAAGATGAAGATATGGAAGGTAAAGAAAGCGATTTTGTGCCCTGGACGCCTTGAAGTTGCAACACACTTTATAAAGTCAGTTCGGTAAATATTCAACGACGAAAACGAGTTAACAGTTCAGGTTTTACAAGCTGTAAATATCAACTCAAAAATGGTACATCACAAAAGGCGTCCTGATGAGGCACGATCACGACTTGTACCAACTCCTTAACAACTAATTTCGACATTTCTGTTGTGGAAAGAAATAACAGCAGCGGTTCCTCTGAGAAATGATTTACTTTATTTCATTCTTGGTCTGCATGTGAAAAGCAAACCGCCGATAACGTACAGAGTCTAAATGAACCCCCGTACTGTGTCATATCACAGAAAGCTGCTCTTGTAAAGAGACAATCATGATTTAGGAGACAACATTACTTTCTGTATTCATGTAAATCCTCGTTTATTTTCCGTGCGTGCTTGTGGTGCCTCTTTGCCGAACAATGATGTGAATTGAATTTCTTCTAAAGCATGTAGTTTCATGTTCACGCTATATTGCATGAAATATTAAACAAAGTCAGCGGTGGAAAAACAAAACAAGGACGTGGCATATTTCACACCTTCCAATGTCCAAACAGGATGCTGCATTTCATTTAAAGAAACAACATAATGATCATCTCATCATGGCAACGTCAGTTAGACTCTTGATTATAAAACAGCACATTTATCAAAATGTTAAGGTTATGTTATATGTACAATACAGATGAAACAATATGTTAATTGGTGATTTTTAATGAAAGAATCAAACAAAGAAGGAGTGAACCTTCCCAATCAGTTCAGAGGAATATTACATTTAACAGTTTCAAAGTTAAATGTATTAAATCTGTTATGGCTACAAAAAAAACAACAATTTAAAGAACACTCAACTACGTTTTCTAGTGCCATCTTAGTTTGTGTTGACTGTAACTCGCATTTTATTTTGTTTTAATGCCGTTAACAGGTATTATGCTCGAGACTGGCTAGTTGTTAGTGTGTTCACATTCACTGAGTGTATTCAAAGCGTATTCATCTTTAAGCCCCTGGAGTTAGCAGCCCCACCTGTGGCCTCCAGGCTTTTACTTCCTGCTCTGTTTCACCAGTTGTTCCACCTCCTTCATGAAGCGCAGGCAGAGCTCATCCTGCCACGGCAGGGCGACGCACTGCACCGCCACGGGCAGACCCTCGCCTCCAGTGACAGCCTGAAACACAAACACAACAGCCAGTCAGTCAACAGTCAGCAAACCACAAGCACCACAGTCTTCTGCCTCCATCTGCTGACCAGCTGTGGAACTACTATTTAGGAGTTTTTATTGATTCTAATCTCTCTTTTAAGAAACAGGTAAAACATGTGACAAATGTCTTAAAATTTAATCTCATGAATTTTAGATATATCAGACACTGTCTAACCATGCAAGCTGCAAAATTGTATTTTAATGCAATGATTATCCCCCATCTGACCTACTGCTTAACCAGCTGGGCACAAGCCAGCAGCACGACATTAAAATCCATTCATATTCTCCATAAACAAGCCCGAAAAACACTTGATAAAAAACCCAAAAGTCACCATCACTGCAATATTCTCACCAAACATCATATCCTGAGTTGGGAGAACATCATTAAATTCACTGATGCGTGTCTGGTTTTTTAAATTTTACATGGTATGGCCCCGCCTCCACTTAGTTATTTTATTAAACAAAGCACTGAAAGCAGCAGACTCACTAGATCTGCTTCAAGGGGTGATTGTGTCATTCCACAAAGGTCAAGCTCGTTCAGTAAATCTACGTTCTCTGTGAAGGCAGCTCACTCGTGGAATGCTGTGCCACCACACATACGCACACAAAACACGTACCAAACATTCAAGCATCACTTCAAGAAATGGCTTGTTGCCAATCAGGTGTGCCACCATTGATGTGCTGTCTGTCCTGCCTGCTTTTTTTTTGCCTATATGTGCATTTGTCTTGATCAGTGTTGCTATTTTCCATTTTTTTGATGTGTATGTTAAGTGCTTCAGTGTTACGTGTGCTTGTCCTGTAGGTGGGTCTGTTATGTCTGCTCTGCTTTAATGTCGTACACTTTTCTTTTGCTGTGTTTCGGTTTTATCTATATGTTGCTGTCTGTTTCTCTGTGAATTTTAACTCCGTTTCAATTTGAGATTTTGTTATTTTAGGCTGCCTTGAAACACCTGGCCGGGGACAGCAGATGGAAATTAGCCTCTCTGGCTAACTCTGGCTCACTTACAGTGTAACTGTTGATTAATGTGCATTGTGCATTGTCAAGTTGGAGGGGAACTGAGAAAATAAGGTCAAAATGATCGTCTGTCTGAAACACATAACAGCTTCCAGAAAACAGTTTCCCAATGATAGTATTTTTTTAGGGCCGTATTATACAAACTACCGTATTACATCATTTGGTGTCAGGGATCTCTCGCTGACACGTGTTTCTTACCTGTTTGAACAGCTCGTCCCAGTGGTCCTGATAAAAGCCCTTATAGTGCCTGAGTTCCTCCTCATCCTCTGCCGTCACCGTGGAAACGGGAACAACGCCGGCGGGAAAGGTGAGGAGATTGTAAAGCATCGAGTAAGGGAGAACACCTGGAAGGACAGAGAATAGCAACAGGTTGTTCAGCGTCTCACACTGGCTACTGATCTGTACACTAATCGTGAGTATGATGCAGGCAGACTGCTCCCTAGCTCTTTGGTAATTACAGCCATCCACGATTTGCAGAAACTATCAGCCAAGACAAAACATCTCTAACCAATACTAATAAAATATAGGAAACGGATGGATAGATGAATGACACTATTATATCTCAGACTTCTCTCAAATCATTCACGTATCAGGTATCACAAACTGTTCAGGTAAACATACAGGAAAGCTTGCAGCAGTATAAGAAGTTGAAGGCTGGTCCGATCACCGGGCACAGCAGCACGTCTATGTTGAGTCTTCTCCACTCTGCTATCGTTTCCTGAATGTAGTCCTTATGAAAAACACAAGAGAATTCAATGTCCCCAACGGATGCACTCGTTCACGTGTAAGCTGACAACTAACAGTACCTCGACAGCAGCGTGCTGCTTCCACAGCTCCGGAACAGATCTAAAAAACAAACAAGGCACAGAAGGAATCAGTATGTTCGTGCATTGCATGCAGCGTGTGAGCAACAAAACCAGAATTACTTTCTCACCGAACTCCACAGATTGACCTTAAGGTGTCAGAGGCACGAGGAAACTGCCAAAGACAAGACATAAGTCATATGTGTAATATAAACAATAAGTTAAATCACACAGCAACTGTTTTATCAAATAACGGCCAAGGAAATATTCAAATCAATATCGTACTCACTGAGGAAGGGTTATATTTTCTTTCGTCTGTATTTATGCATGTCTGTCACAGAAGGAGGGAACTCACCACGGGCTTGAGGAGGAATGAGAGAGTTTTCTTCAACCACGTAGGAAGATAGTACGGCATAATCTGTGGTCCGAGACAGGGGTCCAACGGGCCCCCCTCCCTAAAATAGAAACAATAAGGGATCATTGGCACACAGCAGAACATTCTGTTCAAAGTGAGTATAACATGGTCAAAACATTTCACTCAAAGTACGTGGTGCCGGAGATGAAATATTAGACATTTTGTACACATTTAATAAACTAAGTGTTCCCGCGGCTTCACAAAATGATAGGCCAATATCAAACCTCCCATTTTTATGTAAAATAATTGAAAAAGCGGTTTTCCAACAGCTGACCAACTTCTTGGCCGTAAATAACTGCTTTGATGTTTTCCAGTCAGGCTTTCGACAGCACCACAGCACTGAAACTGCTCTTGTTAAGGTTTTCAACGACATCCACTTAAACATAGACAATGGCAGAAGTTCAGTCTTAGTATTACTGGATCTCAGTGCTGCATTCGACACGGTCGACCATGCCATACTCCTAGAAAGACTAAAAATCTGGGTGGGACTCTCTGGCACAGCACTTAACTGGTTTGAATGCTACTTGAAGGACCGAGAATACTTTGTGTCTGTAGCTGATTACACATCAGAGCTGACTAAAATGACATGTGGTGTTCCCCAAGGTTCAATACTGGGGCCTCTTCTGTTCAACATCTACATGCTTCCACTAGCTCAGATTATGGAAAACAACAAAGTGTGTTATCATAATTATGCAGACGACACACAAATCTACATACCTATGTCACCAGGGGACTATAATCCCATACAAGGGCTGGGTAACTGCATTGAACAAATCAACAACTGGATGTGCCAGAATTTTCTTCAATTAAACAAAGATAAAACAGAAGTAATTGTTTTTGGTACCAAGGACGAACAATTGAAAATCACCGCTCAGCTTCAATCACTGATGTTAAAACCCACAAACCAAGCCAGAAATCTAGGTGTAGTTATGGATTCAGACCTCAACCTGAACAGCCATATCAAGACAATTACAAAATCAGCCTACTATCACCTGAAGAATATATCAAGGATTAGAGGACTTATGTCTCAACAGGATTTGGAAAAACTTGTCCACGCATTTATCTTCAGCAGACTGGACTACTGTAACGGTGTGTTTACAGGTCTCTGTAAAAAGTCAGTCAGAAAGCTGCAGCTGATTCAGAACGCTGCAGCCCGAGTCCTCACTAAGACCAGGAGGGTGGATCACATCACCCCAGTTCTGATGTCTTTGCACTGGCTTCCTGTCCAACAAAGAATTGACTTTAAAATCCTGCTGTTGGTTTACAAAGCACTGAATGGTTTAGGGCCAAAATACATCTCTGATCTGCTGCTACCTTATGAACCATCCCGACCCCTCAGGTCGTCTGGGACCGGTCTACTTTCTGTTCCCAGAGTCAGAACTAAACATGGAGAAGCAGCGTTCAGTTTTTCTGCTCCACATATCTGGAACAAAGTCCCAGAAAGCTGCAGGTCTGCTGAGACCCTCAGCTCCTTTAAATCAAGATTGAAGACTTTTCTGTTTGCTGCTGTCTTTAATTGAACCACATTCAATTAATATATTAATCAATTTCCTGCATTTCTGCATTTTACTACTGCGTTTTATTTCTTACTGTCAGGATCCAGGATCCCTGTCGGACCCGTTGTGTTTCCCCTGATCTCCTCTCCTCATGTGTCCTGTCATTCCCCTGTTTGTTATTGTATGCCATGTGCTCTGTGTTTGTCCTCTGTCTCCAGACACATCCCACACCCTTGATCGTGCACAGCTGAGGACACTCCAGCCGATCACCTCCTGCAGCCTGACACACCAGACTCAGGGCCCGCTAATGAGTTCCCTGTCACTATATAAACTCTGGTCCTGCAGTCTGGGGTTGTCAGGTCGTACCGTCTTTCACCCGCTTCAACCCCGTGGCATCCTCTGCCCTCCTGGGGTCAGTCCGTATCGTCTTCTGCCTCGAGGACTAGGGTTCTACGGATTACACTCCGCCACTCTGCGGCCAGCTCTCCGGTGTCGAGCCACGGGACTCACACCGCCGCTTGCCTACTCTGGTGTCGGACCACGGGCTCCACACCTCCACGCACCTTCGAAATAAAACCTGTTTCCAGTAACTTCTGTCTCCTGTGGTCTTGCGTTTGGGTCCTACCTGTTAACTCCCGTGACACTTACACTGTTTTTTAATGTTTTAATGCAATGCTTAATTGTTTTTAAATCTCCTTTTCTTTTGCCTTATGTTTTGATGCTTTTAATGGTTTATGTGAAGCACTTTGAATTACCTTGTTGTTGAAATGTGCTATACAAATAAACTTGCCTTGCCTTCTACTACTTCTTCTAATTACTAATACTTCTACTACCAATAATACATCTACTACAACTTATACTACTACAAATATCACCACTGATGAATTTTTTTAAGCCACAGAAACTGTTCAAATATCAAAATGTTCAGCTCTTTCAGGAGAGGTGTGATATGACTTTTCATATTTGTAATCTTTAAACTTTTTGAATTATTAAGCTTTTTGCAATTTGTTTTTGAATTGGATATCTATTTTCAGCAATGTTTTTGCGATTAATTTCAGTTTTCAGCATTCCAACGCATTTTCAGCAGGAAATGCTTTTTCATCTTGTTGTTGCACCAATTATTTATCTTGATGCGCTCATATCAGATAACAATTCTCACCACATGTAATGCATGTGCTGCAATGTTTCCTATGTTTTGCACTATATTCTTAAAAACACTTCAATTACGCACAATTATCAAATTAATTAGGTAGTTAACAAGGACTACACTGATTAAATAAATGGCATCTTAAAGAACTTCAACTCACAGTTTTTGAAGAAGGCTGGTGGCTCCGTCTGCGAGGACACCCTTTATGAGAAGTTCATGTACAGCGTAATCGATCTTCAGAGGGCTGTAGGGCACCAACTACAGGCCCAAAAAACAGAGGGGAAAGAAGTAACTGTATTAAAAACAAAAGCTCACATCACATATTGTATGTGGCCGTAGATCATAGAGTGCGTGTCTTACAGTGTGCCCTGCTTGCTCCAACAGAGCTTTGACCTCTCTGATGCATCGGGCCATGCTTGGAGACGGTTGTGTGTAGCCGTCGTTTTCTAGGTAACCGATCCTGAGAGGTTTGGAGCTCTGGTATATCTGAGGACGAGACATTTTCATTTGGTCAGATCAGTAGGGGGACATCTGAGTGGAAACACGCATAAGTCACAAAGCCCGTTATTTCCCACAATTTAAGCTTCTGCATTTTCCAAATACACTAGTATTATTCAAACGTATTATTCGGTTCGCAAGCCTCGTACCCAACGGCTTAATACGAATACGTGTATCGTTACACCCCCAGAAACCAATAACCTCAGCTAATGATAATGAGATTATTAGGTGGTGTTTCAGCTGCAGGACAGCAGTGAAGGCCCAGGTATAAAATGCACGGCCCGCCACTGCTTTTACTCCACCTCCCGACCCCTCCGATCTGATAACCAATCACTGCTCTCCACTCCACGCAGCCAAAACCAAAGGTGATCAAGCATTTCTGTTGTTGGCTCTACATTGTGGAATAGTTTTCCACTAATAATGATCTGTATTTGATATGTTCCCCCTTCATTAATACCTTTAAAAAACATATTTTCTTTAGCTTATTAATTATGATCATGAAGACATGCATGATAACACTTGTTTGTGCAATACTGCTATGCTATGATGTGATCAAGATATGCTTGTACCAATTTACTTAGATTCTCCTATTCATGTATATGTCTTTATTTGATCATTCCTGTTTTTATATTTGATCTTTTGGGAAATACACTTATTTGCTTTCTTGCCACGAGTGAGATGAGAAGATTGATATTTCTCTTAATTGTGTGCATATGGTAAATATGCATCTGAAGCCAGGAGCTAATTAGCATAGGGATTAAAAAGTAGCTTGCTTGGCTTTGTCAATTGGTAACAAAGTCAACCTCTAAAGCTCAATAATAATCAATTATATTAATCTGTCTCAAAAAACCGTGTAAAAACAACAATTTGCCATTTTACATATGCCAGACTTTTTCTTGGCTCAGAAACAGCTACAGGACACAGCCTGGTGCATTATCCCTCTGAAAACATTTAGGTTTCATTTGTAGTGGACAGACCTGCATATTGAAAGGAACGGGTGGAACAGTGGGGTCCAAAGAAAACATGTGGTCACAGAGCAGCGCCTGCATACCCAGAGCCAGACTGTCCACGTCCCTCGCCATGGGTCCGGGAGACGACGGCACTAATTTCATGGGAAACAAATGAGTTAACCAAGTTTTTCAGACATCACATGAAGTAAGTAGGCAACGATGATACACCTGTAACTTACCCGATTTCTGCCCTCGATAAATGGGACTCAAACCCACTGAACTAACAAGACACAAAAAAAAACACATCATCTTAAACAAAGCAATTATTAAAATGTAGCAAAAAATGTTGTGACTGTGCAGTGATTACCCAAATTACTGACTGAAGCGGAAGACGCTCACCTTAGCCGACCCGCTGTTGGCTTTAAGCCACAGATCCCACAAAATGAAGCGGGAATGCGGATGCTTCCCCCCACATCACTGCCGAAACCAAGCACGGAGCCTCCTCCCCCGATGAGGGCCCCCTCCCCACCGGAGGAGCCTCCGGAGGTCTTCTGGAGGTTGTGGGGGTTCACGGTCTGCCCATACATGGGGTTACCGCAGTCGTAACTAAGAAATTAAAAAACAACAGATGAGCAACGACTATCACGACATGCAAAAACGAATTTAATTGCGCACTCTATTACGTCGCAGCTTATCTTGGCGAGGGCTTGTTTGATTATTTACTTTAACAGGGCTTGGGGCAAGTTGGTTTTCACAAAGGGAATAGCTCCTTGTCTCTTCAGAACTTCCACTATCACGCTGTCCTTCTGGGCCGGCCGGTCCAGATTAACGATGACGCCGCAAGTAGAGTCATGATTCTGGTGTTAAATAAAACACAGGTAATAAATAAACACAGGTGACGTAAATACATAAACTAGTCTGTCTGTCCCAAACCAGAACAACATGTCCAGAACTGCTATCAAATTTTCTCAACACACCATACATTTCATTTATCTTGCTGGTGCTCGGGGATGACGCCCCTCGATTAAGTGCCAAATACTTTCTATCAAGACTTGAACATCACATCATCTGTTATAACACACACTTTTCTTTTCCTTATTCACTTGTCTCTCCTGATTGAAATGTATTTATGTTGATGTAAATGTATCTGTGTTCTGGAGGCGCACATAATGCTAACATGTAACCAGATTTACCCTTCAGGATCAATAAAATGTTTCTATCCATCTGCCTAAAAGTGCAGGCATGAAAACAACTACTAAATACCTTGTATGCGAAGTTTTCTTTGATGCTAACTGGAACTCCATACAAGAGGCCTTCCTTCTTGGGAGCAACAGTTTTCAGCTGATCAAAGCTCTCCAGCAAGATCCCTGTGCAGCAGTTCAGATCTTTGTTTACATCCAGAGTCTGTGGGAAAAGAAACAAAAAAACAGCAGAGACGGGTTCGTATGAATGTCTTTCCTCCAAAAGCCTGGTTTTGTAGAACATGAAAATCAAGTAAGCAATGTGCAAGCAAGTGGATCAATATTTACTTGGCAACTATGAGACGCAAGTCCCTTTGTAGGGTTAATGATTCATTCATATCTGTGATGAGAACCTTCAATTATAACACTGCTCTATATATCTTTATAGACATGATTGTTCTGCGATGGTATGTGAATAATGATTGGTGTTATTTGGGTTTGAACCTTTTCCATGTAGGAGTAAAACACGTCCTCGGGGCTCAGCAAGCCTTCCTGCAGGTTATTTGTCAACTCAGACAGAGACATCGCCAAGATGAGAGCAGAGTCGGTCCCTGGATGCTGGAGGACACACACACACACAAGGACACACACACAAGGACACACAGACACAGTTACACACACACACACACACACACACACACACACACTGTAACAAACGTGTGGGAAATGAATTCACACACGCAATAATTCCTTTTCAAAATTAGCTGAAAGTTTTGCACAGATGAAAAACACGGAAGCAACAAATACTATTTTGATAAAATAGAAAGAGTGACAGTAGACAAATCTCAAAACGGTATAAATTCCAACAAGAATAGCAAAGCATCATCTAATACAGTGATTTTTAACCGGTGTGCCGTGAGAGATTGTCAGGTGTGCGGTGGGAAAATGTCCAATTTCACTTAATGAGTCCAAAAAAAACATTATTTAGTTGTTGCAAATACTTTGCCATTGTTGAGCATCTGAGCTGCAATATAGTGGCTGGCTAAGTAATAAATACTCTTCCATGCCAGTGGGTGGCAGTATGTAGCGCAATAATGACCATGTTCATTTAGGACAGTAGAATGAAATGACACTCAAGGCAAAGTATGACTCTGAGGGCGCTGCACAGGCTCCAAGTGTGAGGAATTTAAGTTTGAAAGCGCTCCTAGTGATGGATATTATGTATTATAATATGTTTACTTGTAGAAGGTTTAAACTAAAGGGAGAGTTACTGAATTTGTTGTGCATTGTGAGAGAAACCAAAGAAGTTATGACACTGCCATAAAGTTAGAGAGAGGGTTGCTGAAGAGTTTCTGAGCACAGGCTTGAAGAAGAGGGGACGAACGGGTCCAGGAAGTGGCCGACTGAAGTCTTAAGGGTTCAGCCAATCACTGAGCTGAACGATGGACTAAGGAATGTGTAACATGAGACATTTCAGAGACTTTTGGAGGGACAAAGAAACTGTGAATCCCCGGAGACGATCAGACCTCATCTGGACCATGAGGCGGACACACCAGTCTGTCGTGTGGTGCGGATGAAGCCTCTATTTCATGGAATATTACTATTGATAGTTAATTCAGTTTGTAAGTGTGTTTGCTTTTATTAGTATATTAAATTCATTTTGATTTAAACTTCAACCAGCTGATTTGGCCCTGCTTAATGATGGAAGGAGAGCAAGGGAGGGGGGGGGGGGGGCCTGCCTCTTCTCCTCTGCTTGCTTCTTCTCCTCTGAACAAGGAGGGGGGCTTTTTCCTTTACCTTTTTGTTTGAGAAATTCTAAACCCTAACACAAGCTTCACCCCCGAAACGATGCCTTAACTCCGCCAGCATGCTGCTCAAATGATCATGTTTGGAAGCACGTACCTGTGTGAGCAGCTTTTCTCTGTGATGAAGATGAACAAAAACCCACACAGGAGTCGTCTCACTGATGCACACCTTCACTCCATCTTGAGGGTTTCCACAGAACCTAACCCCAGATATCAATGAACCGGCAGCCAAGAAAAGATGCCAAACATCTGGCTCATATGCATGAAATAATGTAGCCTACCTAAACATGTATTCTTTTTGCACTTTGTCCAATAACCCTCCTATCCTGTTTATTAAATGCTGACTCTATTTGGCCTTCAACATAGTCCCAATTTTTAATTGTGGCCCTCTCTATGATTGAGTTCGACACCCCTGCATATATGCTGTGTTATGCTAAAAGGTGTCATTTTGTAACTTTTTTGGTTGTTGGTGTGCCGCGGGATCTTTTTAATGTAAAAAATGTGCAGCGGCTCAGAAAAGGCTGAAAAACACTGATCTAATAAAAGCAAAATATTATTGGTGAGCGCCACCTGCTATGTCAAATAAAATAAAAATGTCTGCGATGAGAAGATAGACAATAATAACATTCCCCAAAGCTCGCAAGCGTGTTGACAACAAATGAAGTCATTTGTCATTCACGTCAAACACTGATGAACGTATAGGTCTGAATTAAAAGGACGTTCTTAAAAAGTGTGTTGTAACTTCCCATCCAAACAATCGTCCCAACTCTCACCGACGTCTTGTACTGCAGCACCGCCTGCTCGGCTCGCTGCAGGCTGTCGGCTCTCCGGTTTCTGGCTCTCTGGATCTTGTCCTTCGCCTCTTGGTGTCTGCAGACCTTCTGCACCAGCAGCACCAGAGCTCCAGCCCCGCACGCAGCACCCGTCAGCAGTGCCGCTGTCCAGTTGTCAAGCTTCATTTCCCGCAGAACCTGTTTCACGTTCTCCATGATGTGTCTTCGACAATGATCAGTCGGCTAACTGAAGCTAAAACAAACAGGCTGGAGCTTTTTAAATCATCTACCGACTGGATTTAACACCTTATTTGATAAGGTCAACAAATGCCTGCAGTTTATTGGTTACAGTTAGTGCAGGTTACCTCGACCCGCTCATCAGTTTCCTCAGATTACCGACCGGGAAGAACCCGGATGGAAGGTTTAGAGTTCGAGATGTTGTCAGTTGCAAGGTAGAGGGCGCCAGTGCTGCTTCAAGTGAGCCATGTTATCTAAACAATACAATAAAGAAATAAGAAAGAAAATAATTCTAAAATGCTCAAAATTCCTCAGCTGGCAGACCAGTGTATGCAGGAGGATTCAAATCCCTTTTTAAAAAACAGTTAGGAGTGAGTAGGTTTACAGGCCACACTTTATTCAGTCACTCATTTGACATTTTATTTGACAGTAAAGTTTAGTAGTTCTGGAGTTCATGTTGTGGTCAGGCTACAAAGTCTAACCAGACGCAAGACAACTGGCCCTGTTTCACCGACAGACAGCAACACTTGGATCGATTGTATTAATCACAATATGACGACATGGTGCGCTGGCCTTGTAGATGGAGGCGCCATGTGTCATTAGTCTCCTTTGTCTCTTTTCTGTTTCCTGTTAAGGCATCAGTGCAACAATCACTCACAATAGGAATGAAAATGATCTGCGCTCATCTCTGGCACAGTGATGGAGCGGGAGAGGTGGAAGATGATGATTTACTTTATTTCATTCTTGGTCTGCATGTGAAAAGCAAACCGCTGATAACGGACAGAGTCTAAATGAACCCCCGTACTGTGTCATATCACAGAAAGCTGCTCTTGTAAAGAGACAATCATGATTTAAGAGAAAACATTACTTTCTGTATTCATGTAAATCCTCGTTTTTTAACATTATTTTCCGTGCTTGCGGTGCCTCTTTGCCGAACAATGATGTGAATTGAATTTCTTCTAAAGCATGTAGTTTCATGTTCACGCTATATTGCATGAAATATTAAACAAAGTCAGCGGTGGAAAAACAAAACAAGGACGTGGCATATTTCACACCTTCCAATGTCCAAACAGGATGCTGCATTTCATTTAAAGAAACAACATAATGATCATCTCATCATGGCAACGTTAGTTAGACTCTTGATTATAAAACAGCACATTTATCAAAATGTTAAGGTTATGTTATATGTACAATACAGATGAAACAATATGTTAATTGGTGTTTTTTAATGAAATAATCAAACAAAGGAGTGAACCTTCCCAATCAGTTCAGAGGAATATTACATTTAACAGTTTCAAAGTTAAATGTATTAAATCTGTTATGGCTACAAAAACAACAACAATTTAAAGAACACTCAACTACGTTTTCTAGTGCCATCTTAGTTTGTGTTGACTGTAACTCGCATTTTATTTTGTTTTAATGCCGTTAACAGGTATTATGCTCGAGACTGGCTAGTTGTTGGTGTGTTCACATTCACTGAGTGTATTCAAAGCGTATTCATCTTTAACCTTTTATGACCTAGCCCTATTTTTAGGCCTCTGCTCGAAAATTGCATACCCATACTCAAAAGAGTGCATCTTTGCAAGCACAAGGTCTATTTGAATAATTTGGTGTGTTGTAATAAAGGAACACTTGTGAGATTTGTTCAGATTTGTAAATATCAGTGTATAAGTTACTGGTTAAGAGTAAATGAACATGGCACACAGTTCAAATTGAAAAGTTTCAGGTTCGCCTGAAAAAAAAGCCCCTTCATTGTTATTATTTCATTGAAATGATGCAGCCCCCAGCCTAAAACATCTCCCAAATCATAGCACATATATGTGAACAGTCTCTATGCAAAGTTTTACTTTGATAAAGTGAAGCAGACAAAATGAGAGAATTTTTAGTACAGAAAGTTTAGGCGAGATTTCCAAAATGTGCATTTGGGCACCATGTGTGCCATTTGAATTTCCTCATGTACTAAACTACATATTTCACTTATAAATTACTAATGGTGTTAAATACATCCAAATGCAGCAATTTCTGGCTTTTTTTGGAAAAAAAAATATATATATATTTTTTTATATTATATTATTTTATATTATATTTGTAAGTCTTCTCTTTCGACATCTTACTAATTACCGGTAATCCTAAAAATGAACGAACGGTGAAAAGTAACTCAAACGATACTAAAAAAGGCAGCCGAAACCAAGCTCCAGCTGTAATCAGCTGAGCGTATTCAGCTGTGCGTAAAAGCAGCTGGCAGAGTGCTCCTTGGTTTTATACTTACGGCGAACAATAAGTCTCGCTCCCATTGGCCGACCTCCATGGTACATACCTCTCTGTATTCGTTAGCACCAATAGAATTGAGCTAATCACTTGAAAATGAGTGACAGCACTGTTAGCCAGTCAAAATCATCAAGTCTCCGAAAATAGTGACTTGCAGGCTCTGGGGGAGAGAGCAGGTTACGCCTTCCCCTGTGGGGTGAAATGACCCCTCCCGAAGGAAAGGTGTGTCTCTGTTGCTAGACAGGAAGTCCATTGAACCTTTTCCGGAGAAAAAATGCGGGGATATTCAATTTTTCTTCTTCAAAACGTCAAAAGTGAGTCATATTTATGATCATAAAGCGATAATGTGATTTGTGTTGCTGGTGTCTGTTGGCTCATATCTCAGCGATAGTATGACGGAGAGAAATGTTACGGTTATGACCGTAACCGTTGTGTTCGTGGCGTTCTTTCTGCTATCTCGCTTTGTTTGTTAGCATCAAGCTATGATTGCTAAGTCCGGAAATGTCCCGAGTGTGTACACTCCTGGCGAAATATGAATATGGTATTGTAGTTATGCTAAGTTTGAGTACTGAGTTGTGTTTGGAGTATGTTCAAATGTCTTTTAAACGATTTTACGTTTCACGTGGTATGCGACATCATTATTAATTAATATGTGTTCACTGGTCCAAATATGACACAAATGACCAGGTGTCTAGGGTCCCCTTATTAGGGGACCCTCGTCACAAAAAAGTTAAGCCCCTGTAGTTAGCAGCCCCACCTGTGGCCTCCGGGCTTTTACTTTCTGCTCTGTTTAACCAGTTGTTCCACCTCCTTCATGAAGCGCAGGCAGAGCTCATCCTGCCACGGCAGGGCGACGCACTGCACCGCCACGGGCAGACCCTCGCCTCCAGTGACAGCCTTAAACACAAACACAACAGCCAGTCAGTCAACAGTCAGTAAACCACAAGCACCACAGTCTTCTGCCTCCATCTGCTGACCAGATGTGGAACTACTGTTATAAGAGAGACTGAAGTTCAGGGGCGGGGCCAGAAGGGTGGCATGAGGCCCTTTACTCACTATCTGTCCATGGCTGTAGGACGCTAGGAGTTACAAACAGCAGCAATCTGCTGATACAATTTCAAATTTGAAATATCTAAAGTTTTTTATCGCCATTAATTCACAACACTGAAAAATAATCTACAGTTTACAATTGGCAAGAAGAACATGCGAGTCTTGAGCTCTACTTTACTTTAAAGACATATAAAGCTGACAAGCTGAAATGTTTCTGCTTGTTTCTGCCCCCGTGTGTTCAACAATGTGGGGTTTGTTTTGGTGAATGTAAATGAGTGAGACACCGCCAGTAAACACAAATGTGTTATTGAAGGAATAGTGTGTAACATTTAGGGGGATTTATTGGCAGAAATGGAATACCGTAGCCCAGAATGGACAAATCAAACACTGGCTCTAGACAGTGCCATAATGATCATCTGTCTGAAATACAGAACAGCTTCCAGAAAACAAAACAGAAAGTTTCCCAATGATAGTATTTTTTTAGGGCCGTATTATACAAACTACCGTATTACATCATTTGGTGTCAGGGATCTCTCGCTGACACGTGTTTCTTACCTGTTTGAACAGCTCGTCCCAGTGGTCCTGATAAAAGCCCTTATAGTGCCCGAGTTCCTCCTCATCCTCTGCCGTCACCGTGGAAACAGGAACAACGCCGGCGGGAAAGGTGAGGAGATTGTAAAGCACCGTGTAAGAGAGAACACCTGGAAGGACAGAGAATAGCAACAGGTTGTTCAGCGTCTCACACTGGCTACTGATCTGTACACTAATCGTGAGTATGATGCAGGCAGACTGCTCCCTAGCTCTTTGGTAATTACAGCCATCCACGATTTGCAGAAACTATCAGCCAAGACAAAACATCTCTAACCAATACTAATAAATAGATAGATGAATGACACTATTATATCTCAGACTTCTCTCAAACCTCAAACCACACAAACTGTTCAGGTCACCGTACCGCCAAGCTTGCAGCAGTAGAAGAAGTTGAAGGCTGGTCCGATCACCGGGCACAGCAGCACGTCTATGTTGAGTCTTCTCCACTCTGCTATCGTTTCCTGAATGTAGTCCTTATGAAAAACACAAGAGAATTCAATGTCCCCAACGGATGCACTCGTTCACGCGTAATCTGACAACTAACAGTACCTCGACAGCAGCGTGCTGCTTCCACAGCTCCGGAACAGATCTAAAAAACAAACAAGGCACAGAAGGAATCAGTATGTTCGTGCATTGCATGCAACGTGTGAGCAACAAAACCAGAATTACTTTCTCACCCAACTCCACAGACTGACTTTAAGGCTGCAGAGCCACGAGGAGACTGCCAAAGACAAGACATAAGTCATATGTGTAATATAAACAATAAGTGTTAAATCACACCTGTTTTATCAAATAACTGCAGAGGAAATATTCAAATCAATATCGTACTCGCTGAGGAAGGGTTATATTTTCTTTCGTCTGTATTTATGCATGTCTGTCACAGAAGGAGGGAACTCACCACGGGCTTGAGGAGGAATGAGAGAGTTTTCTTCAACCACGTAGGAAGATAGTACGGCATAACCTGTGGTCCGAGACAGGGGTCCAACGGGCCCCCCTCCCTAAAATAGAAACAATAAGGGATCATTGGCACACAGCAGAACACTCTGTTCAAAGTGAGTATAACATGGTCAAAACATTTCACTCAAAGTACGTGGTGCCGGAGATGAAATATTAGACATTTTGTACACATTTAATAGTGTTCCCGCGGCTTCTCGCAATTATTACACGACCGCCTTGTCACAAGTGTTTGAGATGACTGCGATCATTTTTCACTTCAATTACATACAATTATCAAATTAATTAGGTAGTTAACAAGGACTACACTGATTAAATAACTGGCATCTTAAAGGGAACTTCAACTCACAGTTTTTGAAGAAGGCTGGTGGCTCCGTCTGCTAGGACAGCCTTCAGAAAAAGTTCATTTACAACGTAATCGATCTTCAGAGGGCTGTAGGGCACCAACTACAGGCCCAAAAAACAGAGGGGAAAGAAGTAACTGTATTAAAAACAAAAGCTCACATCACATATTGTATGTGGCCGTAGATCATAGAGTGCGTGTCTTACAGTGTGCCCTGCTTGCTCCAACAGAGCTTTGACCTCTCTGATGCCTCGGGCCATGCTTGGAGACGGTTGTGTGTAGCCGTCGTTTTCTAGGTAACCGATCCTGAGAGGTTTGGAGCTCTGGTATATCTGAGGACGAGACATTTTCATTTGGTCAGATCAGTAGGGGGACATCTGAGTGGAAACACGCAAAAGTAGTTTCATTTTTGGTACATAGTAAATATTTGTGCAAAGGAAGCTTTTTTTGTCTATTTTAAGGCTTTAACTTAGTTCACCTTAACTAGGTTAATTAAGGCACAGTAAAGGAATGGGTGAACTGCTACTGACAATGAACTATAGGTCAACTTTGTGAGCTTAAACGAGCCTGAGGTTTATCTGCTCATGGTCCTTTTAAATCCAATTTGTTAGGGTCAGCGTGTCCACAAATTCAGCACTTTGTTTGCTGATTTTTTTTTTTTTTAAATCATGATGAAAATCAATACAAACATGGATAATAATGTGCCTTGATGTTGCCCCGGCACATTGTGTATGAATCCAACTCATTATAGCGCACAGAGTGAACCTTTTGCAAACAGGCTGTAAAAAAGTGGAGTTTTCACAATTTCCCTTTCCTCACTCTTTGTAAGACGAGACAACATTATGAAGCACACAAACATCTCCGGTAGCTAGAAAGTAAACAGAAAACTGGTCTAATAAGCTCACAGCTGTCAAAAAGGAAATGCATCTATGATCTCAAAGACTCATCCATAAAGTGATCCGTGTTAGGCCTAGCTTAGCACAAGAGCAGCCTCCACCTTTCTGGGGAGATTTTCCTCAAGACCTTTGAACCTCTCTGCAGTGACTTGTTCCCATTCAGCCACATGAACATTAGCGGTTAGGTTTTGTTGGGTCTGGAAACAAAGGATGAAGAGCTGCGAGGCCGCAGGACCTCCCCTCTGCTGCGAACTTCTTACAGTGCGCACACAGTGGAAAAATGAGCTGGAACCGGTTCAAAAATTAACAACAATATTTAATGAACTATATGAAATTCACTTATAAGCTGCATTAACTATCAATAGTAATATTCTCGAGAATAGAGACCACACCCACGCATCTCACTCACAGGTCTCTGAATTCAATTCAGGTTGCTGAAAAACGAGCTTGCGAATGTGGTCTGAGGAATTCTCTCAGAACAGTGTCTTATATACGTCGGAAATGTCCAAACAGTCATAGATCATCGGACTGACCCTCCGTGGCCATCCGTGACTGGCTCCATTTGAATTCAGTCTCCTCCCTGGATCGATTCCTTAGCGAAACAGCTTTGCTCCTTGCAAAACATCTGTCTTGACCCCACCTCTGGTCAGTTGTCCTCCTCACTGATCCCATCCTCCACTCTGCTGCATGTCCCATTCAGAATCCATGTCTGACCCTCAAACTATTCTTACAGTGTTTTAATACCTTTAGTGACTATACTTTTATGATTTAATACCTTCAATTAGTTAATATACTGTGACACATAATATCTTCTATAAGCAAGAATATTGTGAACATAATGTGACTAACATATTATTATTATTATAACACTTCTACTCATCACTAGGGGGGTTATTTAATCTTACTTATAATGCGTTTAATACTGGAATTCTCAACAATTCCCCCCTAATACACTATTCATAGTGTGTTCAAAAAATGACAGGAAAACAATCCCTCTCTAATGGTCCTTTATGGGCCGAGGGTGAATTTCCTCAACTAAACAGTAGCTTACAGTTCAAGTTCGTAAACATCATTCAATTCAATGCATTTTGTATAGCCCAAAATCACAAATCACAAATTTGCCTCAGAGGGCTTTACAATATGTACACAGTTGACGTCCTCTTATCAGAACAGGAAAAAACTCCCCAAAAAAACCCTTTTTCGGGGAAGAAAAAGGAAGAAACCTGTGCGATAGCAATAGAGGAGGGATCCCTCTCCCAGAATGGACAGAGGTGCAATAATGTCATGGAACAGGACAGTGAATCACAACACATTCAATGTATGACAGAACCACGACTCTAACTGATTGCCCTATGTCTGTAGAAGTTCACACATGCAAGGGATGCAGCAGCAGACAGAGAGGATCAGGTGGTGGAGGTGGTGGAGGTGCTGCGTCGAGTTCTGGATCCATCCTGCGAAATGAGGGATAGAGAAGAATTCTGAGAAGCTTTGTCTGTATCTTTTCCAGTTGACAAAAATTATATTTCCTACTACAGTAAACAATCACCCAGAGTAAATTTTCCAAATTATCAGTATCTCACCGGATGTTTTCAGAAGTCCATCTGGACTCAATCAGGTCCATCAGCATCCCAGTGATGATCAGGAGCTGCTCTGTCTGGAATGAAAGTTCAACATGCAAATCCTAACATCCTACAACTCTGCTCGAATCATATTTAATACTATATGTTCTACCAGGTTCTTAAACTACTACTAAACTAGTCATATCTACGGCTCGTGAAGTCCTGCTATGGTGTCACAAGTGAAGTTTACAAAATGTTACTGGTTATACTATGTGTAATTGGTCCAATTGACAATTCTATTGATTGACAACCTTCAAGAAAAAACAGATTCTAAATCTGCTGCTATGTGATTTCTGGCTTTAAATTCATTAGACACCCCCCTTGGTAAATCTATGTCATGTATGTAACTTGTCTATAAAATGAATCTCCCATGGTCCAGTCCACCTTACTGGTCAGTACCACTGACACCTTTGGACCTCATTCACAGCCAGCTACTTGTGATATGATAGGAGACTGCTTTCTCCTGTCTGCAAATGCCTCTGTGTTCTCCACCTGTGAAAACAAAACTCAACTCATATTAGTTAGTGCCCTAATATGTTCTATTGGTCGGCACCGTCCCATGGTCCTGGTCTTGGGTACTGCTGATGTTGTGGTGGGAATGGCACTCGTTGTGGTGGTGCATTGAACTGTCTTCCTCTTCTGTTATGTAGGCAGCCTCTTGCCCAATGACCTTCTTTTCCACATATGTGGCAATTCCCCTCACCTATGGGTCTCCCACACCCCCCTTGCTGGTATCCTCTCCCTCTGCTGTGCCCACGTCCTCTGCCTCTGTACTGTGGTGGGGGTTGGTAGTATACCACTGGAGGGGCCGGGGCTACTAGATATAGTTGATATGGGGTCGGAACTGGGTTTTGGGGCTGTTGAGGAGCTTGAGCGTTGGCTGCAGCCATCTGTTTCTTGGCCCGTTTCCTTTGATTTGCTTCTCTATCATGCTCTGCGATCTGGATTTTCAGGAGCCTCTGCATCAGTTTTGTCATATTTTCCTCTCCTTTACCTTCTCTTTCCTCTATCTGCAATTGTAGATTTGTTCTGGCACGATCCAGTTCTCTTAATTCACTCTTTAGTTCTTCTACATCCTTTCCCTGTCTGTGTCCTTCCAACACCCCTGCTGCCAAAGTTGATGTAAACATTATGCAGCCTAGGAGTGTTCACTTACCTCTCTGCTATCTCTATTCTGACAGTAGCTCTGACTGTGTGTCTAAGTGTATGCAATGAAAATTTATTTTATTTTATTTTTATCTAAACTATGGGAAATTTGAGCCAAATGAATATCTAAAAAATTCGATTTTCTTTAAAAATTAATCTCAATTAATATTATAATTAAAATCTAAATTATTTAATTAAAAATTCAAATCAAGATTTAAGAATTTGGAATTCAAAGTTAGAAATGTCAAATCAAAATTTAAACTAAGATCCTAAATTAAAATTAAATTAATAATTAAACCAGTATCTGAATTAAACTCAAATTATAAATCAAACTGCTGAATTTAATTTACCATTAAAGTCAAAATATGGAATAAACACTGGAAGTTAAAATACTAGCTTAAAACCAAGTTGATCAACTGAAGTTGAAATAAATCTGTATCAAAATTAAAGAAACTATCAGCAACTGTCACTGAAAGTTAAAAGGTCAATTTATATCAAACTAACACTGCCAATTGAAATACTGAATCACGACTAAAACCAACAATGAAAGTTTAAATCTCAATTAAACTAAAATCACAAATCTAAGAAGTACAATTAATATGATCAATGGTAGCTGTAAATGCTAAATTAAAACCAAGATAAACAGTCAAAGTCTAAATGCAAGTCAAAAGCTTAGAGTCAAAAACAAGGAATATTACAAGTTTATCACCAGAACTCAAAGTATTGCAATGCATCTACTATTCCACGGATGACATGAGTATCTTGTAGTTCTAAGACAATTTCGCCTCTAGGTTTTCTGGGTAATGGAGTTTCTGTAATTATCAAGCAATTACTCCTCCAACCGACAGGTATCAGAGTTGTCTCTCCTTCTTCTTCGTTGATTTTCCGTCACCGGAAGTATGGTCAAAATCCCCGCGAATTTACGAACAAAGGGCTAATGCTATTAGCGGCTAAGCTAACCGGCGAAAATGAGTCTTCAACAGACCGACAAAGCACCGTAGTTGTAACTGTTAACCATGCCGCATTCACCCACGTTATTTATGCTAGACCGAGCTCGGCTTTTCCATATGCACCGGTTATTTTATGATCGTTTTTTTTTATCTAGTAATCTAGGCTAAGCACAAAGCAGCCGACAGCTTTTGCTACATTCACCCCACACAGCAAAGCGATTTCTCACAGCGCTATGTCGCATTCATACCAAAATACACCGTGATTACAATGTATGATTACCCACTCATTACCTAGTTTACCCACCCCAGATTATATTCCCCTGAACTCAGTTAATTATAGCGTTTCATAGTAATCAGTCTGTCGGCGCAGAGCTCGATTCTAGAACGCAACCTAGTTCTGTTAGCTTCTAAGCTTGTATCAATTTATACCCTCCCGTTAAGAGTCGGTTCATCAAACACATGACGCCACCGTGAGACGATGAAACAACCGTCGTTAATTCCACGTAATTCACGCGCAATTCATGCTCAAGTCTAATTCACACGACAATACTTTAAACCTTACTTGAGTTTCTGGTTTAACAGGCTATTTAGCTTTATCAGACCCGAAGATATCTCTCCAGTCCGCCTGACCCCACCAAATCAAATGCCCGTTATCCTATCACTCAGAGCCTTTTTCAGCTCTCTTAACTTATCAAAACTAACGTCTCTAAGACGTACCTCACCGGTAGGATTTCGCAACAAAGAACAGCGTGTAATCAAAATACACGTCTCCCTAATCCAGCTTGCAAGTGTGTTTCATATAGTAATCCAGCTACTTCAAATCAATACACGTTACCGGCTTGCTGCGGCTCGCTCCTTTGTCAGGCTTTCAGAGGCGCTGGCCACGATACTGTCTCTAAGTTTTCCTATATCTACCTACATGCGGAGTTTTATTAAAAAGGTTCCGTCTTACCCTTCTCTTTTTGGGCCCTGAAGGTATCGTGGTCAGCTTTCTCATCCAGTCGTTTTCCAGCAAAAAATCATCACGTCGGGGTCACCATTTGTTGGGTCTGGAAACAAAGGATGAAGAGCTGCGAGGCCGCAGGACCTCCCCTCTGCTGCGAACTTCTTACAGTGCGCACACAGTGGAAAAATGAGCTGGAACCGGTTCAAAAATTAACAACAATATTTAATGAACTATATGAAATTCACTTATAAGCTGCATTAACTATCAATAGTAATATTCTCGAGAATAGAGACCACACCCACGCATCTCACTCACAGGTCTCTGAATTCAATTCAGGTTGCTGAAAAACGAGCTTGCGAATGTGGTCTGAGGAATTCTCTCAGAACAGTGTCTTATATACGTCGGAAATGTCCAAACAGTCATAGATCATCGGACTGACCCTCCGTGGCCATCCGTGACTGGCTCCATTTGAATTCAGTCTCCTCCCTGGATCGATTCCTTAGCGAAACAGCTTTGCTCCTTGCAAAACATCTGTCTTGACCCCACCTCTGGTCAGTTGTCCTCCTCACTGATCCCATCCTCCACTCTGCTGCATGTCCCATTCAGAATCCATGTCTGACCCTCAAACTATTCTTACAGTGTTTTAATACCTTTAGTGACTATACTTTTATGATTTAATACCTTCAATTAGTTAATATACTGTGACACATAATATCTTCTATAAGCAAGAATATTGTGAACATAATGTGACTAACATATTATTATTATTATAACACTTCTACTCATCACTAGGGGGGTTATTTAATCTTACTTATAATGCGTTTAATACTGGAATTCTCAACAGTTTGTGATAAGGTTCCTCAACGTGTTTGCTGGGGTTGAGGTCAGGGCTGGGGCTGAACGATTTTGAAAAACAAATATCTAATTGCGATTACTTTGACTGATATAGCAATTTTACCCTTTGAGGGAATGATCATTTTTACGTCATTATTCACACTTTCATTTAAAATAATATTCAAATGATTATGGTGGGGAAAAAAACATGTTCTCTTCAGCCTGTACAATATGTGTAGACCAGGATATCTCTGCAGCATGACAATATTTCATTTTAAATGATATTTTGACACATTTTGCCTTTAATAACTATTTTCCAATTTAAAAATTGCAGGAGGCAACATTGTGATTTCGATATGATTTAAATTCATTGTGCAGCCCTGGTCAGGGCTCTGTGCAGGCCAGGTGAGTTCTTTCAGCAAACATCTCAATATGGACACAACTTTGCACACAGGGGCATTGTGATGTTGAGATGACCGTGGGATGTTGGACACAGTCCAATCTCACCTGCAGCCTGTTCAGGATGCAGTAGCAGGACTCCTCACCGGTACCAGGAAGAGAGAACATATCTTCCCTGCTCCGTCCTCTCTGCAGTGGCTATCAGTGAAGTGAACTGAATCGATTTTAGGTTTCTTTTTGAAGAACTGCATGTACTGGCACCAGGCTCATCTCTGATATGCTCAACCTTTTACTCCACCTCCCGACCCCCCCGATCTGATAACCAATCACTGCTCTCCACTCCACGCAGCCAAAACCAAAGGTGATCAAGCATTTCTGTTGTTGGCTCTAAATTGTGGAATAGTTTTCCACTAATAATGATCTGTATTTGATATGTTCCCTCTTCATGAATACCTTTAAAACACATTTTTTCTTTACCTTATTAATTATGATCATGTTTGTGCAATACTGTTGTGATTTTATCAAGATATGCTTGTACCAATTTACTTAGATTCTCCTATTCATGTCTATATTTGATCATTCCTGTTTTTACATTTGATCTTTTGGGAAATACACTTATTTGCTTTCTTGCCACGAGTGAGATGAGAAGATTGATATTTCTCTTAATTGTGTGCAAATGGTAAATATGTAGCTGAATCCGGGAGCTAGTTAGCATAGATATTAAAAAGTAGCTTGCTTGGCTCTGTCAATTTGTAACAAAGTCCTACCAACGTGTAAAAACAACAATTTGCCATTTTACATATGCCAGACTTTTTCTTGGCCCAGAAACAGCTACAGGACACAGCCTGGTGCATTATCCCTCTGAAAACATTTAGGTTTCATTTGTAGTGGACAGACCTGCATATTGAAAGGAACGGGTGGAACAGTGGGGTCCAAAGAAAACATGTGGTCACAGAGCAGCGACTGCATACCCAGAGCCAGACTGTCCACGTCCCTCGCCATGGGTCCGGGAGACGACGACACTAATTTCATGGGAAACAAATGAGTTAACCAAGTTTTTCAGACATCACATGAAGTAAGTAGGCAACGATGATACACCTGTAACTTACCCGATTTCTGCCCTCGAAAAATGGGACTCAAACCCACTGTACTGAGAAGACACAAAAAAAACACATCATCTTAAACAAAGCAATTATTAAAATGTAGCAAAAAATGTTGTGACTGTGCAGTGATTACCCAAATTACTGACTGAAGCGGAAGATGCTCACCTTAACCGACCCGCTGTTGGCTTTAAGCCACAGATCCCACAAAATGAAGCGGGAATGCGGATGCTTCCCCCCGCATCACTGCCGAAACCAAGCACGGAGCCTCCTCCCCCGATGAGGGCCCCCTCCCCACCGGAGGAGCCTCCGGAGGTCTTCTGGAGGTTGTGGGGGTTCACGGTCTGCCCATACATGGGGTTACCGCAGTCGTAACTAAGAAATTAAAATTAATAAAAATACAACAGATGAGCAACGACTATCACGACATGCAAAAACGAATTTAATTGCGCACTCTATTACGTCGCAGCTTATCTTGGCGAGGGCTTGTTTGATTATTTACTTTAACAGGGCTTGGGGCAAGTTGGTTTTCACAAAGGGAATAGCTCCTTGTCTCTTCAGAACTTCCACTATCACGCTGTCCTTCTGGGCCGGCCGGTCCAGATTAACGATGACGCCGCAAGTAGAGTCATGATTCTGGTGTTAAATAAACACAGGTAATAAATAAACACAAAATATATGAAACAAACTACAATATAATAAATGATAGGATACAGAAAGATATAACAAAATGGTCAACGCTAGTATTGGATTTTAGTTCAAGAATTGAGGTGGTGAAAATGAATGTACTGCCAAGGTTGCTGTACCTCTTCTTATCACTACCAGTCAGAATCCCAGAATCTCAGCATGGGACAAACAGATATCCCAGTGTATCTGGGCAGGAGCAAGGCCAAGGGTCAAATTGAAGACACTCCAAATTGACAAGGAAAACGGAGGCCTAGCACCGCCACATCTCAGAGAATACTACGCGGCTCAATTGAGATATTGTTTATTGGTGCTCCCCGGAGTGTCAAGCTGGATGGAAACACATTGAGCTAAATTTGGGTCAATATCAACTTCAGGCCAGGCGGAGAAGAATATATAGACCAAAAGGGAGAAAATTCCATTTTTGAAGAATCACTGAAAATTTGGAATGAGATAGTCAAAAAATACAAACAGGAAGGAGACAGTAAACTTCTGATTTGACCTTCTCAGACCCCCAGGATTAGACCTGGACAGATAGGTAATATACATAAAACATAAACAATTGGGTGAAGAGCAGCCATGGTGGAGACAGTGTGGGCAGATGAATGCCAATCACTCACATATTTTCTGGTCATGTAAAAAAATACAAACATTCTGGGACAGAGTCATTCAGGCTCTGGAGGAGATTCTAAGCTACAAGATTCCCAGAGACACCCGGATTGATACCTGCCGACATAATTCAAAAGAAGGACATCTACCTCTTTAAAATCCTGATACTCGCAAGTAAACAGGCCATGACAAGGAGCTGGTTGAAGAGTGACCCTCCAAGTCCAGGACAGTGGCTGGACATTGTGGAGGAAAATTGACTCTTAATCTAAGGATCAAAGCAGGGATCCATGATCAACGTTGGGGAAAATGGACTGTATACAAGGGAAAAGATGGGTAGTGTTCTCAGGTGATCTGAAAAGAATGGCTCAAAGGTTGTAAAGAGTGAATGGTGACCCCCTTTTACTTTACTTTTATTTATTTTTTACTTTTACGTCTTTTTCTTTTTGTCATTAAGGATGTTTTGTCGTCATTTTTGTTCAGCGAAACAGCAACTGGAAAAAAAAAGTAAAAAAAGAATAAAATAAACACAGGTAAAGTAAATACATAAACCAGTCTGTCTGTCCCAAACCAGAACAACAAGTCCAGAACTGCTGCCACATTGTCACCGATGTTTACCGATACGTGACATTTAGACAGAAAATGGCTAACGTTTTAACCCGTCTGCCATAGTAATTCCTAATCCCATTGCTCATTAATACACCATGTACTCTGGACAAATGCAGGTCAACCATGAGTTCGGTCAGAAAGAATATATTTTTGTATGCCTAGGCCTGTAGTTTATTTTTCACATATCCTGCCATTTACTCCTCTCTCACGAATCCTCACTCATAATTTCCTTGCTGTCGCTGTTTGGGGCTATCAGCCACGTTATCAGCTGTTCTCATCAGCTGCTCATTCTCATCTTGACGCCCCTCGATTAAGCGCCAAATACTTTCTATCAAGACTTGAACATCACATCATCTGTTATAACACACACTTTTCTTTTCCTTATTCACTTGTCTCTCCTGATTGAAATGTATTTATGTTGATGTAAATGTATCTGTGTTCTGGAGGCGCACATAATGCTAACATGTAACCAGATTTACCCTTCAGGATCAATAAAAATGTTTCTATCCATCTGCCTAAAAGTGCAGGCATGAAAACAACTACTAAATACCTTGTATGCGAAGTTTTCTTTGATGCTAACTGGAACTCCATACAAGAGGCCTTCCTTCTTGGGAGCAACAGTTTTCAGCTGATCAAAGCTCTCCAGCAAGATCCCTGTGCAGCAGTTCAGATCTTTGTTTACAGCCAGAGTCTGTGGGAAAAGAAACAAAAAAACAGCAGAGACGGGTTCGTATGAATGTCTTTCCTCCAAAAGCCTGGTTTTGTAGAACATGAAAATCAAGTAAGCAATGTGCAAGCAAGTGGATCAATATTTACTTGGTAACTATGAGACGCAAGTCCCTTTGTAGGGTTAATGATTCATTCATATCTGTGATGAGAACCTTCAATTATAACACTGCTCTATATATCTTTATAGACATGATTGTTCTGCGATGGTATGTGAATAATGATTGGTGTTATTTGGGTTTGAACCTTTTCCATGTAGGAGTAAAACACGTCCTCGGGGCTCAGCAAGCCTTCCTGCAGGTTATTTGTCAACTCAGACAGAGACATCGCCAAGATGAGAGCAGAGTCGGTCCCTGGATGCTGGAGGACACACACACACACAGTTACACACACAAGGACACACACACAAGGACACACACACACACACACACACACACACACGCACACACACACACACACACACACACACACACACACACACACACACAGTAACAGATGTGTGGGAAATGAATTCACACACGCAATAATTCCTTTTTTTTTTAAATTAGCTGAAAGTTCTGCACAGATGAAAAACACGGAAGCAACAAATACTATTTCGATAGAATAGAAAGAGTGACAGTAGTCAAATCTCAAAACGGTGTAAAATCCAAAAGGAAACAAAAATAAATGTGGACAAAACCGTGGAAATGTGGATTTTTTAAGAATTTTGTTTCTTTTGTGTTATACGTCTTCGTTCTTTTTTTTCTTCAGTTAAACACTTTAGTACAAATGTATAAATGTGGCAGGATGAATTGAACAAGTGACGAAACTGATAACTTGTATTACCAATAATGACCAGACCAGCAAGTATAACAACAAGAATAGCAAAGCATCATCTATTAAAAGCAAAATATTATTGGTGAGCGCCACCTGCTATGTCAAATAAAATAAAAATGTCTGCGATGAGAAGATAGACAATAATAACATTCCCCAAAGCTCGCAAGCGTGTTGACAACAAATGAAGTCATTTGTCATTCACGTCAAACACTGATGAACGTATAGGTCTGAATTAAAAGGACGTTCTTAAAAAGTGTGTTGTAACTTCCCATCCAAACAATCGTCCCAACTCTCACCGACGTCTTGTACTGCAGCACCGCCTGCTCGGCTCGCTGCAGGCTGTCGGCTCTCCGGCTTCTGGCTCTCTGGATCTTGTCCTTCGCCTCTTGGTGTCTGCAGACCTTCTGCACCAGCAGCACCAGAGCTCCAGCCCCGCACGCAGCACCCGTCAGCAGTGCCGCTGTCCAGTTGTCAAGCTTCATTTCCCGCAGAACCTGTTTCACGTTCTCCATGATGTGTCTTCGACAATGATCAGTCGGCTAACTGAAGCTAAAACAAACAGGCTGGAGCTTTTTAAATCATCTACCGACTGGATTTAACACCTTATTTAATAAGGTCAACAAATGCCTGCAGTTTATTGGTTACATAGTCAGTGCAGGTCACCTCGACCCGCTCATCAGTTTCCTCAGATTACCGACCGGGAGGAACCCGGATGGAAGGTTTAGAGTTCGAGATGTTGTCAGTTGCAAGGTAGAGAACGCCAGTGCTGCTTCAAGTGAGCCATGTTATCTAAACAATACAATAAAGAAATAAGAAAGAAAATAATTCTAAAATGCTCAAAATTCCTCAGCTGGCAGACCAGTGTATGCAGGAGGATTCATCTCTTAATTTTTTTATAAATCCCTTTTTAAAAAAAAGTCAGGGATGAGTAGGTTTACAGGCCACACTTTATTCAGTCACTCATTTCAAATTGTATTTGACAGTAAAGTTTAAGACCCTTCTGGAGTTGATGTTGAGGTCAGGCTACAAAGTCAGACCAGATGCAAGACCACTGGCCCTGTTTCACCGACAGATAGCAACACTTGGATCGATTGTATTTATTTTTAAAGTTAAGTGAAACATCTCCAGATTCCAGTGACACTTTTTCAGAACAAATTAAATGTTGCATCTTTTTTAATACTTTAAAAAGCTCCCCTTCTTGGTTGTCCTTGTGTTATAATCACATCCACGACATTTACAGATCAAGGAGTTTTTTGTTTTTTTTAACTGGCTAAAATACATGAGGCATTCATAGCAAGAAGTCCTTACAACTTAAAATAAACTCTTTGGGAATGTAAGAGCCATATTGGACTTAAGATGTGTTAAGTGATTTATATAAAAAAAGTTTAAATGCTCCTTTAGTTGCACTACTGACTACATCACAGCCCATAGCCCTCTGTTAAGGTTAATCAGTCTGCGGAGCAAGATAGTTTTTTGATCGTGGTGCCAACATTGCTTAGAGTTGAGCACAGAATGTTCTTGCAACTTTATTTTTGTTGAGTAAACCTTTTTAAATGGAGTTACTGCCTCTGAAGAATCATTACGTGTCAAGCTTATTGCCAATACACAGACTAACGGTAGTGGTAATGTGGATTATCGGACGGAGGGAAGATTGACGCTACAGGGAACCCGTTTATCGAGGTTCAGCTCGACACATTATTTACCAACTTGTATTGATATATAGAACCGTAAAACAAACTTGTGACACCAGGTAAGGGTTTCAAGCCATCCACTTTAATGAAATATTGACTCAGGCTACCTTGTTAAATACTTATACAGATACAGTAATGTATACATTTAATGTTACAACATACAGCAGATCCACATATGGATGTATTTAAAACGATGTTCTCCTCATAATATTTGAAGAATGTCATCAGCCAGTTGTGCAACCGTCAGGGAGGACTTCATTTGACCGAATGGAACAGTTTGTGCGACACCTACAGAGGACGAGAGGAAGTTAATTAATGCAGTAAACTTTAGTAAACTTCTCCCACACAACTTCCCTTCTCCGTTCTCTACACTGGGTCCCTGTAAGAGCTCGCATCCAGTTTAAGACTGGTGCTAGCCTACAGGGCAGTGAAAGGAACAGCTCCTTCCTATCGCTAGGTCAAGCCTGGTTTATGCTCTTAGATGATTGTTTAAAAAAGGAGATGCACTTATGACTTCTGGTGACTAGTAGTTCTCTTGAATACCTATGTTGAATACACTTATTGTAAGTAGGGTTGGATAAAAGCGTCTGCTAAATTACTGTAATGTAATCCCAAGTCATTTTGCAAACAAACATTTTAATATCACCAAGTTGCTGCTTGTGACATGCAGGACATACTTGCAAATGTTTGGTAAAAACATTTATTATTTATTTGATAGTTATCCCAAAATCTGTAAAAAATGTATCTTGACAATAAAAACCTACGTCAAACTGGAGGGGTGGTGTGGAGCATATTTTTAAGTGTGTCCTGAGTCAACTGAATTATTTGCAAACTACATTTCTCAACTGAACTTATCTTGAAAAAAGACTATTACTACTCATATTCCATTTGAAAATGAATAACAAATGCATGGACATGAAGCGTGAATCCTTCGGTGGTGTATTCTTCCTCTTTCTGCTTGATACAACCGGCAAATGTCAACACTTACGCAGTGGTCGCGGGCATGCAGGAAGTCAAACAGCTCCTCGGTACAATCCTCCGCTGTCGAAGACCGGGAGCCAACTCTGGTCTCACAATGCTCCAGACGCTCCCGAGTGTGAACGCAGTGCTCCGTGTCTTCACACTTCTGTCGCATCGTTTCAAGGGGATCCTGAAACATACAGTGCAGCATTCAGAGCACGTATCTTGTGGAGTGTCCTTCAAAAAGGGGGCGACACATTCAGTAGATTCAGCACCGCACTCACTTGTCCCGTCGGTATCAACCAGGATAAACTAAATAGGTTGTAATCAGCTAAGCAGCAGCACCATCACAAACTACTAAAATGACCATGAAGTTGTACCGAATACAACTTGTTACTGAATGTGTAAGTGTATGAAGGGGATTCACATAGTTCAATACATAAAAACGGTGCGATTCAGACAAGTCTGGTACCAGCCAGTAAAAAGGGGGTTCTGGTGGTACATTTTTAACATTCTTTTATGTGGAGAAAGAAAAATGTCTCGTGTATTTATAGATACATTTCCAGAGGTAGGGGGTGGCAAAGGAGAAGACCTGAAATGATGTCAATGTCTTTTTATTACTGCTCACGCAATAACGTCTAAACACACCTTTGTGTTTCTCATGTTTGTCAGTTTAATACTGGTGTGTCTTCCGGCTTATTCAAAATAAATGCTCATTAAACTAAATTAAAATGCGGCCAGACTCGTGATCAAACGCGTGTTCTTACAACAATACAGAGACACAGTTAACATATATGAATTCTGATGTGCGGATGAACATACCACCATGTCTTCCTCCTCTTCTTCTTCTTCCTCCTCCTGAAACAGACATAACCTTACATGTCCTTACATCAATCACACAATTCATTTCCAGCCGTCAGGCAGTTGTTTTGGGATGGATTACACATTTAACAATTAGCAAGACAACTTTACTAAATGACAAAGTAGAATGACATGTTGTATTCTGCTGCATGAATAAGCTTCAACATGTTTCTGAACGCCAATGGAAACATTGACGTTAGCTAAGGCTAAGCTGGTGATGATATAGCGTTAGCTTAGCCTTGTTGTGTTAGCTTGCTAGCTAAGATAACCAAACGTCACTGGCTTAGCAGAGTTATCTTAAATCTGTCGTAGCTACTAACATCCTCGGGCTCTCCGTTCATTATCATCTTCTCCTCGAAAACCATGATTGTTGGTGTTCTTGTCCTTCGATGGCCGTCTGTCAAATCTCGAGTGTTGGAGGTCACACGAGCACAGCGGTTAGCTACGAAGTTAGCGAGAAACTAGCCACACAGTTTCCGGTCATCGGACTTTCAAAACAAACTTCACGCGCAGCAACTTTGTTAAGGATGTCCGGAGTCACGACATCCTACTGTATAACGTTTATAATAGCATTAGTTATAAGAACAAATACACTAACATTTAGTCTGTCACTCACTCAGCAGCGTTTTTCACAACAAAAGTTTTATTTTTAATGAAGCATTTATTGTGTTTTATTTTGAAATTGGATGTGTAATTTCCCTCGGCCAAATTGATAAAGCTGATTAACTGGTCACTGATTAACAGTGTTTTCAAGCCTTTACTAAGCATTGAGAGGGCAGAGTCCAGTGCAACCATTAGGCTTTTGATATGTTGCCATGAGACAATAGTGAGCCTCTCCTGGAGAGAGATAGTGTAGTTGTATGACTGGCTCTTGGTAACACACCAGCCTTTTATGTGACAAGAAAAGCAAGGAAAACACAGGCTTTATTTTGCAGGCTGGAGTCCTTGATTACAGAATGGATTCAATCTTGTCTGTACTTGGATCCTATGTTAACTGGGATGTCAAAGGTCTGCTGCTCTTCACTGTAGTCTTCATCCTCACTGCAGATTATATTAATAAGAACCGTCGGCCAGGCAGCTTCCCTCCAGGGCCCCGGGCATTTCCTATCGTGGGCAACATATTCACTGTGGATCACAAAAGGACCCATGAGAGTCTGACACAGGTAACAGATGTAAAAAGAATAGACCGTTAAAAATGTGACAGGTTTCCTAATGGGACTGCTTGTGCTATCTGTCATGTTAAGCATCGTGCTCTTCCTCCTCTCACAGTTAGCTGGGAGATATGGAGATGTGTACAGCCTTCGATTTGGTCAGAATTGGATGGTGGTGTTAAACGGGTTCGAGGTTCTGAAAGAAGCTCTGGTTAATCAGGGAGACAGCCTGGCAGACCGCCCAGAGCTCGCGCTGGTGGAGGACATAAATCATGGACGAGGTGAGCAGACCTAACACTAACACACGCACAGATGCAAAGCATTTGTATCTGACTGCTATTTGACTCTTGTCATACTCGTAGAGGAAAGCAGTTTGTTGTACGTCGTATAACAAACTATGTAGTATGTTAGCTTTCCTGTTGGTGTGCTTCACATGTAACAAATGTATGTTTACATAGCAGTTTTTTAGCATTTACAAAAATGTACCTTAATATTATTATTATTTAATATTTGTGGAAAGGAATTTTCCTGTATTTTCCTGGTTTCTATCAAATTAATTTGAATTCCTTTTTGTCCACTATCAGGTGTCATTTTCAGTAATGGGAATATATGGAAGCAGCAGAGGCGTTTTGCACTTTCAACCCTCAAATATTTTGGATTTGGCAAGAAGTCACTTGAACCCATCATCTTGGATGAATTTGCATATTGTGCAAAAGACTTCAATAGCCATGAAGGTAAATAGTAAATGCACAGCAACACATTAAGAGCAATACACAATAACAAATACACAATTTAAATTACATTTTCTGTTTAATTGTGGAGGTAAGCCCTTCGATCCACACCTTGTCATCAACAACGCTGTCTCCAACATCATCTGCTCCCTGGTTTTTGGGCATCGCTTTGAATATGGTGATGAGAAGTTCATGAAACTGATGAAGTGGTTTGAAGACGCTCTCGAAATTCAAGCCTCCATTTGGGCACAGGTACAGCATTTTACAGCTGTTGATGAAATCTTAATGCTGTATATCATACGTTCCTCTTTGTGAATTAATCATTCATGCTAGTAGTTGTAATATGTGGTGCATATATAGTAAGATATAAGAAAGAGCCGATTTGTAAACGGGATTTCAATATTTGCTATTGAACAAATGCGTTTTCAATATGCTATTGTTCCAATCTCTGCAGCTTTACAACTCCTTCCCTCTGCTGATGAGACGTTTGCCAGGGCCTCATCAGGCAGTCCAGCACATCTGGAACAGTGTGAAGGACTTCATAAGGGTAGAGCTTAAGGAGCACAAACAGAACTGGGATCCCTCCGACAAAAGAGACTATATCGACTGCTACCTGAAGGAGATTCAGATGGTGATTGGCACTAGACGTTGCTTTGTTTTTCTTATTCTGTGTTTCTCATGAAGTTCCTGTGAACATCATAACTGCTTGTTTTGCATCTACATCAGAACTTTCCGCTGTTAATGTGTTGTACTGACACAATTGTGGCGTCACTCCTGTCTGCTATGTGTTGAAATGTGCAAATAAGCCCTTTTGCCATGGCCTCTGCCTTACATGTCTTATCTCCAACAGCATTCACTTCTTTTAATCAAACAAAGCCAAGCCTTTTTCAAGATGCAAAGTCCACATTAAAAGCTTTTAGTTTACCATAATAAAATACTGTAACCCTGGCTGCAAAAGTTCTGACAACAACATAGTTATTCAAAATAATTGAACAGTATGTTTTAACACATCTATTTGTATATACTCTCAGAGTAAGGGGCAGGCTGATGACACTTTTGATGAGGAAAACCTGGTTGCTTGTGTCAAGGATCTGTTTGTGGCTGGATCTGAGACCACTTCCACCACCCTGCGCTGGGCTTTCCTCTTCATGGTAAAGTACCCAGAGATCCAGGGTAAGAGCACCGACCAAATCACTGAAGCTCTTTGTTCCCAATCGATACGGTGCAAATGGTTAACACATTCATTGGTGGTCATTTTGTAAGTGTAGATTAGATGCATAATGTCACGACTTTTATTTCCAAGGTGACAAATAGGGTGAAATCACCAGTGCCCTACACATTCATGTCTAATTGTGTGCAACAAACAACAGGAACACAAATCTATTCACTAATGTGGTGTCGCTTCATCTTTCCATGAGTTTGCAGCCTGTTGATAAAACATTTACTACTATTAAATACTGTAACTATATTTCTTTTCCCCTCCTGTTTCACAGCAAAGGTCCAGGCCGAGATAGACGGAGTGATTGGACAGTCCAGACAGCCGTCCATGGAAGATCGTATCAACCTGCCTTACACGGACGCTGTCATACACGAGGTCCAGAGGATGGGCAACATAGTTCCTCTCAGTCTGCCTCATGTTACCAACAGGGACATCCAGCTGGGAGGCTACACAATCCCAAAGGTCAGTTCTCATACATAGTTTTTATGTCACATACACGACCATGTTGCATCTTTATGAGTTGCTTTTACAATTCCAATCACCAGGGAGTTACAATAATCCCCAATCTGACCTCGGTGCTGTTTGACAAGAATGAGTGGGAGACGCCCGACACCTTTAACCCAGCACACTTTCTGAACGAGGAGGGCAAGTTTGTGAAGCGAGCTGCTTTCATCCCTTTCTCTGCTGGTGAGGAACAACACAACCACTTGTATTATTGGTGTCTTCACTTCTTTATACAGGAGCTTGTCCCAGCATACACTGGGACCCTATGGTGTTCCTCAAATAATGACATCATTATAACATCATTACGTAAAGCTAGGGTGGGTAATGTTTTAAGGAACATGTATTGTTATAATGTTTTTGTGAACCACAAGACCTAAAATTAGGACCAAATTTATGACAGTTACCACAACGGTTAAAAGTTCTACTTCCTATGAAGGCCTTATGAGAATGACTGCTACTGTTGACGTGAATTAGTTTGATTAAGTGTAAAAAACTCTGCGTCACAGAACTTTTCAGTTTGTTTGTTTTCCTGTCTCAGGTAAGCGGTTGTGTCTCGGGGAGAACTTGGCCAGAATGGAGCTTTTCCTCTTCTTCACCTCTCTGTTGCAGCACTTCAACTTCTCCATGCCTGCTGGGGTGAAGCCTGTGATGGACTTTCGCTTTGGCGTCACTCTGGCACCGGTTCCATATGAAATCTGCGTAACATCCCGCTGACGTAAAAAAATGTTGAAGCAATATGTTTTTTTTCTGTCTTCACCACTCGGGATTACAGTCACTGTGACCGGGTTAAGCTCGAGCCCTATTCATAGGTCTCTGCTCGAAAATTGCATACCCATACTCAAGAGAGTCCAGAACTCTAACTACAAGGTCTATTTTAATAATTGTGATGGTATAATACAGGTAACACTTGTGAGATGTGTTGAATTGTGTAAATATTGTGTATGTGTTACTGGTTAATAACAGATACACTTATGGCACAGCTCAAATTGAAAAAGTTTCAGGTTCGCCTGAAAAAAAGCACTTGTATTGAACTTGTTTTTTTTTTAATAACGCAGATATTGGCCTACAAATACGCCACAGACATGGCACAACACGTTTTACATGTCCCCACAACATATTTTACTTCGATTGAGTGAAGCAGGCCAGCATAAATGGTCTGAGTCAAGCTAAATTTTGATTTTCGGAACCAGCAGTTGCATTGCTGTATTATAATTCTATATACTATATAGCTAAATATTAACTATATATTCACTTGTCTTATCACTAAGAGTGTTCAATAATCCTAATAAAGCAGTTTGACACCATTTGGATTAATTTTGAGCAGTTTTCAGGTGTCATATCTGTCAATCATAAAAATATATGCATCATAATATGTGTGTATGTGACCCTGGCAAGGCCTGTGATTGGCCGATTTACTCGTGTGACACAATTTTAGATGCGGGATAGTCTAACGGGAGCCATGCTGGGGTGTTTGACAGTATCCGGGTCTGTTTACTGACTAAAAATCATGAAATGCTGACCGAACCCCCCTGTGTACATGGATTGGTCCACCTCACAGAATCGGCTGCCATTTTGTCATTCATTGTCGGCGCGCATTAATTTCACTCACAGCCGCTAAGGGGGACACAGCAGCATGGAGCTGCGCAAAAATCAAATGGATTAAATCCGTTTTTTAATCACCAAAACCATCAAAACGTAAGTTTTTTTTTACCCAATTTTTTTTCTGGTGACCTGTGGGTGATGTTGGTATATATATCCATAACTTTTGAACAGTTTGAAAGAGAGTAATTTCGAAAACGCTACGCGATGCCGGGTGGAATCACGGCCCTGCTGGATGTGCTGCATCAGCCATGAACGCTCTGCGTTTTCTCATGAGAGACCAAAACAAAGACCATAGTACACAGTTTTTTGCCAAAAAAAACATGGTATTGAGGTAAAACTTATAGCATTCTTCTAGATATGATCTTAGTTCATGTATAATTGTGTTTTGCAGTGTGTAAAATGGCTCCCATGGTTGTTTCGCCCAGAATCTCTTTGTTACACAGGTATTTTTTTTTCTTTTTTTTTCGTTTCGCAAAAGTGAATTATACACAGAGTACACATGTGTGTACCCCCCTGAGAGCCCCCACATTCGGGGGCGTCGTGCTTAAGAGGTTTTAACACATAATTAAATGAGTCTCAACATAAAATAAAAAGGTATGTTCTGTAGATATTGACCTCCATATCCTCTTGGGCAGGTGTTGGAAGTCCAAAATGTTTTTAAAGATGTATCACATTACCCTCAAATGAAAGAAAGCAATACAAATATTTGAATAATGTAGGTGTTTATTAAATTGCTGCTAGTATTCGGAAATTGAAAAGAGATTTAATTAATTCAAATAGAATGCAATTAAACAAAAAAAGTGCAAATTAACCATCTATATCAGAATTTTGTAGACCGAAAGAGATATCTGCAGTGGACCTGATGACATGTCATCTATAAGCCAAATATCAGTTTGATATATTTAAGAGAGTAAGGCAATCATTTTGTAAAAGCTAAGGTGTTGGAGGAAGAGTTTTTAGCTTTAAGATGAGACGGCAACTTAATCAGCAGCATGCATCTAATGTATGTGTATGTGTATGTGTACTAATAAATAACTTTACATTAAATGTTTTGGTATTGAGACCATTATAGACTATAATTCCAAGGGTAGAGCTTATAATTAAGAATATCGCTGTAGTCGTGCGAAAACCTTGTAATTCATCTGTAAGTAGGATATAACATATAGAATTAAATAACTGTTCTAAGCCAACACAACTCGTAGCCTACTCAATAAAGGCCACCTGTGGTGTTTTTAAGAAAAACTTTGCTAAAATTGATGACGTCCCTGTTCTTGGAAAGTGTTTATTTTGGAGATACAAGTGTTCCAGGAAACAGCCAATCACAGCCCAGTCATAAACCCCGCTGTACTGTTTACCACGGTGTTTAGATAAGAGGTGTAGCCCACGCACTGCCGCTGTGACATTATTGGAAGCGAACACAAAACTGCAACCAGTGTATCCTGAGTCAGCCGGTCGCAATGGATCAACTCTCTGGTGTTTCCTCCGCATGGTTGTGGCTGGACGGCCACAGCCTGCTCCTCTTCACTCTGGTGCTCCTGGTGACCGCAGAGTGACTGTTGGGTCCGTCGGCCCAGCAGCTTTCCTCTGGGACCCTGGGCTTTTCCTCTCGTGGGCAACATGTTCTCTTTTGACCCGAGCAATGTCCATGGAGACATGACGAAGGTGGGACTGAGATAATGTCAGGATCCCTGTCTGACCCATTGTGTGTTAACCTCTGTTTCCCCCCAATCTCCTCTCCTCATGTGTCTGTCATTCCCCTGTTTGTTTTGTTATGCCATGTGTTTGGTGTTTTCTCGGACCTGCCTCCAGACTCCTCCCATTTCCACCGCCCTGATGGATGCACAGCTGCGGACAATCTGGCTCGTTACCCGGCAGCATATCAACCCTGGTCTTGCAGGCCTGGGTTGTCAGTCCGTATTGTCTTCTGCCTCGGTAGCCTCCGCCGCAGTTCCGTGAGTTGAACCCCGTTGTATCTTCCTGAACTAATCTCTCTCCTCTCTGCTACGGGTGTAGAGTACTGGTCGATCTGCGTACTCTCCGGTGTCGAGCCACGGGACTCATACCATCAATCCACCTGCCCTCCGGTGTCGAGCCACGGGACTCACACCGTCAATCCACCTGCCCTCTGGTGTCGGACCACGGGCTCCACACCTTCAAAATAAAACCTGTTGCATTGGACTCTGACTCCTGTGGTCTTGCGTTTGGGTCCTACCCGTGAACTCCCGTGACAGATAATGCATCCATTTGTCGTCAGAACAAATTATATTCCCTACACTGCAAAATCGGCGCAATTGTTAAGGTCACGATTTGTAGTTTCCTTTATTTTTTATAAATTATTTATTGTTCTGACAGCTCATGTCCCTTTAAACTAAAATATACATTTTTGTGCACATGTGCATGTTTTTTGTGTTAGTCCATTTGTTTATTTGTTTTTTAATTATTACATTAACAGCTCAGGGATGTTCAAGGAGCAACCTGTTTGTGCACTTTCTGAAGATCAGTTCTGTTTTTGAATAAAGGGTTGGCAATGAATGCTTTCGAATTTTGTAGGCCTACTACTAGGCAAGGCAAGTTTATTTGTATAGCACATTTCAACAACAAGGTAATTCAAAGTGCTTCACATAAAACCATTAAAAGCATCAAGACAAAAGAAAAGGAGATTTAAAAACAATTAAGAACATTCATTAAAACACAGTGTAAACAGTTTCATAGTAAAATGCAGAAATGCAGGAAATTGATTAATATATTAATTGAATGTGGTTCAATTAAAGGCAGCAGCAAACAGAAAAGTCTTCAATCTTGATTTAAAGGAGCTGAGGGTCTCAGCAGACCTGCAGCTTTCTGGGACTTTGTTTCAGATATGTGGAGCAGAAAAACTGAACGCTGCTTCTCCATGTTTAGTTCTGACTCTGGGAACAGAAAGTAGACCGGTCCCAGACGACCTGAGGGGTCGGGATGGTTCATAAGGTAGCAGCAGATCAGAGATGTATTTTGGCCCTAAACCATTCAGTGCTTTGTAAACCAACAGCAGGATTTTAAAGTCAATTCTTTGTTGGACAGGAAGCCAGTGCAAAGACATCAGAACTGGGGTGATGTGATCCACCCTCCTGGTCTTAGTGAGGACTCGGGCTGCAGCGTTCTGAATCAGCTGCAGCTTTCTGACGGACTTTTTACAGAGACCTGTAAACACACCGTTACAGCAGTCCAGTCTGCTGAAGATAAATGCGTGGACAAGTTTTTCCAAATCCTGTTGAGACATAAGTCCTCTAATCCTTGATATATTCTTCAGGTGATAGGAGGCTGATTTTGTAATTGTCTTGATATGGCTGTTCAGGTTGAGGTCTGAATCCATAACTACACCTAGATTTCTGGCTTGGTTTGTGGGTTTTAACATCAGTGATTGAAGCTGAGCGGTGATTTTCAATTGTTCGTCCTTGGTACCAAAAACAATTACTTCTGTTTTATCTTTGTTTAATTGAAGAAAATTCTGGCACATCCAGTTGTTGATTTGTTCAATGCAGTTACCCAGCCCTTGTATGGGATTATAGTCCCCTGGTGACATAGTTATGTAGATTTGTGTGTCGTCTGCATAATTATGATAACACACTTTGTTGTTTTTACTCGGAGTTACTCTTATCAGTACTCTGTTCTTCTACATGACTAAATAATTGTTTTTTGAAAGATATATAAAATTCTAGAAACAAATAAATTCAGAACAATTAGAAATTATTTTTAGTCCAACAGGGCAGAGCAAATGATAATAAATGACATCAAAACATTACAAAGTACGAATAAAAAAGCGCCATTAACGTTGGGGTTTATAAATACTACGATCTTTAATTATTTAGCACCGAAGCCGGTTTAATACACTATCTTCAGATAACGTAAAACGCGAATGGCCACTGTCAAATCGTCGAGTGTTTGAGGGCTAACCCTTCCCATAAGTCAGCATTAGATGCAGACTTTGCCGAAGGGGATTACCCACAAATCATTGCAATGTGACGTTAAACACGGGGTAACCAGTGGACGCATGGACACGTAAACAAAGGTAAACAAAGAGGACGGCTCAAGTGTGTTCAGCCTGGAGTATTCAATTTACTCAGAAACATTAAGAGTTAAATATGGAACAAAATAAACATGAAATCAGAGAATAATTATTTATTTATTCATTCATCAAATATTTGATTTTGTCAATGAAGCTGTTTTGACAAAAATGAGTAAATAGATTCTATGAAGTTACCTCTCATCTTGTGAGGAAAGAGCTAGGAAGACTTTCAAATCAGGGAGTACAAAGTATAAAATAAATACAATTACAATTATACATCATACTTCTTGTAATTTTCATGGTAACGTTATATGTTTTAGCAAAGTGCTGTGTCATTCATATTTACACCATTTCAAGCCCTCACAGTCTCTCACACTCAACCACTTACCAGGTGACGTCAGTAAGTCCTTGAGGGTTCAGGGTTTGAGGCTTTAGGGGGGACATTGGGATTGGACCCAGTCTTCCACTGGTTACCCCGTGTCACATTGCAATGATTTGTGGGTAATTCCCTTTGGCAAAGTCTGCATCGAATGCTGATTTACGGAAAGGGTTCATAAAGGGTTCAAAGTGTCTGGCAGAGAGCCCTCAAACACTCGACGATTTGACAGTGGGATAGCCCTAAACCCTCAAGGACTTTGCGGGAGCGGCCTCAAAGTCCTTGAGTCCTTAAGTGTGTAGATTGGGATTGGACCATGTACTTGCCAGTGAGAGAGGCAGAGGGCGGAGTTTAAATCGAGCATCGACATTACTTGGCCGAAAGTCTAATATAAACAGGGCAGAGTCCAGTGCAAGCAGCAGGGCGTTGTGCTGCTTAGAGCCAATATCATCAAGCTCCCCACTCATAGGAGAGAGAAGTCACATTTTTTTACCAACACCAGCCTTTTATGTGTCAAGAGAAGCAAGGAAAACACAGGCTTTATTGAGACAGGCTTGAGTCCTTGATTACAGAATGGATTCAATCTTGTCTGTACTTGGATCCTATGTTAACTGGGATGTCAAAGGTCTGCTGCTCTTCACTGTAGTCTTCATCCTCACTGCAGATTATATTAATAAGAACCGTCGGCCAGGCAGCTTCCCTCCAGGGCCCCGGGCATTTCCTATCGTGGGCAACATATTCACTGTGGATCACAAAAGGACCCATGAGAGTCTGACACAGGTAACAGATGTAAAAAGAATAGACCGTTAAAAATGTTACAGGTTTCCTAATGGGACTGCTTGTGCTATCTGTCATGTTAAGCATCGTGCTCTTCCTCCTCTCACAGTTAGCTGGGAGATATGGAGATGTGTACAGCCTTCGATTTGGTCAGAAATGGATGGTGGTGTTAAACGGGTTCGAGGTTCTGAAAGAAGCTCTGGTTAATCAGGGAGACAGCCTGGCAGACCGCCCAGAGCTCGCGCTGGTGGAGGACATAAATCATGGACGAGGTGAGCAGACCTAACACTAACACACGCACAGATGCAAAGCCTTTGTATCTGACTGCTATTTGACTCTTGTCATGCTCATAGAGGAAAGCATAGTTTGTTGTACGTCGTACAACAAACTATGTAGTATGTCGAGATTTTAAAGTACATGACTGTGTAACCTTGTTTTGTGACAGAGTGGATACAAGTTATTTGGAATAAAAGTTATTGATAAAGGCATTTGTTACATAACGATTGAACAAAAGATAGAGGTGTTTTTGCTCCTGGGAATCTCAGTTTTGTTGACCCTTCAGCATCATTCTTGCTTCTTCTGATCAACATCTCCTGTGTGGTTGTCACAGAATTCATGAGAAACCTATTAGCTTTCCTGTTGGTGTGCTTCACACGTAACAAATGTATTTTTACACAGCAGTTTTTTAGCACTTATATATTAATATTATTATTATTATTTACTCATTTGTATTATTTAATATTTGTGGAACAGAATATTCCTGTATTTTCCTGGTTTCTATCTAATTAACTTGAATTCCTTTTTGTCCACTATCAGGTGTAGTTTTCAGTAATGGGAATATATGGAAGCAGCAGAGGCGTTTTGCACTTTCAACCCTCAAATATTTTGGATTTGGCAAGAAGTCACTTGAACCCATCATCTTGGATGAATTTGCATATTGTGCAAAATACTTCAATAGCCATGAAGGTAAATAGTAACAGCAACACATGAAGAGCAATACACAATAACAAATACACAATTTAAATTACATTTTCTGTTTAATTGTGGAGGTAAGCCCTTCGATCCACACCTTGTCATCAACAACGCTGTCTCCAACATCATCTGCTCCCTGGTTTTTGGGCATCGCTTTGAATATGGTGATGAGAAGTTCATGAAACTGATGAAGTGGTTTGAAGACACTCTCGAAATCCAAGCCTCCATTTGGGCACAGGTACAGCATTTTACAGCTGTTGATGGACTCTTAATGCTATATATACCTTCCTCTTTGTGAATTAATCATTCATGCTAGTAGTTGTAATATGTGGTGCATATATAGTAAGATTTAAGAAAGAGCCGATTTGTAAACGGGATTTCAATATTTGCTATTGATTGTTACAGAACAAATGCGTTTTCAATATGCTATTGTTCCAATCTCTGCAGCTTTACAACTCCTTCCCTCTGCTGATGAGACGTTTGCCAGGGCCTCATCAGACAGTCCAGCACATCGGGAACAGTGTGAAGGACTTCATAAGGGTAGAGCTTAAGGAGCACAAACAGAACTGGGATCCCTCCGACAAAAGAGACTATATCGACTGCTACCTGAAGGAGATTCAGATGGTGATTGGCACTAGACGTTGCTTTGTTTTTCTTATTCTGTGTTTCTCATGAAGTTCCTGTGAACATCATAGCTGCTTGTTTTGCATCTACATCAGAACTTTCAGTTGTTAATGTGTTGTACTGACACAACGTTTAATTGTGGCGTCACTCCTGTCTGCTATGTGTTGAAATGTGCAAATAAGCCCTTTTGCCATGGCCTCTGCCTTACATGTTTTATCTCCAACAGCATTCACTTCTTTTAATCAAACAAAGCCAAGCCTTTTTCAAGATGCAAAGTCCACATTAAAAGCTTTTAGTTTACCATAATAAAATACTGTAACCCTGGCTGCAAAAGTTCTGACAACAACATAGTTATTCAAAATAATTGAACAGTATGTTTTAACACATCTATTTGTATATACTCTCAGAGTAAGGGGCAGGCTGACGACACTTTTGATGAGGAAAACCTGGTTGTGTGTGTCAAGGATCTGTTTGTGGCTGGATCTGAGACCACTTCCACCACCCTGCGCTGGGCTTTCCTCTTCATGGTAAAGTACCCAGAGATCCAGGGTAAGAGCACCGACCAAATCACTGAAGCTCTTTGTTCCCACTCAATAATGTGCAAATGGTTAACACATTCATTGGTGGTCATTTTGTAAGTGTAGATTAGATGCATAATGTCACGACTTTTATTTCCAAGGTGACAAATAGGGTGAAATCACCAGTGCCCTACACATTCATGTCTAATTCTGTGCAACAAACAGGAACACAAATCTATTCACTAATGTGGAGTCGCTTCATCTTTCCATGAGTTTGCAGCCTGTTGATAAAACATTTACTACTATTAAATACTGTAACTTTTTTTCTTTTCCCCTCCTGTTTCACAGCAAAGGTCCAGGCCGAGATAGACAGAGTGATTGGACAGTCCAGACAGCCGTCCATGGAAGATCGTATCAACCTGCCTTACACGGACGCTGTCATACACGAGGTCCAGAGGATGGGCAACATAGTTCCTCTCAGTCTGCTTCATGTTACCAACAGGGACATCCAGCTGGGAGGCTACACAATCCCAAAGGTCAGTTCTCATACATAGTTTTTATGTCACATACACGACCATGTTGCATCTTTATGAGTTGCTTTTACAATTCCAATCACCAGGGAGTTACAATAATCCCCAATCTGACCTCGGTGCTGTTTGACAAGAATGAGTGGGAGACGCCCAACACCTTTAACCCAGGACACTTTCTGAACGAGGAGGGCAAGTTTGTGAAGCGAGCTGCTTTCATCCCTTTCTCTGCTGGTGAGGAACAACACAACCACTTGTATTATTGGTGTCTTCACTTCTTTATACAGGAGCTTGTCCCAGCATACACTGGGACCCTATGGTGTTCCTCACATCATGACATCATTATAACATCATTACGTAAAGCTAGGGTGGGTAATGTTTGAAGGAACATGTATTGTTATAATGTTTTTGTGAACCACTAGACCTAAAATTAGGACCAAATTTATGACAGTTACCACAACGCTTAAAAGTTCTACTTCCTATGAAGGCCTTATGAGAATGACTGCTACTGTTGACGTGAATTAGTTTGATTAAGTGTAAAAAACTCTGCGTCACAGAACTTTTCAGTTTGTTTGTTTTCCTGTCTCAGGTAAGCGGTTGTGTCTCGGGGAGAACTTGGCCAGAATGGAGCTTTTCCTCTTCTTCACCTCTCTGTTGCAGCACTTCAACTTCTCCATGCCTGCTGGGGTGAAGCCTGTGATGGACTTTCGCTTTGGCGTCACTCTGGCACCGGTTCCATATGAAATCTGCGTAACATCCCGCTGACGTAAAAAAATGTTGAAGCAATATGTTTTTTTTCTGTCTTCACCACTCGGGATTACAGTCACTGTGATCGGGTTAAGCTCGAGCCCTATTCATAGGTCTCTGCTCGAAAATTGCATACCCATACTCAAGAGAGTCCAGAACTCTAACTACAAGGTCTATTTTAATAATTGTGATGGTATAATACAGGTAACACTTGTGAGATGTGTTGAATTGTGTAAATATTGTGTATGTGTTACTGGTTAATAACAGATACACATATGGCACAGCTCAAATTGAAAAAGTTTCAGGTTCGCCTGAAAAAAAGCACTTGTATTGAACTTGTTTTTTTTTTAATAATGCAGATATTGGCCTACAAATACGCCACAGACATGGCACAACACGTTTTACATGTCCCCACAACATATTTTACTTCGATTGAGTGAATCAGGCCAGCATAAATGGTCTGAGTCAAGCTAAATTTTGATTTTCGGAACCAGCAGTTGCATTGCTGTATTATAATTCTATATACTATATAGCTAAATATTAACTATATATTCACTTGTCTTATCACTAAGAGTGTTCAATAATCCTAATAAAGCAGTTTGACACCATTTGGATTAATTTTGAGCAGTTTTCAGGTGTCATATCTGTCAATCATAAAAATATATGCATCATAATATGTGTGTATGTGACCCTGGCAAGGCCTGTGATTGGCCGATTTACTCGTGTGACACAATTTTAGATGCGGGATAGTCTAACGGGAGCCATCCTGGGGTGTTTGACAGTATCCGGGTCTGTTTACTGACTAAAAATCGTGAAATGCTGACCGAACCCCCCTGTGTACATGGATTGGTCCACCTCACAGAATCGGCTGCCATTTTGTCATTCATTGTCGGCGCGCATTAATTTCACTCACAGCCGCTAAGGGGGACACAGCAGCATGGAGCTGCGCAAAAATCAAATGGATTAAATCCGTTTTTTAATCACCAAAACCATCAAAACGTAAGTTTTTTTTTACCCAATTTTTTTTCTGGTGACCTGTGGGTGATGTTGGTATATATATCCATAACTTTTGAACAGTTTGAAAGAGAGTAATTTCGAAAACGCTACGCGATGCCGGGTGGAATCACGGCCCTGCTGGATGTGATGCATCAGCCATGAACGCTCTGCGTTTTCTCATGAGAGACCAAAACAAAGACCATAGTACACAGTTTTTTGCCAAAAAAAACATGGTATTGAGGTAAAACTTATAGCATTCTTCTAGATATGATCTTCGTTCATGTATAATTGTGTTTTGCAGTGTGTAAAATGGCTCCCATGGTTGTTTCGCCCAGAATCTCTTTGTTACACGGGTATTTTTCTTTTCTTTTTTTTTTCGTTTCGCAAAAGTGAATTATACACAGAGTACACATGTGTGTACCCCCTGAGAGCCCCCACATTCGGGGGCGTCGTGCTTAAGAGGTTTTAACACATAATTAAATGAGTCTCTACGTAAAATAAAAAGGTATGTTCTGTAGATATTGACCTCCATATCCTCTTGGGCAGGTGTTGGAAGTCCAAAATGTTTTTAAAGATGTATCACATTACCCTCAAATGAAAGAAAGCAATACAAATATTTGAATAATGTAGGTGTTTATTAAATTGCTGCGAGTATTCGGAAATTGAAAAGAGATTTAATTAATTCAAATAGAATGCAATTAAACAAAAAAAGTGCAAATTAACCATCTATATCAGAATTTTGTAGACCGAAAGAGATATCTGCAGTGGACCTGATGACATGTCATCTATAAGCCAAATATCAGTTTGATATATTTAAGAGAGTAAGGCAATAATTTTGTAAAAGCTAAGGTGTTGGAGGAAGAGTTTTTAGCTTTAAGATGAGACGGCAACTTAATCAGCAGCATGCATCTAATGTATGTGTATGTGTATGTGTACTAATAAATAACTTTACATTAAATGTTTTGGTATTGAGACCATTATAGACTATAATTCTAAGGGTAGAGCTTATAATTAAGAATATCGCTGTAGTCGTGCGAAAACCTTGTCATTCATCTGTAAGTAGGATATAAAATATAGAATTAAATAACTGTTCTAAGCCAACACAACTCGTAGCCTACTCAATAAAGGCCACCTGTGGTGTTTTTAAGAAAGACTTTGCTAAAATTGATGACTCCCTGTTCTTGGAAAGTGTTTATTTTGGAGGTACAAGTGTTCCAGGAAACAGCCAATCACAGCCCAGTCGTAAACCCCGCTGTACTGTTTACCACGGTGTTTAGATAAGAGGTGTAGCCCACGCACTGCCGCTGTGACATTATTGGAAGCAAACACAAAACTGCAACCAGTGTATCCTGAGTCAGCCGGTCGCAATGGATCAACTCTCTGGTGTTTCCTCCGCATGGTTGTGGCTGGACGGCCACAGCCTGCTCCTCTTCACTCTGGTGCTCCTGGTGACGCAGAGTGACTGTTGGGTCCGTCGGCCCAGCAGCTTTCCTCCGGGACCCTGGGCTTTTCCTCTCGTGGGCAACATGTTCTCCTTTGACCCGAGCAATGTCCATGGAGACATGACTAAGGTGGGACTGAGATAATTTCAGGATCCCTGTCTGACCCATTGTGTGTTAATCTCTGTTTCCCCACAATCTCCTCTCCTCATGTGTCTGTCATTCCCCTGTTTGTTTTGTTATGCCATGTGTTTGGTGTTTTCTCGGACCTGCCTCCAGACTCCTCCCATTGCCACCGCCCTGATGGATGCACAGCTGCGGACAATCTGGCTCGTTACCCGGCAGCATATCAACCCTGGTCTTGCAGGCCTGGGTTGTCAGTCCGTATTGTCTTCTGCCTCAGTAGCCGCCGCTGCCGTTCCGTGAGTTGAACCCTGTTGTATCTTCCTGAACTAATCTCTCTCCGCTCTGCTACGGGTGTAGAGTACTGGTCGATCTGCGTACTCTCCGGTGTCGAGCCACGGGACTCACACCGTCAATCCACCTGCCCTCCGGTGTCGGACCACGGGCTCCACACCTTCACACACCTTCAAAATAAAACCTGTTGCATCGGACTCTGTCTCCTGTGGTCTTGCGTTTGGGTCCTACCCGTGAACTCCCGTGACAGATAATGCATCCATTTGTCGTCAGAACAAATTATATTCCCTACACTGCAAAATCAGAGCAATTGTTAAGGTCACTGATTAACAGTGTTTTCAAGCCTTTACTAAGTATTGAGAGGGCAGAGTCCAGTGCAACCAATAGGCTTTTGATATGTTGCCATGAGATAATAGTGAGCCTCTCCTGGAGAGAGATAGTGTAGTTGTATGACTGGCTCTTGGTAACACACCAGCCTTTTATATGACAAGAAAGGCAAGGAAAACACAGGCTTTATTGAGACAGGCTTGAGTCCTTGATTACAGAATGGATTCAATCTTTTCTGTACTTGGATCCTATGTTAACTGGGATGTCAAAGGTCTGCTGCTCTTCACTATAGTCTTCATCCTCACTGCAGATTATATTAAGAACCGTCGGCGAGGCAGCTTCCCTCCAGGACCCCGGGCATTTCCTATCGTGGGCAACATATTCACTGTGGATTACAAAAGGACCCATCAGAGTCTGACACAGGTAACAGATGTAAAAAGAATAGACTTTTAAGAATGTTACAGGTTTTCCTAATGTGACTGTTTGTGCTATCTGCCATATCTCAGTTAGCTGGGAGATATGGAGATGTGTACAGCCTTCGGATGGGCCAGGCATGGATGGTGGTGTTAAACGGGTACGAGGTTCTGAAAGAAGCTCTGGTTAATCAGGGAGACAGCCTGGCAGACCGCCCAGAGCTCCCTCTGCTGCAGGACATAACCCATGGAGGAGGTGAGCAGACCTAACACACACACACACACACACACACACACACACACACACACACACACACACACACACACACACACACAAAGACTGTATTCAACTCACTGCTATTGTAATGTCTGTGGTACAGGAAAGCATTAAGTGTGACGAATTGTTTTCCCCCCCAATCAGCGTTATAGTTTTATTTTTCATACTTTCCAAAAAAATGTTTTTACCCTTTTTATGAGTATGTTGTATTTTAATATTCATGCACTATTGTTTTAAATAGACAATAAAAAGTATCTTTCATGCGTGCTACTTGTCATCAACATCTCCTCCGGTGTGATTGTTGGTGTATAATTAATTAGAAAACAGATTGACTTCTCTGTTGCTGTACTTCACACATTAAAAAAATGATTATATTGCAGTTTTTTTTTAACAGTTACAAACATAAAGACCAACTCATTCAAGACCAACCATTCATAATAAAATAACAGTACTGTAAAAATAAGAATTAAAAGTGCATCGAAAGCTAAATTCGACTGTTGATAAATGGACTGTTAATATCAAATATTTAATGTGTAAAGGAATATTCCTGTATTTTCCTGATTTCTATCTAATTAACTTGAATTCCTTTTTGTCCACTATCAGGTGTAGTTTTCAGTAATGGGAATATATGGAAGCAGCAGAGGCGTTTTGCACTTTCAACCCTCAGACATTTTGGATTTGGCAAGAAGTCACTTGAACCCATCATCTTGGATGAATTTACATATTGTGCAAAAGACTTCAATAGCCATAAAGGTAAATAGTAAATGCACAGCAACACATTAAGAGCAATACACAATAACAAATACACAATTTAAATCAGATTTTCTCTTTAATTGTGGAGGTAAGCCCTTCGATCCACACCTTGTCATCAACAACGCTGTCTCCAACATCATCTGCTCCCTGGTTTTTGGGCATCGCTTTGAATATGGTGATGAGAAGTTCATGAAACTGATGACGTGGTTCGGCGAAGGTCTCGAAATCGAAGGCTCCATTTGGGCACAGGTACAGCATTTTACAGCTGTTGATGGACTCTTAATGCTGTTTGACTTTGTTCTGAAATACATTTCTCATTATATATCTGAAAGTTTATCAATCATGCTTGGCTCTATTTATGCAGAGGTATGCAATATGTTGTGCACACACACAGCTCAAGGTGGAATAAATGGATTTTAATATGTGGTTTTGGTTGTAATAGTACATTTTGCTCTGAAATGCCTTTTTAATCGCTATTGTTCCAATCTGCTCTACTCTGCAGCTTTACAACTCCTTCCCTCTGCTGATGAGACGTTTGCCAGGGCCTCATCAGACAGTCCAGCACATCTGGGACAATGTGAAGGACTTCATAAGGGTAGAGCTTAAGGAGCACAAACAGAACTGGGATCCCTCCGACGAAAGAGACTATATCGACTGCTACCTGAAGGAGATTCAGATGGTGATTGGCACTAGACGTTGCTTTGTTTTTCTTATGCTGTGTTCCTCATGAAGTTCCATCATAACTGTTTGTTTTGCATCTACATCAGAACTATCAGCTGTTCATGTACCGACCCGTTTAATTGTGGCATGACTCCTGGCTGCTGTGTGTTGATGTGCAAAGATCTGCTCAGCACTTTTGCCATGGCCTCTGCCTCTAATGGCCTTATCTCCAACAGCATTCACTCCTTTTAATCTAATCAGATAGAGATGTTACCTGGTCACTACCTTTTTTTACTGTTATTTATGGGGGCTACACGCCCGCTGCCCAAAGGCTGACGACCAGAAACATCGCATCAGTGTTGTTCGTGATGATTGAGAGGTATTACTTTGTGGGTCCACATTGTTTTTTGGGAAATTTCAGCATAATGTACCTTTAAGCAACCATCATAAATTATTATAACCCCAGCTGTGATACCTGTAACATGCACTTGTTCCAAATTATTTTGCAGCACATTTTAATGTATTTGAATGTATTCTCAGAGTAAGGGGCAGGCTGACAGTACATTTGATGAGGAAAACCTGGTCTCATCTGTCTGGGATCTGTTCTTGGCTGGAACTGAGACCACTTCCACCACCCTGCGCTGGGCTTTCCTCTACATGGTAAAGCACCCAGAGATCCAGGGTAAGAGCACCGACCAAATCACTGAAGCTCTTTGTTATGACTCAATAATGTGCAAATGGGTGACACTTAAACAAATGTTGTATAAGTGAAAATTAGGCACATTATGTGACTACTTTTAGTCCCAAGGTTACAATTAATGTGCAACCACTTGAGACCTTCACATTTATGACTAATTCTGTGCAACGAACATCTTTCTGGAAAACATACAGTACAGCTCTATTGACTGGTGCAAGTTTGCAAATCAACAGGAACATGAATTATTCTATTCACTAATGTGGCAGTGCTGCACTGTGCTTTGTCTCTCCATGAGCATTCTGCTGCCTGTCGATGAAATACTGTTACGACTTCTGTCTGTTTCCCCCGTCTCACAGCAAAGGTCCAGGCCGAGATAGACGGAGTGATTGGACAGTCCAGACAGCCGTCCATGGAAGATCGTATCAACCTGCCGTACACGGACGCTGTCATACACGAGGTCCAGAGGATGGGCAACATAGTTCCTCTCAGTCTGCCTCATGTTACCAACAAGGATATCCAGCTGGGAGGCTACACAATCCCAAAGGTCTGTTCTCATACATAGTTTTTATGTCACATACACGACCGTGTTGCATATTTATGAGTTGCTTTCACAATTCCAATCACCAGGGAGTTATAATAATCCCCAATCTGACCTCGGTGCTGTTTGACAAGAATGAGTGGGAGACGCCCGACACCTTTAACCCAGGACACTTTCTGAACGAGGAGGGCAAGTTTGTGAAGCCAGCTGCTTTCATCCCTTTCTCTGCTGGTGAGGAACAACACAACCACTTGTATTATTAGTGTCTTTACGTGTTTATATTGGAGCTTGTAGCCTGTCCTAGCATACACTGGGACCCTGCGGGGATCCTCACATAATGATAGGTGATCGGCCAAGGGGTAAACTCTCATGATCAGGCAGGGGACACAGACAAGAGGGAGGCCTGGGATCATAACCACGTCCTTCTTGTGGTCGATGTCAGTCACTGATCCACACTTCCATACCAGTAATAATTACATTTTTTATTGAAGGCGGCAGACATCAGGACCACATTTCTAATGGTTACCAGAACAGATAACAGTTCTACTCCCTATAAAAGCCCTCTGAGAATGACTGCTATTGTTGTCTTATATTAGTTTCACCTCTGGTCCAAAACCGAGTCTCAAAGAAATGTCCAGTTTGTTTCAGTTTGTTTTCCTGTCTCAGGTAAGCGGTTGTGTCTCGGGGAGAGCCTGGCCAAGATGGAGCTTTTCCTCTTCTTCACCTCCTTCATGCAGCACTTCACCTTCTCAATGCCTGCTGGGGTGAAACCTGTGATGGACTTTCACTTTGGCGTCACTCTGTCACCACTTCTATATGAAGTCTGTGTAACGTCCCGCTGAGTGTGGCTCTAAAATGAAAAACAATTAAAAAAGCAGATTTTCTGTGCTCAGCACGTATGATCACTGTGACAAGGTTAATGCATATATCAAACTGATATTTGGCTTCAAAATAGATCAGTGGTTTTTAGGCTAGTTTAGCATTGCCTGGCTCAACTGTTTAATATTTTTGTAAATCACTTTTTATTTACAAATGTGAAATCAGTCACTTTCTGCTGCTTTCTTTCATTAAAGTCTAAATTGTGTGATACATCTAAAAAATGTGTGTTCAATTTTGGATTTCCAAGAGATAACCAAGACTCCAAGAGGATATGAATTTTGAATAATGCAGTATCTGGAAACCCAAATCTAGGTCCACAGTCAGCGCTATCTCAGTCAACTGCAGGACATTTAAGGCAACTGCAGTCTAATGTAAACCAAAGGCATAAATCACAGACAATACGCACGCACGCACGCACGCACGCACACACACACACACACACACACACACACACGCAACACAACACAACACTGACTAGACTACAAAGTAGGTTTGACCTTAGGATGTCAATTTCCAATGCCTTTCCTGTGGTAAGTTCCAGCAGAACAGCTGCCGATATAGATGTATAAAGTTCAAAGGAACAGTGTGTAAGTTTTAGTGCCATCTAGTGGAAGTGGCAGGTTGCAATCAACTAAATACCCCTCAGCTCAGCCCCTCCCTCTCCAAGCGTTTTGGAGAACTACGGTGGCCTAGAGGTATGGACAGGCATCTTTAGAATTTTAGTAGGCCTACTACTAGGAGTTACTCTTATCAGTACTCTGTTCTTCTACATGACTAAATAATTGTTTTTTGAAAGATATATAAAATTCTAGAAACAAATAAATTCAGAACATAGTTAGAAGTTATTTTTAGTCCAACAGGGCAGAGCAAATTATATTAAATTACATCAAAACATTACAAAGTACGAATAAAAAGCGCCATTAACATTGGGGTTTATCAATACTACGATCTTTAATTATTTAGCACCGAAGCCGGTTTAATACAGGGTTGAACACGACTGTCAGATAACGTAAAACGCGAATGGCCACTGTCAAATCGTCGAGTGTTTGAGGGCTAACCCTTCCCATAAGTCAGCATTAGATGCAGACTTTGCCGAAGGGAATTACCCACAAATCATTGCAATGTGACGTTAAACACGGGGTAACCAGTGGACGCATGGACACGTAAAAAAAGATAAACAAAGAGGACGGCTCAAGTGTGTTCAGCCTGTAGTATTCAATTTACTCAGAAACATTAAGAGTTAAATATGGAACAAAATAAACATGAAATCAGAGGATATTTATTTATTTATTCATTCATCAAATATTTGATTTTGTCAATGAAGCTGTTTTGACAAAAATGAGTAAATAGATTATATGAAGTTACCTTTCATCTTGTGAGGAAAGAGCCAGGAAGACTTTCAAATCAGGGAGTACAAAGTATAAAATAAATACCTACAATTATACATCATACTTCTTGTAATTTTCATGGTAACGTTATATGTTTTAGCAAAGTGCTGTGTCATTCGTATTTACACCATTTCAAGCCCTCACAGTCTCTCACACTCAACCACTTACCAGGTGACGTCAGTAAGTCCTTGAGGGTTCAGGGTTTGAGGCTTTAGGGGGGACATTGGGATTGGACCCATTCTTCCACTGGTTACCCCGTGTCACATTGCAATGATTTGTGGGTAATTCCCTTTGGCAAAGTCTGCATCGAATGCTGATTTACGGAAAGGGTTCATAAAGGGTTCAAAGTGTCTGGCAGAGAGCCCTCAAACACTCGACGATTTGACAGTGGGATAGCCCTAAACCCTCAAGGACTTTGCGGGAGCGGCCTCAAAGTCCTTGAGTCCTTAAGTGTGTAGATTGGGATTGGACCATGTACTTGCCAGTGAGAGGGGCAGAGGGCGGAGTTTAAATCGAGCATCGACATTACTTGGCCGAAAGTCTAATATAAACAGGGCAGAGTCCAGTGCAAGCAGTAGGGCGTTGTGCTGCTTAGAGCCAATATCATCAAGCTCCCCACTCATAGGAGAGAGAAGTCACTTTTTTTTACCAACACCAGCCTTTTATGTGTCAAGAGAAGCAAGGAAAACACAGGCTTTATTGAGACAGGCTTGAGTCCTTGATTACAGAATGGATTCAATCTTGTCTGTACTTGGATACTATGTTAACTGGGATGTCAAAGGTCTGCTGCTCTTCACTGTAGTCTTCATCCTCACTGCAGATTATATTCATAAGAACCGTCGGCCAGGCAGCTTCCCTCCAGGGCCCCGGGCATTTCCTATCGTGGGCAACATATTCAGTGTGGATTACAAAAGGACCCATGAGAGTCTGACACAGGTAACAGATGTAAAAAGAATAGACCGTTAAAAATGTTACAGGTTTCCTAATGGGACTGCTTGTGTTATCTGTCATGTTAAGCATCGTGCTCTTCCTCCTCTCACAGTTAGCTGGGAGATATGGAGATGTGTACAGCCTTCGATTTGGTCAGAAATGGATGGTGGTGTTAAACGGGTTCGAGGTTCTGAAAGAAGCTCTGGTTAATCAGGGAGACAGCCTGGCAGACCGCCCAGAGCTCCCGCTGGTGGAGGACGTATCCCATGGACGAGGTGAGCAGACCTAACACACACACACACACACACACACACACACACACACACACACCGATGCAAAGCCTTTGTATCTGACTGCTATTTGACTCTTGTCATACTCATAGAGGAAAGCATAGTTTGTTGTACGTCGTACAACAAACTATGTAGTATGTCGAGATTTTTTGTTTTGTTGACCCTTCAGCATCATTCTTGCGTCTTCTGATCAACATCTCCTGTGTGGTTGTCACAGAATTCATGAGAAACCTATTAGCTTTCCTGTTGGTGTGCTTCACACGTAACAAATGTATTTTTACACAGCAGTTTTTTAGCACTTATATATTAATATTATTATTATTATTTACTCATTTGTATTATTTAATATTTGTGGAACAGAATATTCCTGTATTTTCCTGGTTTCTATCTAATTAACTTGAATTCCTTTTTGTCCACTATCAGGTGTCATTTTCAGTAATGGGAATATGTGGAAGCAGCAGAGGCGTTTTGCACTTTCAACCCTCAAATATTTTGGATTTGGCAAGAAGTCACTTGAACCCATCATCTTGGATGAATTTGCATATTGTGCAAAAGACTTCAATAGCCATAAAGGTAAATAGTAAATGCACAGCAACACATTAAGAGTAATACACAATAACAAATACACAATTTAAATTACATTTTCTGTTTAATTGTGGAGGTAAGCCCTTCAATCCACACCTTGTCATCAACAACGCTGTCTCCAACATCATCTGCTCCCTGGTTTTTGGGCATCGCTTTGAATATGGTGATGAGAAGTTCATGAAACTGATGAAGTGGTTTGGCGAAGCTATCGCAATCGAAGCCTCCATTTGGGCACAGGTACAGCATTTTACAGCTGTTGATGAAATCTTAATGCTGTATATACCTTCCTCTTTGTGAATCAGTTAATCATTCATGCTAGTAGTTGTAATATGTGGTGCATATATAGTAAGATATAAGAAAAAGCCGATTTGTAAACGGGATTTCAATATTTGCTTTTGATTGTTGTAGACAAAATGCGTTTTCAATATGCTATTGTTCCAATCTCTGCAGCTTTACAACTCCTTCCCTCTGCTGATGAGACGTTTGCCAGGGCCTCATCAGACAGTCCTCCGCATCTGGGACAGCGTACAGGACTTCATAAGGGTAGAGCTTAAGGAGCACAAACAGAACTGGGATCCCTCCGACAAAAGAGACTATATCGACTGCTACCTGAAGGAGATTCAGATGGTGATTGGCACTAGACGTTGCTTTGTTTTTCTTATTCTGTGTTTCTCATGAAGTTCCTGTGAACATCATAACTGCTTGTTTTGCATCTACATCAGAACTTTCAGTTGTTAATGTGTTGTACTGACACAACGTTTAATTGTGGCATCACTCCTGTCTATGTGTTGAAATGTGCAAAGACCTAATAAGCCCTTTTGCCATGGCCTCTGCCTTACATGTCTTATCTCCAACAGCATTCACTTCTTTTAATGAAACAAAGCCAAGCCTTTTTCAAGATGCAAAGTCCAGTACACATTAAAAGCTTTTAGTTTACCATAATAAAATACTGTAACCCTGGCTGCAAAAGTTCTGACAACAACATAGTTATTCAAAATAATTGAACAGTATGTTTTAACACATCTATTTGTATATACTCTCAGAGTAAGGGGCAGGCTGACGACACTTTTGATGACGAAAACCTGGTTATGTGTGTCATGGATCTGTTTGTGGCTGGATCTGAGACCACTTCCACCACCCTGCGCTGGGCTTTCCTCTTCATGGTAAAGTACCCAGAGATCCAGGGTAAGAGCACCGACCAAATCACTGAAGCTCTTTGTTCCCACTCGATACGGTGCAAATGGTTAACACATTCATTGGTGGTCATTTTGTAAGAGTAGATTAGATGCATAATGTCACGACTTTTATTTCCAAGGTGACAAATAGGGTGAAATCACCAGTGCCCTACACATTCATGTCTAATTCTGTGCAACAAACAGGAACACAAATCTATTCACTAATGTGGTGTCGCTTCATCTTTCCATGAGTTTGCAGCCTGTTGATAAAACATTTACTACTATTAAATACTGTAACTTTTTTTCTTTTCCCCTCCTGTTTCACAGCAAAGGTCCAGGCCGAGATAGACAGAGTGATTGGACAGTCCAGACAGCCGTCCATGGAAGATCGTATCAACCTGCCTTACACGGACGCTGTCATACACGAGGTCCAGAGGATGGGCAACATAGTTCCTCTCAGTCTGCCTCATCTTACCAACAGAGACGTTCAGCTGGGAGGCTACACAATCCCAAAGGTCAGTTCTCATAAACAATTTTTATGTCACATACACGACCGTGTTGCATCTTTATGAGTTGCTTTTACAATTCCAATCACCAGGGAGTTACAATAATCCCCAATCTGACCTCGGTGCTGTTTGACAAGAATGAGTGGGAGACGCCCAACACCTTTAACCCAGGACACTTTCTGAACGAGGAGGGCAAGTTTGTGAAGCGAGCTGCTTTCATCCCTTTCTCTGCTGGTGAGGAACAACACAACCACTTGTATTATTGGTGTCTTCACTTCTTTATACAGGAGCTTGTCCCAGCATACACTGGGACCCTATGGTGTTCCTCACATCATGACATCATTATAACATCATTACGTAAAGCTAGGGTGGGTAATGCTTTAAAGAACATGTATTGTGATAATGTTTTTGTGAACCACTAGACCTAAAATTAGGACCAAATTTATGACAGTTACCACAACGCTTAAAAGTTCTACTTCCTATGAAGGCCTTATGAGAATGACTGCTACTGTTGACGTGAATTAGTTTGATTAAGTGTAAAAAACTCTGTGTCACAGAACTTTTCAGTTAGTTTGTTTTCCTGTCTCAGGTAAGCGGTTGTGTCTCGGGGAGAACTTGGCCAGAATGGAGCTTTTCCTCTTCTTCACCTCTCTGATGCAGCACTTCAACTTCTCCATGCCTGCTGGGGTGAAGCCTGTGATGGACTTTCGCTTTGGCGTCACTATGGCACCGGTTCCATATGAAATCTGCGTAACATCCCGCTGACGTAAAAAAATGTTGAAGCAATATCTTTTTTTTCTGTCTTCACCACTCAGGGTTACAGTCACTGTGACCGGGTTTGTTGAATATATCAAACTGATATTTGGCTTATAGATGACATGTCATTAGGTCCACTGCAGATATCTCTTTCGGTCTACAAAACTCTGATGTAGATGGTTAATTTGCACTTTTTTTTGTTTCATTGCATTCTATTTTAATTAATTAAGTCTCTTTTGAATTTCCGAATACCAGCAGCAATTTAATAAACACCTACTTTATTCAAATATTTGTATTGCTTTCTTTCATTTGAGGGTAATGTGATACATCTTTAAAAACATTTTGGATTTCCAACACCTGCCCAAGAGGATATGGAGGTCAATATCTACAGAACATAACTTTTTATTTTACGTTGAGACCTATTTAATTATGTGTTAAGAGAGTAAGGCAATCATTTTGTAAAAGCTAAGGTGTTGGAGGAAGAGTTTTTCGTTTAAGATGAGACGGCAACTTAAACTTGACATCACACTGTCGATCTGCCAACCCTCCGGTGTCGAGCCACGGGACATCACACCGTCGAGCTACCAGCCCTCCGGTGTCGAGCCACGGGACTCACACCGTCAATCCACCTGCCCTCCGGTGACGGACCACGGGCTCCACACCTTCACACACCTTCAAAATAAAACCTGTTGCATCGGACTCTGACTCCTGTGGTCTTGCGTTTGGGTCCTACCCGTGAACTCCCGTGACAGATAATGCATCCATTTGTCGTCAGAACAAATTATATTCCCTACACTGCAAAATCAGAGCAATTGTTAAGGTCACTGATTAACAGTGTTTTCAAGCCTTTACTAAGTATTGAGAGGGCAGAGTCCAGTGCAACCATTAGGCTTTTGATATGTTGCCATGAGATCAGTGGCGGCTGGTGGAAAATGTTCTAGGTCGGGCCATCCTATCAATTTCAGCAAACATCCCAGTATGATTTAATGTAAAAAAAAATGTAAGTATCAAACACGCATTATTACTTGGCAGTTAAATATTTAACATGTATTCCAACACGAAAACAATCAGTAAATAACACTTATAATATAACATGTTTATTTATTGAGATGTCCTGTGGACCTTGTTACAGGAGGTAAAGATCAGGAGAAGTAAACATGAAGTGTAATTATGAATACTGATGTTAAATTAAGCTATGATGAGTTTTCACTGTTAATTTAACATCTGTATTACATGTTGATGCCTCCATGACCAAGTTAAGCAGATGAGACTGAGGCTATGTAGAATAAAAGATGTTCACTTTGCATAATATGTAGCTTGACAGAGTTCTCATGTGTGTCCTGGTGTTCTCATGTCTCCTTACCTCCTCATCCCTCACTCCTGTAACTGTCCGTGCTGGATCCGTCCCCGTTGTTTTAAAAAGCTAAATAAATGATTAGCATGACGTCATCCAGCTAGCCAAACCTGTCTGGTGTACAGCTAGTACAGAAGCTTCGCATGTACTGCTTCCCTTTCCCGCGAGTCTGCTGTCTGATTGTGAGGTCAGGCTGATCTGATATCAGCTCTTTGGCTGCAGAATCTCCGCCAAACTTCTCCTCTCAAACGGTTCTCGGAGGAGGAGTGCTCGCGCTAGCGCGCTCGCCTGTAGAGACTTCTCCTGACGAGAACGCGCAGCTCCGGGGGCCTGATCGTTCTGGCCCACAGCTGAATCTATTTGAGGGCGCTGATTGGCTAAATTGTATGTCACTCATTTATATCTTGAATCAGCAATTGGCTAAACTGCTTCATAGACCCGTCTCTTTTGGGCTAAAATTATCCGGCCCCCTTAGCTGCGCATTCTCAGAGTGTCGTGCACACAGACAGAGAGCACGAGCAGACGAGCACACAGGGGGAGAGGACGAGCAGGAAAAGCATATATTTTGCGCAGATATCCTATTTTACAAATATTACTGGGTATATTACATAGCTCAAAAACACAAATATTGACAATTTGTATAATTTATTAATATTATAAAAAAAAAATATTATAATTTTTTTTTTTTTTTTTTGTGGCTCAAGGTGAGTGGGGCCAGGCCCCGTGGCCCTCTATTGACCGGCCGCCACTGCATGAGATAATGGTGAGCCTCTCCTGGAGAGAGATAGTGTAGTTGTATGACTGGCTCTTGGTAACACACCAGCCTTTTATGTGACAAGAAAAGCAAGGAAAACACAGGCTTGAGTCCTTGATTACAGAATGGATTCAATCTTGTCTGTACTTGGATACTATGTTAACTGGGATGTCAAAGGTCTGCTGCTCTTCACTGTAGTCTTCATCCTCACTGCAGATTATATTCATAAGAACCGTCGGCCAGGCAGCTTCCCTCCAGGGCCCCGGGCATTTCCTATCGTGGGCAACATATTCACTGTGGATCACAAAAGGACCCATGAGAGTCTGACACAGGTAACAGATGTAAAAAGAATAGACCGTTAAAAATGTTACAGGTTTCCTAATGGGACTGCTTGTGCTATCTGTCATGTTAAGCATCGCGCTCTTCCTCCTCTCACAGTTAGCTGGGAGATATGGAGATGTGTACAGCCTTCGATTTGGTCAGAAATGGATGGTGGTGTTAAACGGGTTCGAGGTTCTGAAAGAAGCTCTGGTTAATCAGGGAGACAGCCTGGCAGACCGCCCAGAGCTCCCGCTGGTGGAGGACATAAATCATGGACGAGGTGAGCAGACCTAACACACACACACACACACACACACACACACACACACACACACACACACACACACACACACACACACACACACACACACACCGATGCAAAGCCTTTGTATCTGACTGCTATTTGACTCTTGTCATACTCGTAGAGGAAAGCAGTTTGTTGTACGTCGTATAACAAACTATGTAGTATGTCGAGATTTTAAAGTACATGACTGTGTAATTTTGTTTTGTGACAGAGTGGATACAAGTTATTTGGAATAAAAGTTATTGATAAACGCATTTGTTAATACATAATGAATGAACAAAAGATAGAGGTGTTTTTGTTACTGGGAATCTCCTGTGTGGTTGTCACAGAATTCATGAGAAACCTATTAGCTTTCCTGTAGGTGTGCTTCACATGTAACAAATGTATTTTTACATAGCAGTTTTTTAGCACTTACAAAAAGGTACCTTAATATTATTATAATTTAATATGTGTGGAAAGGAATATTCCTGTATTTTCCTGGTTTCTATCTAATTAACTTGAATTCCTTTTTGTCCACTATCAGGTGTCATTTTCAGTAATGGGAATATGTGGAAGCAGCAGAGGCGTTTTGCACTTTCAACCCTCAAATATTTTGGATTTGGCAAGAAGTCACTTGAACCCATCATCTTGGATGAATTTACATATTGTGCAAAAGACTTCAATAGCCATAAAGGTAAATAGTAAATGCACAGCAACACATTAAGAGTAATACACAATAACAAATACACGATTTAAATTACATTTTCTGTTTAATTGTGGAGGTAAGCCCTTCAATCCACACCTTGTCATCAACAACGCTGTCTCCAACATCATCTGCTCCCTGGTTTTTGGGCATCGCTTTGAATATGGTGATGAGAAGTTCATGAAACTGATGAAGTGGTTTGGCGAAGGTCTCGAAATCGAAGCCTCCATTTGGGCACAGGTACAGCATTTTACAGCTGTTGATGAAATCTTAATGCTGTAAATCCCTTCCTCTTTGTGAATCAGTTAATCATTCATGCTAGTAGTTGTAATATGTGGTGCATATATAGTAAGATATAAGAAAAAGCTGATTTGTAAACGGGATTTCAATATTTGCTTTTGATTGTTGTAGACAAAATGCGTTTTCAATATGCTATTGTTCCAATCTCTGCAGCTTTACAACTCCTTCCCTCTGCTGATGAGACGTTTGCCAGGGCCTCATCAGACAGTCCTCCGCATCTGGGACAGTGTACAGGACTTCATAAGGGTAGAGCTTAAGGAGCACAAACAGAACTGGGATCCCTCCGACAAAAGAGACTATATCGACTGCTACCTGAAGGAGATTCAGATGGTGATTGGCACTAGATGTTGCTTTGTTTTTCTTATTCTGTGTTTCTCATGAAGTTCCTGTGAACATCATATGTGCTTGTTTTGCATCTACATCAGAACTTTCAGTTGTTAATGTGTTGTACTGACACAACGTTTAATTGTGGCGTCACTCCTGTCTGCTATGTGTTGAAATGTGCAAATAAGCCCTTTTGCCATGGCCTCTGCCTTACATGTCTTATCTCCAACAGCATTCACTTCTTTTCATCAAACAAAGCCAAGCCTTTTTCAAGATGCAAAGTCCAGTACACATTAAAAGCTTTTAGTTTACCATAATAAAATACTGTAACCCTGGCTGCAAAAGTTCTGACAACAACATAGTTATTCAAAATAATTGAACAGTATGTTTTAACACATCTATTTGTATATACTCTCAGAGTAAGGGGCAGGCTGACGACACTTTTGATGAGGAAAACCTGGTTTCGTGTGTCATGGATCTGTTTGTGGCTGGATCTGAGACCACTTCCACCACCCTGCGCTGGGCTTTCCTCTTCATGGTAAAGTACCCAGAGATCCAGGGTAAGAGCACCGACCAAATCACTGAAGCTCTTTGTTCCCACTCGATACTGTGCAAATGGTTAACACATTCATTGGTGGTCATTTTGTAAGTGTAGAATAGATGCAGAATGTCACAACTTTTATTTCCAAGGTGACAAATAGGGTGAAATCACCAGTGCCCTACACATTCATGTCTAATTCTGTGCAACAAACAGGAACACAAATCTATTCACTAATGTGGTGTCGCTTCATCTTTCCATGAGTTTGCAGCCTGTTGACAAAACATTTACTACTATTAAATACTGTAACTTTTTTTCTTTTCCCTCCTGTTTCACAGCAAAGGTCCAGGCCGAGATAGGCAGAGTGATTGGACAGTCCAGACAGCCGTCCATGGAAGATCGTATCAACCTGCCTTACACGGACGCTGTCATACACGAGGTCCAGAGGATGGGCAACATAGTTCCTCTCAGTCTGCCTCATGTTACCAACAAGGATATCCAGCTGGGAGGCTACACAATCCCAAAGGTCTGTTCTCATACATAGTTTTTATGTCACATACACGACCGTGTTGCATCATTATGAGTTGCTTTTACAATTCCAATCACCAGGGAGTTACAATAATCCCCAATCTGACCTCGGTGCTGTTTGACAAGAATGAGTGGGAGACGCCCAACACCTTTAACCCAGGACACTTTCTGAACGAGGAGGGCAAGTTTGTGAAGCGAGCTGCTTTCATCCCTTTCTCTGCTGGTGAGGAACAACACAACCACTTGTATTATTGGTGTCTTCACTTCTTTATACAGGAGCTTGTCCCAGCATACACTGGGACCCTACGGTGTTCCTCACATAATGACATCATAATAACATCATTACGTAAAGCTAGGGTGGGTAATGTTTTAAGGAACATATATTGTTGTGATTTTTTTGTGAACTACTAGACCTAAAATTAGGACCAAATTTATGACAGTTACCACAACGCTTAAAAGTTCTACTTCCTATGAAGGCCTTATGAGAATGACTGCTACTGTTGACGTGAATTAGTTTGATTAAGTGACAAAAACTCTGTGTCACAGAACTTTTCAGTTTGTTTGTTTTCCTGTCTCAGGTAAGCGGTTGTGTCTCGGGGAGAACTTGGCCAGAATGGAGCTTTTCCTCTTCTTCACCTCTCTGATGCAGCACTTCAACTTCTCCATGGCTGCTGGGGTGAAGCCTGTGATGGACTTTCGCTTTGGCCTCACTATGGCACCAGTTCCATATGAAATCTGCGTAACATCCCGCTGACGTAAAAAAATGTTGAAGCAATATCCTTTTTTTCTGTCTTCAACACTCAGGGTTACAGTCACTGTGACCGGGTTTGTTGAATATATCAAACTGATATTTGGCTTATAGATGACATGTCATTAGGTCCACTGCAGATATCTCTTTCGGTCTACAAAACTCTGATATAGATGGTTAATTTGCACTTTTTTTTGTTTAATTGCATTCTATTTTAATTAATTAAGTCTCTTTTGAATTTCCGAATACTAGCAGCAATTTAATAAACACCTACTTTATTCAAATATTTGTATTGCTTTCTTTCATTTGAGGGTAATGTGATACATCTTTAAAAACATTTTGGATTTCCAACACCTGCCCAAGAGGATATGGAGGTCAATATCTACAGAACATACCTTTTTTTTTACGTTGAGACCTATTTAATTATGTGTTAAGAGAGTAAGGCAATCATTTTGTAAAAGCTAAGGTGTTGGAGGAAGAGTTTTTAGCTTTAAGATGAGACGGCAACTTTATCAGCAGCATGCATCTAATGTATGTGTACTAATAAATAACTTTACATTAAATGTTTTGGTATTGAGACAATTATAGAATATAATTCTAAGGGTAGAGCTTATAATTAAGAATATCGCTGTAGTCGTGCGAAAACCTTGTAATTCATCTGTAAGTAGGATATAAAATATAGAATTAAATAACTGTTCTAAGCCAACACAACTTGTAGCCTACTCAATAAAGGCCACCTGTGGTGTTTTTAAGAAAAAACTAAAATTGATGACTTCCCTGTTCTTGGAAAGTGTTTATTTTGGAGGTACAAGTGTTCCAGGAAACAGCCAATCACAGCCCAGTCGTAAACCCCGCTGTACTGTTTACCACGGTGTTTAGATAAGAGTTGTAGCCCACGCACTGCCGATGTGACATTATTGGAAGCGAACACAAAACTGCAACCAGTGCAGTGTCTGGAGCCACAATCTTCACCAAGCTTGACCTTCGCAATGCATACCACCTGGTGCGGATCCGAGCAGGGGATGAGTGGAAGACAGGGTTCAACACCCCCCTCGGTCACTTCGAGTACTTGGTCATGCCGTTTGGACTAACCAATGCCCCAGCAGTTTTCCAGGCGTTGGTAAACGACGTACTCCGGGACTTCCTGAACCGTTTTGTGTTCGTGTACATAGATGATATCCTCATCTATTCTGCGGACCTTCAGGAGCATCAGCGCCACGTTCGGTTGGTCCTCCAGCGCCTACTGGAGAACAAGCTGTTTGTGAAGGCAGAGAAATGCGAGTTCCATGTGACCTCAGTTCAGTTCCTGGGATTCATCATTGAGAAGGGTCAAGTGAGGACGGATCCAGAAAAGGTCAAGGCTGTAACTGAATGGCTGACTCCCTCCTCCCGGAAACAGCTCCAACAATTTATGGGGTTTGCCAACTTCTACCGCCGATTCATCAGGAACTACAGTAAGCTAGCAGCCCCACTCACTGGGCTCACCTCTTCCAAGACCATATTTGTATGCACACCGGAGGCCGGTCAGGCATTCAAACTCCTCAAGGAACGGTTCTCATCCGCCCCATCCTGATACAGCCCGACGACACCCGACAGTTCTTTGTTGAAGTGGACGCCTCTGACACAGGCGTGGGGGACATCCTGTCACAACGTTGGGACTCGGACTCTAAGTTTCGCCCTTGTGCCTACTATTCCCGCCGGTTGAACCCAGCAGAGAGAAACTACGACGTTGGAAACCGGGAACTGCTGTCAATTAAGCTGGCTCTCGAGGAGTGGAGACACTGGCTAGAGGGGGCTGTTCATCCGTTCGTGGTCTGGACGGACCATAAGAACCTACCAGCGCCACATCGTCCCTGGTTCAATATCACCCTGGACTTCGTCACAGGCCTGCCACCCTCGCAAGGAAACACGGTCATCGTTACGGTGGTTGACCGCTTCTCCAAGGCGGCTCACTTCCTCTCTCTGCCCAAACTTCCCTCAGCTCAGGAGGCGGCTGACATCATGGTCAGCCAGGTGTTCCGTCTGCATGGGATCCCTGTGGACATTGTGTCAGACCGAGGCCAGCAGTTCATATACCAGGTCTGGAGAGCCTTCGGCCGGGCCCTCGGCGCAACCATCAGTCTGTCCTCTGGGTTCCACCCCCAGTCCAACGGGCAGACAGAGAGACTTAATCAGGAGCTCGAGGCCTCCCTCCACTGCGTGGCAGCATCGAATCCCTCCAGCTGGACTACTCACCTGCCTTGGGTGGAATATGCCCACAACTCCCATACATCATCGGTTACTGGTCACACTCCATTCGAGGCCTCACTGGGTTACCAGCCACCTCTGTTCCCCGCCCAGGGGGAGGTGGAGATAGCCGTTCCCTCAGTTCAGCTCCACCTTCGTCGCTGTAGGAAGGTGTGGAGGGAGACCCGGGCCGCCCTTCTCCGCACGGCGGAACAAAACAAATGTTTGGCGGATCGCCGCCGCATCCCTGCTCCACATTACCAAGTCGGTCAAATGGTGTGGCTCTCCGAATCCCGGAAGATGGGGGGGGTACTGTCAGGATCCCTGTCTGACCCATTGTGTGTTAACCTCTGTTTCACCCCCCAATCTCCTCTCCTCATGTGTCTGTCATTCTCCTGTTTGTTTTGTTATGCCATGTGTTTGGTGTTTTCTCGGACCTGCCTCCAGACTCCTCCCATTGCCACCGCCCTGATGGATGCACAGCTGCGGACAATCTGGCTCGTTACCCGGCAGCATATCAACCCTGGTCTTGCAGGCCTGGGTTGTCAGTCCGTATTGTCTTCTGCCTCGGTAGCCTCCGCCGCCATTCCGTGAGTTGAACCCCGTTGTATCTTCCTGAACTAATCTCTCTCCTCTCTGCTACGGGTGTAGAGTACTGGTCGATCAGCGTACTCTCCGGTGTCGAGCCACGGGACATCACACCGTCGATCTGCCAGCCCTCCGGTGTCGAGCCACGGGACATCACACCGTCGAGCTACCAGCCCTCCGGTGTCGAGCCACGGGACTCACACCGTCAATCCACCTGCCCTCCGGTGTCGGACCACGGGCTCCACACCTTCACACACCTTCAAAATAAAACCTGTTGCATCGGACTCTGTCTCCTGTGGTCTTGCGTTTGGGTCCTACCCGTGAACTCCCGTGACAGATAATGCATCCATTTGTCGTCAGAACAAATTATATTCCCTACACTCCAAAATCGGAGCAATTGTTAAGGTCAAGATTTGTATTTTTCTTTATTTTTTATAAATGATTCATTGTTCTGACAGCTCATGTCCCTTTAAACTAAAATATACATATTTTTGTGCACGTGTATGTTTTTTGTGTCAGTCAATTTGTTTTTTTTGTTTTTTAATTATTACTTTAACAGCTCAGGGATGTTCAAGGAGCAACCTGTTTGTGCACTTTCTGAAGATCAGTATATGTCGGGTGCAACAGTTGTTAAACTGCAGTTATCAGGAAGTAAAGTGTTCCGTTCAAAACCAGACGTGTCTTGGTCGTCATTAGAAGCTCCACTTCACAACCTGCGCTGAGCTCCGCTCTTTTTTTCCTTTTTTTTTTCTCAAACATCTCCGCGATTTATTGAGTGGCGTAATAATCGCGTGACACGACGAATGCTGATTTACGGAAAGGGTTAATAAAGGGTTGAAAATGTCTGGCAGAGAGCCCTCCAACACGATTTGACAGTTGGACAGCCCTAAACCCTCAGGGACTTTGCGGGAGCGGCTTCAAAGTCCTTGAGTCCGTAAGGGTGTAGATTGGGATTGGGCCAAGTACTTGCCAGTGAGAGAGGCAGAGGGCGGAGTTTAAATCGAGCGGGAAAGCTTAGCTGGCGACATTACTAAGACGAAAGTCTAATATAAAGAGGGCAGAATCCAGTGCAAGCAGTAGGAAGTTGTGCTGCTAAGCGCCAATATCATCAAGCTCCCCACTCATAGGAGAGAGAAGTCACTTTTTTTTACCAACAGCAGCCTTTTATGTGTCAAGAGAAGCAAGGAAAACACAGGCTTTATTTAGACAGGCTTGAGTCCTTGATTACAGAATGGATTCAATCTTGTCTGTACTTGGATCCTATATTAACTGGGATGTCAAAGGTCTGCTGCTCTTCACTGTAGTCTTCATCCTCACTGCAGATTATATTAACAAGAACCGTCGGCCAGGCAGCTTCCCTCCAGGGCCCTGGGCATTTCCTATCGTGGGCAACATATTCAGTGTGGATTACAAAAGGACCCATGAGAGTCTGACACAGGTAACAGATGTAAAAAGAATAGACCGTTAAAAATGTTACAGGTTTCCTAATGGGACTGCTTGTGTTATCTGTCATGTTAAGCATCGTGCTCTTCCTCCTCTCACAGTTAGCTGGGAGATATGGAGATGTGTACAGCCTTCGATTTGGTCAGAAATGGATGGTGGTGTTAAACGGGTTCGAGGTTCTGAAAGAAGCTCTGGTTAATCAGGGAGACAGCCTGGCAGACCGCCCAGAGCTCCCTCTGCTGCAGGACATACAACATGGATGAGGTGAGCAGACCTAACACACACACACACACACACACCGATGCAAAGCCTTTGTATCTGACTGCTATTTGACGCTTGTCATACTCGTAGAGGAAAGCAGTTTGTTGTACGTCGTACAACAAACTATGTAGTATGTCGGGATTTTAAAGTACATGACTGTGTAATTTTATTTTGTGACAGAGTGGATACAAGTTATTTGGAATACAAGTTATTGATAAACGCATTTGTTACATAACGATTGAACAAAAGCTTTCGTGTTGGTGTGCTTCACACGTAAAATTAATTTTTATATAGCAGTTTTTTAGCACTTACAAAAATGTACATACTTACATACGTACATGTACTTAACAATCCCTTACGGCTTCATGAGTAATCCAAGCCCCCGGATCTAACAGTGGATATGTCATTAGGATAACCATTCAGAACTCAGTTGTCAGACATACATAGATTTAACTTTTTACTATCATGAGGAACATTCACTACGTAAGCAAAATTAATGCACTTGAGAAATTTACTTCAAATGCAGGTGAAATATTTATTGCAAAATATATTTAGCAAGGGCAAAGCTTCAGCTCACATAAAATAATAATACTACACATGATTTCTTACTTTCAATTCTTTGATTATACTCATGATTAGATGCCGAGTCCGCTCGGTTGAAGCTGACACTTGACACTTAATATTATCATTATTTACTTATTTTTATTATTTAATATTTGTGGAACAGAATATTCCTGTATTTTCCTGATTTCTATCTAATTAACTTGAATTCCTTTTTGTCCACTATCAGGTGTCATTTTCAGTAATGGGAATATATGGAAGCAGCAGAGGCGTTTTGCACTTTCAACCCTCAAATATTTTGGATTTGGCAAGAAGTCACTTGAACCCATCATCTTGGATGAATTTACATATTGTGCAACAGACTTCAATAGCCATGAAGGTAAATAGTAAATGCACAGCAACACATTAAGAGTAATACACAATAACAAATACACAATTTAAATGACATTTTCTGTTTAATTGTGGAGGTAAGCCCTTCGATCCACACCTTGTCATCAACAACGCTGTCTCCAACATCATCTGCTCCCTGGTTTTTGGGCATCGCTTTGAATATGGTGATGTTTGCCAGGGCCTCATCAGACAGTCCGCCACATGTGGACCAGTGTGAAGGACTTCATAAGAGTAGAGCTTAAGGAGCACAAACAGAACTGGGATCCCTCTGACAAAAGAGACTATATCGACTGCTACCTGAAGGAGATTCAGATGGTGATTGGCACTAGATGTTGCTTTGTTTTTCTTATTCTGTTTCTCATGAAGTTCCTGTGAATATCATATCTGCTTGTTTTGCAAAAAATTTGGTCGGTGCTACATCAGAACTTTCAGCTGTTAATTTGTTGTACTGACAACGTTTAATTGTGGCGTTGCTCCTGTGTCACGGGGTGTGAATGTGGACCCAAACGCAGGCAGAGACCAGGGAGTATAGGTGTAAAGGTTTATTGTCCAGGAAACCAAGGGGGGGGAAACAACCGGAGCACAGCAGGAAATTCCGGGGAGGGTGAGGGTGGAATCCAGGCAGGAGGAGGTAGGGCAGGGCAGGCAGACTGTGGAACCAGGAGGATGACAAAACTGCGGGAACAGGGAGACAGGGTCAATGCAATGAAAACACACTGGGGAGAAAAACTCTGAATTATTCTCAAACAGTGCGGCCAAGAACAACTACCACGTGAGCTGAAACAACGATCTGGCGAAGAGTGGATGAAGACCCGAGGTAGATATACTGTTGAGTTGATGGAGTGCAGCTGGTTTGACTGGGCAGGTGAGGTGAATTTTAATCAGGAAGCCGGGAGGAGACCAGGTCGGAGCCCTGCCCATACGATACACACACACACACACACACACACACAGGACAAGCAGGAGGCACGGCCTGGCCGTGACATCCTGTCTGCTATGTGTTGAAATGTGCAAAGAAGCCCTTTTGCCATGGCCTCTGCCTTACATGTTTTATCTCCAACAGCATTCACTTCTTTTAATCAAACAAAGCCAAGCCTTTTTCAAGATGCAAAGTCCAGTACACATTAAAAGCTTTTAGTTTACCATAATGAAATACTGTAATCCTGGCTGCAAAAGTTCTGACAACAACATAGTTATTCAAAATAATTGAACAGTATGTTTTAACACATCTATTTGTATATACTCTCAGAGTAAGGGGCAGGCTGACGACACTTTTGATGAGGAAAACCTGGTTGCGTGTGTCATGGATCTGTTCTTGGCTGGATCTGAGACCACTTCCACCACCCTGCGCTGGGCTTTCCTCTTCATGGTAAAGTACCCCGAGATCCAGGGTAAGAGCACCGACCAAATCACTGAAGCTCTTTGTTCCCACTCGATACCGTGCAAATGGTTAGTACATTTATTGGTGGTCATTTTGTAAGTGTAGATTAGATGCATAATGTCACGACTTTTATTTCCAAGGTGACAAATAGGGTGAAATCACCAGTGCCCTACACATTCATGTCTAATTCTGTGCAACAAACAGGAACACAAATCTATTCACTAATGTGGTGTCGCTTCATCTTTCCATGAGTTTGCAGCCTGTTGACAAAACATTTACTACTATTACATACTGTAACTTTTTTTCTTTTCCCCTCCTGTTTCACAGCAAAGGTCCAGGCCGAGATAGACGGAGTGATTGAACAGTCCAGACAGCCGTCCATGGAAGATCGTATCAACCTGCCTTACACGGACGCTGTCATACACGAGGTCCAGAGGATGGGCAACATAGTTCCTCTCAGTCTGCCTCATGTTACCAACAGGGACATCCAGCTGGGAGGCTACACAATCCCAAAGGTCAGTTCTCATACATAGTTTTTATGTCACATACACGACCATGTTGCATCTTTATGAGTTGCTTTTACAATTCCAATCACCAGGGAGTTACAATAATCCCCAATCTGACCTCGGTGCTGTTTGACAAGAATGAGTGGGAGACGCCCGACACCTTTAACCCAGGACACTTTCTGAACGAGGAGGGCAAGTTTGTGAAGCGAGCTGCTTTCATCCCTTTCTCTGCTGGTGAGGAACAACACAACCACTTGTATTATTGGTGTCTTCACTTCTTTATACAGGAGCTTGTCCCAGCATACACTGGGACCCTATGGTGTTCCTCACATCATGACATCATTATAACATCATTACGTAAAGCTAGGGTGGGTAATGTTTTAAGGAACATGTATTGTTATAATGTTTTTGTGAACCACTAGACCTAAAATTAGGACCAAATTTATGACAGTTACCACAACGCTTAAAAGTTCTACTTCCTATGAAGGCCTTATGAGAATGACTGCTACTGTTGACGTGAATTAGTTTGATTAAGTGGAAAAAACTCTGTGTCACAGAACTTTTCAGTTTGTTTGTTTTCCTGTCTCAGGTAAGCGGTTGTGTCTCGGGGAGAACTTGGCCAGAATGGAGCTTTTCCTCTTCTTCACCTCTCTGTTGCAGCACTTCAACTTCTCCATGCCTGCTGGGGTGAAGCCTGTGATGGACTTTCGCTTTGGTGTCACTCTGGCACCGGTTCCATATGAAATCTGCGTAACATCCCGCTGACGTAAAAAAATGTTGCAGCAATATTTTTTTTTCTGTCTTCACCACTCAGGATTACAGTCACTGTGACCGGGTTAAGCTCGAGCCCTATTCATAGGTCTCTGCTCGAAAATTGCATACCCATACTCAAGAGAGTCCAGAATTCTAACTACAAGGTCTATTTTAATAATTGTGATGGTATAATACAGGTAACACTTGTGAGATGTGTTGAATTGTGTAAATATTGTGTATGTGTTACTGGTTAATAACAGATACACATATGGCACAGCTCAAATTGAAAAAGTTTCAGGTTCGCCTGAAAAAAAGCACTTGTATTGAACTTGTTTTTTTTTTAATAATGCAGATATTGGCCTACAAATACGCCACAGACATGGCACAACACGTTTTACATGTCCCCACAACATATTTTACTTCGATTGAGTGAATCAGGCCAGCATAAATGGTCTGAGTCAAGCTAAATTTTGATTTTCGGAACCAGCAGTTGCATTGCTGTATTATAATTCTATATACTATATAGCTAAATATTAACTATATATTCACTTGTCTTATCACTAAGAGTGTTCAATAATCCTAATAAAGCAGTTTGACACCATTTGGATTCATTTTGAGCAGTTTTCAGGTGTCATATCTGTCAATCATAAAAATATATGCATCATAATATGTGTGTATGTGACCCTGGTAAGGCCTGTGATTGGCCGATTTACTCGTGTGACACAATTGTAGATGCGGGATAGTCCATCGGGAGCCATGCGGGGGTGTTTGACAGTATCCGGGTCTGTTTACTGACTAAAAATCGTGAAATGCTGACTGAACCCCCCTGTGTATATGGATTGGTCCACCTCACAGAATCGGCTGCCATTTTGTCATTCATTGTCGGCGAGCATTAATTTCACTCACAGCCGCTAAGGGGGACACAGCAGCATGGAGCGGCGCAAAAATCAAATGGATTAAATCCGTTTTTTAAACACCAAAACGTAAGTTTGTTTTTAACCAATTTTTTTCTGGTGACCTGTGGGTGATGTTGGTATATATATCCATAACTTTTGAACAGTTTGAAAGAGAGTAATTTCGAAAGCGCTACGCGATGCCGGGTCGAATCAGGGCCCTGCTGGATGTGCTGCATCAGCCATGAACGCTCTGCGTTTTCTCATGAGAGACCAAAACAAAGACTATAGTACACAGCTTTTTGCCCAAAAAAACATGGTATTGAGGTAAAACTTATAGTATTCTTCTAGATATGATTTTAGTTCATGTATAATTGTGTTTTGCAGTGTGTAAAATGGCTCCCATGGTTGTTTCGCCCAGAATCTCTTTGTTACACAGGTATTTTTTATTTATTTTTTTTTCCGTTTCGCAAAAGTGAATTATACACAGAGTACACATGTGTGTACCCCCCTGAGAGCCCCCACATTCGGGGGCGTCGTGCTTAAGAGGTTTTAACACATAATTAAATGATTCTCAACGTAAAATAAAAAGGTATGTTCTGTAGATATTGACCTCCATATCCTCTTGGGCAGGTGTTGGAAGTCCAAAATGTTTTTAAAGATGTATCACATTACCCTCAAATGAAAGAAAGCAATACAAATATTTGAATAATGTAGGTGTTTATTAAATTGCTGCTAGTATTCGGAAATTCAAAAGAGATTTAATTCATTCAAATAGAATGCAAATTAAACAAAAAAGGTGCAAATTAACCATCTATATCAGAATTTTGTAGACCGAAAGAGATATCTGCAGTGGACCTAATGACATGTCATCTATAAGCCCAATATCAGTTTGATATATTTAAGAGAGTAAGGCAATAATTTTGTAAAAGCTAAGGTGTTGGAGGAAGAGTTTTTAGCTTTAAGATGAGACGGCAACTTAATCAGCAGCATGCATCTAATGTATGTGTATGTGTATGTGTACTAATAAATAACTTTACATTAAATGTTTTGGTATTGAGACCATTATAGACTGTAAATCTAAGGGTAGATCTTATAATTAAGAATATCGCTGTAGTCGTGCGAAAACCTTGTAATTCATCTATAAGTAGGATATAAAATATAGAATTAAATAACTGTTCTAAGCCAACACAACTCGTAGCCTACTCAATAAAGGCCACCTGTGGTGTTTTTAAGAAAAACTTTGCTAAAATTGATGACTCCCTGTTCTTGGAAAGTGTTTATTTTGGAGGTACAAGTGTTCCAGGAAACAGCCAATCACAGCCCAGTCGTAAACCCCGCTGTACTGTTTACCACGATGTTTAGATAAGAGGTGTAGCCCACGCACTGCCGCTGTGACATTATTGGAAGCGAACACAAAACTGCAACCAGTGTATCCTGAGTCAGCCGGTCGCAATGGATCAACTCTCTGGTGTTTCCTCCGCGTGGCTGTGGCTGGACGGCCGCAGCCTGCTCCTCTTCACGCTGGTGCTCCTGGTGACCGCAGAGTATTTAAGGGTCCGTCGGCCCAGCAGCTTTCCTCCGGGACCCTGGGCGTTTCCTCTCGTGGGCAACATGTTCTCCTTTGACCGGAGCAATGTCCATGGAGACATGACTAAGGTGAGACTGAGATAATGCATCCGTTTGTCGTCAGATTGAGGGAAATAAATTACCTTACAAAATAAGTAAGATACAAACTAAAATAATAAAGCTCTTAAAACGAGAGTTTGAAACTCAACGTACTGTATGATGATCCTATTATATTAAACTACACAAACAGTAGTCTATCTAAACTTGTTTAAATTAGCTGCACCTTGACCAACTAAAACTGTAAAACTATTTATATAATGCACCAGTAATACTTATATGCAGTGGCGGCTGGTCAAGAGAGGGCCATGGGGCATGGCCCCACCATGAGCCACACGAAAAAATAAAAAATAAATAAAAAATATTATAATAATCATAAATTATACAAATTGTTAATATTTGTGTTTTTTAACTATGGAATGTACCCAGTAATGTGTGTACAATATGATATCTGCGCAAAATATATGCTTTTCCTGCTCGTCCTCTCCCCCTGTGTGCTCGTCTGCTCGTGCTCTCTGCCTGTGTGCACGACACGTCTGACAACGCGCAGCTAGGGGGGCCTGATCGTTTTGGCCCAAAAGAGACGGGTCTATGAAGCCGTTTAGCCAATTGCTGATTCAAGATATAAATGAGTGACATACAATTTAGCCAATCAGCGCCCTCAAATTGATTCAGCTATGGGCCAGAACGATCAGGCCCCCCTAGCTGCGCGTTCTCGTCAGGAGAAGTCTCTACAGGCGCCCGCGCCAGCGCGAGCACTCCTCCTCCAAGACCCGTTTGAGAGGAGAACTTTGAGGAGATTCTGCAGCCAAAGAGCTGATATCAGATCAGCCTGACCTCACAATCAGACAGCAGACTACATGCGAAACTTCACTACTTCGTACAAGTCAGTCAATCAACTTCCTTTCTTCCGAAAAGTACGCTGATTACTTCGACATACCATACGTATCCACAGGCAGGGGCGGACTGGCCATCGGGGATACCGGGGGAATTTTATATTATATAAGTGTTATTTACTGCTTTTTTTCATGTTGGAATAAATGTTAAATATTTAACTGCCAAGTAATAATGCGTGTTTGATGCTACATTTTTTTTGCATGAAATCATACTGGGATGTTTGCTGAAATTGATAGGATGGCCCTCCCTAGAAAATTTTCCACCAGCCGCAACTGCTTATATGATATATAACGCTCACAGGGAGGCGTTTCTGCTTCATGAGAACTTTTTCTTTTGACACCTTGTGTATATTTTGCGAATAGAACTTCTACATAAGTGACATTGCGGTACAAAGCAGGACTTTTACTTGTGAAGTACTTTCATAATATTGCAGTATTGCTGCTTTTAAGAATTTAAATAGGATAGAAGATGTGGACATTATCTCAAGAACCAGTCAAACTAAAATAATTGGGTTGGGTACAACTTAATAAACCTGAAACTGTAAAAATGAGAGACAACAGTCCACACATGGTCAAAGATCATTTAGTTTCCGCAGCCTTTCCAGCTTTGAGATCTACAGTTTTCAAATCCAATTTGCCTGATTTTCAAATCAATTCTTAAACAACACTGGATATTATGCAATGTGGTTATTGAGAAAAAAAGTATACTATATTACAACTTTCTCCTGCTGATTTGAGCATTTTCTCACAAGTCAAGGTAAAGGTGGCATGTTTTCTTTGTATCTCACTCACCTGTGTTGTGTTTGTGGCAGTTAGCAGAGAAGTATGGGAAAGTGTACAGCCTGAAACTCAGCGGCTCGTGGACGGTGGTGTTGAATGGCCTCAGCGTACTTCAAGAGGGCCTCAGTAAAGGAGACCTGTCTGATCGGCCAGACTTCCCACTCCATAATGATGTGTTGCCCGAGATGGGTAAAGACTTATTTATGACCACGTTGACTTAAGATTTTCGACTCCATCACTGATGGGCTGCAGCGATCTTTGTTGCTTTCACTGATGTGATCTGAATCCATAAATGTCAAAGACCGAGAAACGTGTAATTTTTCATTGGTAAATCGGAATGGACACTGACTTTATGAATGTGATGTTCTAGTGTTGCTAATGAACCAGAGTTTAGCCTGTCACTATATTCAATAATAAGTGCATGTTCATGACAAGTTAATCAAGTATTCCTCTAGAGTTTGATCAAATTTAAGATAAACTCACTGAGTTTTCCACTTTACATACAGACTGTTTTGTACTCACTGTGAACTCCTTTATATCCCAATCTGTTGTTATTAATCTAATTACATTTTTCTCATCAGGTATTGTTTTTTCTAATGGACATAAGTGGAAACAGCAGAGGCGATTTGCCCTCTTCACTCTCAAATACTTTGGCGTTGGCAAGAAATCCCTCGAATCCTCCATACTGGATGAAGTTATTTATATATCCAAAGAAATCGCTAATCATAAAGGTAAAGAATCTGATGCAGAAATATCTAACACTGGCTGTAACTGCTGTAATCTGAATACATAATGCTTCTTGCTCATCTGACAGCTCATTTTTCATTTTGATATGCTTGCCATGTGATCAACTGTCCAGGGAAACCCTTCAATCTTCATTTAATAATGAACAACGCCGTCTCCAACATCATCTGCTCCCTGGTTTTTGGTCATCGCTTTGAGTACGGTAATGAGAGGTTTCTGAAACTGTTGACGTTGTTGGACAAAGGGACCCAGATTGAAGGCTCCATTTGGGCACAGGTACTGCATTTCAAAGCTTTTGATGAAAGCTTCTTGCTTTGTACTGTACCTGATCAATATATCTGAATACTATCTTATCCTGATCAGTGTTCATTGATCTTTTGATGTCACAGATTAAATTGTTGCGAGGTATTACGCGTTGACATAAATGTGTCTTATTTACAGTCTTCCCATTGATATTGACAGCTGTACAACGCATTTCCTGTGCTGATGAGGCGTCTGCCGGGGCCACACCACACGCTTCAAAGTACATATGGTGAAATAATGGACTTAATGAAAGCAGAAATCAATAAGCACAAGGAAGACTGGAGCCCCTCTGAGCCCAGAGACTTCATTGACTGTTACCTGAATGAGATTCAGAAGGTGGGTGGACAAACGGCCACTGTTTTGATAAGACACTCATCTGTCAGTGTCATTTTTCAAGCAAACCTACCAGCCATTCCTCAGTCCCAGCTTCTCAATTTAAACTTCTGCTACTTTTCTTTGTCTTATTGTAAAATTAACATCTTTTGGTTTTGTACTGCTGATATTGCAGCCCTGATTTGTAAGGTTTTACTCATATTCCTGAGGAAAGACAAAGTATAACAAGACTATAAATTGGCTTTACGATCACTCAAATGGAAGTAACATTACTTTTATGACTCAGATCCATGTTCCCTGACTAACCATTGTGGTGGAAAAATGATTTAATATTGAGTGAGTCCTATGATACTGAAATTAAGAAACATTGAGAAAACAACCTTGTTTATAACTGGGGGTCCTAAAACCTTAAAGATTTATCTCACAAGACAAAACGGGCCAAAACACCGAGTGGTCTGACAACAGTCACACTGGAAATTTGCCATCACACCATTTGAATGTGAAAACACATTACAATACCAACCGATACCCCTCCAGTTTACGTTGTAATGGCCCCTTCTCCTTGCTCCCTTTACGACCCCTGGTCCAATTTGGTGTTGCGGATGGTGTGAACAAATGACAAGATTGTCTCTAGTTTAAGAATGTACTCAGAAAGTCAAATTAGTAAGTCATCTTGCAATAATGGCTGTCCTGTAATAAATACATTTTTGATAGTCAATTTCCACCCATGCCGATAGGTTCCACTATTAAAATATTCAAACAACAAGGCCAGTTGTTGGGTAATCATGTTTTGCATGTAAAGTTGACATTGAAATGTGCATCAATAGCAAATACATGACGGTCCCGTTGTGTTTAGTGTCACAGCTGTTCCAGTGAGTCAGCCTGCAAAATACCTCAATGGAACGGGGCCATAATTCATTTGATCAATTACACCTGTGTTAAGCTTCTATGACTTGTAGAAATGGCTGCTGTGAAAAGGACCAATATGACATGGTGTATTTTTAAAATGTTCAGCATCAGGACAAGAGGGACGATGAAGCAGATGCTGGTTTTAATGAGGACAATCTGGTAATGTGTGCCTTTGATCTGTTTGGGGCCGGCACTGAGACCACATCCACCACCCTGCGCTGGGCTTTGCTCTACATGGCAAAGTACCCCGAGATCCAGGGTAAGAGCTCACAGACGTGGACAAGAAGTCATTGGGAGTTTGCTTGGCAGAAACAAGTGCAAACCTGAATTGCACTCATTGAGTCCCAGACTCATTTATTGTTCCCTCCTCTGCTGTCCCGTTTCACAGCAAAGGTCCAGGCCGAGATAGACGGATTGATTGGACAGTCCAGACAGCCGTCCATGGAAGATCGTGCCAACCTGCCGTACACGGACGCTGTCATACACGAGGTCCAGAGGATGGGCAACATAGTTCCTCTCAGTCTGCCTCATCTTACCAACAGAGACGTTCAGCTGGGAGGCTACACAATCCCAAAGGTCTGTTCTCATACATAGTTTTTATGTCACATACAAGACCGTGTTGCATCTTTATGAGTTGCTTTTACAATTCCAATCACCAGGGAGTTACAATAATCCCCAATCTGACCTCGGTGCTGTTTGACAAGAATGAGTGGGAGACGCCCGACACCTTTAACCCAGGACACTTTCTGAACGAGGAGGGCAAGTTTGTGAAGCGAGCTGCTTTCATCCCTTTCTCTTCTGGTAAGTACCATTTCTTAAAAAAAAATTCTGTTTAGATTATTTTTTGGGGGTTTTGTATTGCCTTTATTATATACAGCTGGAGATAGACAGGAAAGAGGCAGAGCGAGGGGGCGACATGCAGCAAAAGGGCTGCTGCGGTAAAGACTCCGATGTTGTCCACCAGGTGAGCTACCAGGGCGTCCCCGATTGTCGGATGAATTGTTGTTGTGTCATTTTGATGCAGGCAAGCGACTGTGTCTCGGGGAGAACCTGGCCAGGATGGAGCTCTTCCTCTTCTTCACCTCCTTTATGCAGCGCTTCAGCTTCTCCATGCCTCTTGGTGTGAAGCCTGTGATGAAGCCCCGTTTTGGCATCACCCTTTCACCCATCCCCTATGAAATCTGTGCCACTTCACGCAAAGAGTGATACACCTCAAGCATTTGCACATTCTCCAAATATATTTCAGATTGTTCATTTTGAAATATTTTTGGCCACTTGGCAGAAAAGGTCGACAACAACCTAACACAGTGTCCCCTTAAAATGTTGTGGTTGATGTTTTGAGCAAACTGTTGCCTATTTACACTCTAATGTGTAACATTTTAGCATTTATTTGAAGTAGTGGCTCTGCCAACTGTAAGTCCAATATAGTCTCCCTTTAGGTCTGCTTTGGTCTCCAACAACTCTCAATAAACCATCTGGATCTTTAATGTGATAAATGTTTGACTTTTTTGTTTACAATCTAGTTGAGTTAGTTATGTCTGATTAAACAAGGAGCTTAAGTGGAGCGTAAAGGTAACAAGAAATGTCACTTGAAGGGTTGGGCTGAAAGACCTGTATTATGGTCTATCCATTTTTATCAACAGCATTTTTCACCATTTATCTGTGAAGAAAAACATCTTTGCCAACATCTGGAGCTCCTGAATCAAAGTATGTCACATCAAAGCCTTTTGCCTGCTGACACATTCAAGTTTAACAGGAAAGCAGTGCAAAGGTCATCAACCTGTGTGCTGGGTAAGAGGGCAGATGTCAGTACTACACAGCGATAAGAATATACTGCAGTTCAGTGACGTAAGTAGTAAAAATAGACGCCGAACTGCTTTTGTAAGTTTTTTAGTGAGATGAGCACGAGCTTCATCCTGTCATTCTGGTTTAAAATCAGATATTAACCCAAAAGACGTGTATGTTTGTGTGACACTTTATCTTTATTGGTAATATTCCCTAAAGTGAACTCTTGAGTACTGTAGGACCTTATGCTGACAGCCAATATTATCAGACAATCATTGACAAGAGTTAACAGACTGCGATTACACGATTGCGTACAAAGTGATTGAAAGATAATTGACAACTTATATATGGAGAGGCTTGCCCTCAGAGAAGCCACAAAAACCCTCTTCACTAATTCAGTTACATTTTACAGTTCACAGCTCGTCTCCTTTCAGCTCTTGTCTGTTGTCTGTTGGGTGATGTTTCCTCATGACGTGGAGCGTTTAAACAACATGGCTCATCTGCCCTTCCTCTCAGGACACTGGATTTTGTAGCCCACCCTGTAGGCCTGCAGGTACACACGGGCCTGGTTTGTCCTGAAACAAAACATTTATCATCATTGTTGGAATGCTGTTAAGCATTTCTTCCGTCCCCCCCCCCCCCCTGTTTCGTCGCAACGCTTCTTCTTAATTTTTTAAGCTACAGAAACCGTTCAAATATCAAAATGTTCAGCTCCGTCAGCTCATCTCTGCTATGACTTTTTCTATTTCTAACCTTTAAACTTTTTGAATTATTAAGCTTTTAGCAACTTTATTTTTGAATGGGATGTCTATGGAGAATATTTTCAAATCCTCTTAAACTTCTTCAACTTTCAAATCCTTCAACTTCCTCATACTTTCAGCTAAAGACACCATTTCAACTTTCAAATGTTGAGAAAACTCTGAACTATTGCCGCATAATTCAGCTTTCCGATATCTTTTAAACTTTTTGAACTGCAGCAATTTAACTTTTATGATTTTTCAGCCCTTTTCTGACTTTATAATGGGTGTGTATTGCGCAGCTTAGAGTGCGTGATGTCACCGCTAGAGTGAAGAGCAGCTTCAGATTCTTGTGAAAAAAACATTTGTGTTTTGCCACTGTGTCCACAATCTTCACTCTTCATGCATAATTTCTGGATGTAAAAGTAGCTAATATTGTCCTTGTCGTAGAAACATTACTGTGGAATCCCACAGATTTACACATTTGACACAGAAGCCATTAATTGAGAGGAAAACCAACTTTCTGCTCCATAGAGACCAATGTTAAATTTTGCTTCAAAAACATCTTCCACAGAACACGGTACCCCATTTCTAGATCGCCAGTTAAGCCACATTTTTTAAACTACAGACACAATTTTTACAGGATCTGTTCGTCAACTCAGCCTTCCTCTCAATTATTAATATCGGAGCAATAGGAGCTACGGTTATGGGAGTTTTGATGATTTGTTTGAGAGGTGTCTCCCTGTTTTATCTCCATGAAATGGCTGTGAAGGAATATTTCTGAAAACTGTTCGGGAGAAGAGTTTAAAGTGTTATCAAATCAATGTCAAATGAAACAGAGTCTTGATGATCAAAGATAGTCAATTTATTTGCTTGCAAGCAAAAACGAGAAACAGTTCTCAACAGACAGCAAAAGCAGAGTCTACTGAGGAGTGCCCTGACTTCATCTACATGAATGCTGCATTTATACCCACAGAGCAGAGAAACCAGCTGCTGAAACAGGCAATGTCTGGTGTATTTCCCTGCAACAATGAGGTTATATATGGCCTGCAATTGTCTTCTCCTGTGCTCTTTGATCTTTGTGGATGTTTTAGGGTCAGGTAGAGGTTTATGATACAGCTATGTGGACGTTTTCCTTGAAGGCATAGAGTTCTGTTTTGATAACCTGAAAGCGCTCAAAAGCCTGTTTACAAATCCCTTTGTCCCCAGTATGCCCCACAATAAACCCTGTTTTACAATCACACATCATCTCTTCTGTAGAGGGTCGTCCTTCAACTAAAGCTCATCAAAGGAATTAAGACCTCTGTGTGTCTTCGTCCTTAAAGACAGATGACAGCATAAGATAAACAAGACACCTGGGTAGAACTTTACTGGAATGTGATAAGAAACGCACTGTTTGGTGCTTGCAATGTAAAAGCTTACATTCTTTAACCCTAAAAATAAGACTATGACATATTTTCCCATTACATGGCTTCAGGCACACAGGTGTTCGCGATTGAGCCAGTAATTAGTGATGTTTATAAACACACAGACTCACAGACACACGCGCACATACACTCCTCTCCCTCTATCTCTCTGTGTGTGTGTCTCTCTGTGTGTCTCTCTCTCTCTCTCTGTGTGTGTGTCTCTCATACAGTCATTCAGGTCTTAGGACTCTTTAGAGGTCTTTCCACCGTCCTCCACCCCCCCCCCCCCCCCCCACACACACACACACACACGCCATTTTAAAATAAAAGCCCCACAGAATGAATCCTAACTGAAATGCTTGTGATGAAGCCTGTCATTTAATAACCTCTGTTTATGTGTGTCAAACATTATGATTATGTCTCCTCTCCCCCTCCCTCCCCCACCCAGTCCCACCCTTTCAAAATAGAAGCCTCATGGATTAACTGTATTGAAACATTAAACTCAAAATTTGGCTTTTTTGTTGAAAAAATGAATGCTCTTACTAATACTGCGACAACTACTACTGCTGCTAATATTTCCAGTATTACTACTACTACTGCTGCTACTACTTCTACCACAACTTTTGCTAATAAGATAAGATAAGATAAGATAATCCTTTATTAGTCCCTCAGTGGGGAAATTACAGGATTACAGCAGCATCGCTCACAAGTAATAAATGAAGATAAAAACAATCAAGTAGTATAAATAGACTAAACAGTACAGTAAACAGTAGTAAAAATGACAGTAGAGAAGAATACAAAATATACCAGTATGTACAGACGGAGTAAAAATGTGAAATGTAAGATAATACTTAAACGTATTGGATATTGCACGGGATTGACAGTAAGAAGACTATTAAATATACCAGTATATACAGGCGGCGGCAGAGTAAAATGTAAAATGTAAGATAATACTTAAATGTATTGGATATTGCACGGGATTGACAGTAAGAAGACTTTTAAATATACCAGTAAATACAGGCGGAGGCAGAGTAAAATGTAAGATAATACTTAAACGTATTGGATATTGCACAGGATTGACAGTAAAGAAGACTATTAAATATACCAGTAAATACAGACGGAGTAAAATGTAGTGTAAGGTAAATACTTAAACGTATTTGATATTGCACAGGATTGACAGTAAAGAAGACTATTAAATATACCAGTAAATACAGACAGAGTAAAATGTAAGTGTAAGGTAAATACTTAAACGTATTTGATATTGCACAGGATTGACAGTAAAGAAGACTATTACGTATACCAGTAAATACAGACGGAGTAGAATGTAAGTGTAAGGTAAATACTTAAACGTATTTGATATTGCACAGGATTGCACGGATTAGGTATTGCACCAGGTGAATGAATTAAGTGTTCAAGTGTTCATGTTCAGTCCAAATGTTCGTGTTCAAAGTGTTCAAAGTGTTAGTGGTCTCCCGAGAGTAGCTCGTTGTGCAGCCTGACAGCAGCGGGGAGGAAGGACTTGCGGTACCTCTCCCTCAGACACCAGGGATGAATCAGCCGGTGACTGAAGGAGCTGTGCAGAGCTGCCAGAGTGTCCTGCATGGGGTGGGAGGCGTGGCTCATCAGGGATGAGAGCTTCGCCATCATCCTCCTGTCTCCCACCACCTCCACAGTATCCAGTGGACACCCCAGCACGCTGCTGGCCTTCCTCACCAGTTTGTCCAGTCTCCTCCTGTCAGCTGCCGCGATGCTGCTGCTCCAGAAGACCACTCCATAGAAGATGGCTGATGCCACCACGGAGTCGAAGAAGGTCTTCAGGAGTGCTCCCTGCACCCCAAAAGACCTCAGTCTCCTCAGCAGAAAGAGTCTGCTCTGTCCTTTTTTATAAAGAGCGTGAGCGTGGTCAGTCCAGTCCAGTTTATTGTTCAAGTGAACACCCAGGTACTTATACGACTTCACGACCTCAATGTCCAGTCCCTGGATGCTCACCGGTGTCGGAGGAGGGCGTTTACCCCGGCGGAAGTCCACCACCAGCTCCTTGGTCTTGCTGGTGTTGATATGGAGGCGGTTCCGCTGGCACCATCCTAAAAAGTCCTGGTTTAGTTCCCTGTACTCTCTGTCATCATCTGCGGAGATGAGGCCGACGATTGCAGAGTCGTCAGAGAACTTTTGCAGGTGGCAGTTGGCAGAGTTGTGTTTGAAGTCCGAGGTGTAAATGGAGAAGAGGAATGGAGCCAGAACGGTTCCCTGTGGGGCCCCTGTGCTGCAGGACACCCGATCTGACTCACACCCCCGTATCCGCACATACTGTGGACGGTTGGTGAGGTAGTCCAGGATCCATGTAGTGAGGTGGTGGTCCACCCCGGTCTGCTCCAGCTTGTCCCTCAGAAGCAAAGGCTGGATGGTGTTGAAGGCACTGGAGAAGTCGTAGAACATGACTCTCACAGTGCTACCAGTCTTTTCCAGGTGAGAGAGGCATCTCTGCAGCAGGAAGATGACGGCGTCATCCACCCCGATGCCGGACTGGTAGGCAAACTGAAGAGGGTCCAGGGATGAACTCACCAGAGGGCGGAGATGGGCAAGTACCAGCCTCTCCATGGTCTTCATCAGGTGGGATGTCAACGCCACCGGCCTGTAGCTGTTGAGGTCCTTGGGCCGCGGGTTCTTTGGTACCGGTACCACGCAGGACGTCTTCCATAGCTGTGGTACTTTCCCCAGCCTCAAGCTCAAGTTGAATATGTGCTCCGCTATCCCGCACAGCTGGTCTGCGCAGGATTTGAGGAGCCTTGAGCTGATGCCGTCCGGACCCGTGGCCTTCCTCGCCTTGATCCTCCTCAGTTCCTTCCTCACCTGGTTGAGGGACACTCGGGGGGGTGGGGTGCTGTGTGTTGGAGTGGGGAGGTGTGGAGGGGAGCAGAGTGCTGTGGGAAGGGGGGAGGTGGAGGGGGAGGAGGGATAATAATCCACAGGGGATGCAGATGATGGGGGTTGCAGCAGCAGGGAGGTCTGGGTGGGGGGAGGGGTGGATGGCTGGTCAAACCTGTTGAAAAATAAGTTCAGCTCATTCACCCACTTTTGGTCCCCCTCAGGCTGTTGGTTGGGCCCCTTGAGCCCAGAAATCGCCTTGAGGCCCTTCCAGACCCCGACGGTGTTATTCTGCTGCAGCTGGTCCTCCATCTTCATCCTGTAGACATCTTTCCCCTCTCTGATCTTCATCCTCAGCTCCCTCTGCACAGTCCTCAGCTCCTCCTTGTTGCCAGATCTAAAAACCCTCTTCTTCTCCTTGAGGAGGGCCTTTATCTCCGGAGAGATCCAGGGTTTGCCATTTGAGAAACACCGTACAGTCCTGGTGGGTACGGTGTTCTCAACACAGAAGTTTATATAGTCCGTGATGCAGTCGGTGAGACCGTCGATGTCATCCCCATGGGCATCACTGAATACCTCCCACGCAGTTGTCTCAAAACAGTCCTTCAGAGCCTCCTCGGCTCCATCGGTCCATCGTCTAACTGTGCGGGTCACAGCTGGCTGTTTCTGTGCAAGAGTTGTGTACACAGGCAGGAGGTGCACCAGGTTGTGGTCAGATCTGCCCAGGGGAGGGAGAGGTGATGATATGTATGCCTCCTTGGTGTTGGCATAAAGAAGGTCCAGTGTTTTCTTGTCTCTGGTGTGGCATTTGACATACTGGGTGAATGTGGGCAGAGTGGAGGACGGAGGGGCATGATTAAAATCCCCAGAGAGAAGGAGGAGGGCATTGGGGTGTTGTGTCAGCAGCCTGCTTGTCGCCGAGTGGATGACGTCACAGGCCGCTTCGGCGTCAGCAGAGGGGGGGATATACGCAGCCAAGAAAATTCCCTGGGCAGATATTGTGGCCTCATGCTAACCGCTAACAGTTCAATGTCCGCTGTACAGATCTGCTCCTTAACAGTGATGTGCCCAGAGTTACACCATCTATCATTAACAAACACTGCCAGGCCTCCTCCCTTCCTCTTACCGCTCTCCGTTGTCCTCTCGGCCCGTATGATGCCCGTCCAGAGTAGCGTGTGTGTCCGGTGTTAGCTCGGTTAGCCACGTCTCTGTAAACACCATGATGCTCGACTCCCGGTATTCCCTCTGATGGCGAGTTAGCGCCGCTAGCTCGTCCATCTTGTTGGGCAGAGACCTCACGTTTCCCATGATGATGGAAGTGTTGAGGAGAAAAACTCTCGGAGTGAACAGATGGAGATCGAGGCAATTAGCTCAATTCAAAGCAATAAGGTTTATTTGTGACAGGAGTATTATGCCAGTCATTAAAGCGTGCACGCGGCCTAATCTCTGTTCAGGTGGAACAGGTAAAATGTACGAAAGACAGGAAAAGCATGAAAGGCATGAAAAGGCAAGAAAAGGCAAGAAAAGGCGCTAAACATCATTGCGCACAACATTATATAGTTTCTTCTTAGAGAAGTCTATTGGTGGAATATAAAGTGGGGGCGGCTCTGTCCTTTAAAGGTCAAAGGGCCCGACGGAGCACTGAGCATCATCACTCACACTGGCTCACGATTGGTCCTCCAGCGTTGCATCATCAGTGTGTATGCATGTTATTGGCACGAGACGCCGGAAAGGGTGCAAGTCTAGCTAAGACAAAGCCTCTGTGTGAATAGATGAGGGAGTTCTTCTCTGCTGGACTAGATAAGCGAGGAATGCCCTTGTTATGGCGGTTTTAAGCAAGCGTCTCCTTCCAGGGCCACAGTATCTGTTTCTATCGTACGAGCAGGCGCCAGAATGCCCTCCTCGGAGTATTTAACCCACTTACATGTGACCCCACAATTCCGCAATATAAGCATACAAGTAAAGCGCATATTATTTTACACAACAAATCCCCCTTTTCACACCTGCTAGGTGTGAACTACTTAGACCTGTGTGTCGTCATCTAACTGGGGGTTGTCAATGAAAGCAACTCTGGTTTCTCTTCCTCTTCCTCAGACTCCTCTCCATCCCGCTGGAGATCTGTAAGTACACTAGAGTGTGTTTAGTCATATCAACATCAATTCATCGCTTCAGTAATCTCCTCAAACATGGTATGAAAGTACAATCAAGATGAACCAAACACTTTTGTAGACCCCTCCTCTCTCCGCCAGCAGCACGTCTTGACCCCTCCACATATTGTTGCCCACCAAAATAGTACTGTTTCAAACCCCGCAGCAATTTGAGTTCCCCTCGGGACCCCAATGTCATCTATGTACACAGACTGACTGAAACTGCCAGATGGGCTGACCGTTGTGGTCGTGGTCTGTCTCTAGGAGGTTACGCAGGGAGGCAATATCCATAGTCAATGCATCGAATGACCTCACCAACTGTGCCAACGCATGAGTTCCACTCCACTGCTTCGCTTACCCCCACAGAACCACCAGGTGCCAGCCCTGGGCATCGTCCATATCCATCAGCTGTCTGTGTGACGTTCTATATCGTTTGCTGCATCGGGTGAGAAACAGGATGTCATTTTGTTTAATAAAGTGGCAACAGATAGTGTAGAGTGATACAATCGCCGCTACTAGACAGTCTGAGGAGGAGAAAACAATTTGTAAGGCACATCTGAAACCTGTTTGGTCAAATTCTGGTGTCATGTGGAACAGAATTGTTCCCAGCGTGTAATGTTCATTTGGTTGTATTTTTGTATTTATTGTCAATTTTATCTTCCCAATTTCCCACTATAATATTGGATTAATTATTATTGTTTCCGATTCTGATTCTGATTAAAGCAAAACAAAGTGAAGCAAAGCAAAACACTGATTCTGATTAAAGCAAAGCAAGTAAAGTAAAGCAAAACACAGTTCCCCTTATCCCACATAGCCCTGTCTGTCTGGAGTTATCAATTTCCGCGATGTTAGGTCAACCACTGAGCTCTTTTGTTTCTTACAGACACCACTAACCCCTCTGAGCGTGTTAGTATCTTCACTGGTCAGACAAATGGCCCCAGAGGCTGCAAATCCCTGTTCTTCCAGACTCACCCAGAGGGAACAGGTGTCCCAAGATTAAGAGTTACCAGTGCCACTATTCTGTTATTTTCTTTCTCTGCTATGTGGACAGCTGTTGGTGTGCTGATGTGCTGAGGAGAACTTGAAACTATTATGATCCTCCCTAGTGGAAGAGACAACAATTTATTTTCTTTTTTAACATTTTTCTGTATTTTCTCCCATTATGTTCATCTTGTCCAACAAATGATTTAGGCTCGGCAAGATATGTGTTCTCAATTTTTTAGTTAATTGTACCATTAGTTATTTCAATTAACCCTGCTGACTGTGGGTGATAAGAGCAATGATATTTCATGTCTTTTCCAAATACCTCAGCCAAATGTTTTATTACTTTGTTTACAAAATGTATATCATTATCACAATAATTTATTTCTGGTATTTCAAAATGTTCTTTATCTTTAGTCTAAGCTTTTGCTTCCATAATAACATCTCGATCAATTTAAAGTATCTGTCAATTATTGTCAAACAATATTTCTTCTCTGCATATTAGTTTAGTTCAATGAAATCCATGCAAATATGTTGAAATGGATTATATTTTGCACATGCTAGACCCAAAACAAATTATTATTTTTTTTTTTTAAAACCATATGCTTCAAAGACCCTCTTTATCATAGATACCTTCCCACCTGTTGAGACATGGTCCAAGCCATGGCTCAAAAGAGCCGTACATCTATATAAGGTCTTAGGTAATGTTAGTTTTGCCCTCAGGTCATTCCCAGAAAGTTTGTCTATTTTGCAGTTTTGTTTTATCCAATAGGTTTTTATTCTTGCTCTGCTCTCGTGATCTAAATGTTGCATTTCAAAAGAAAATTTGGTATCAATTCTCTATGTATAATAGGTTTGTTAGTTAATGTCACCATCTCTCTATTTTCCCACTGCTGAGCAAACACATGTAAGCATGAGTATGCACAGTTACTATCTGTATAGATAGCGATGACCTTGTCTTTTCTCAGTTTGCCTTCTGTGAGAGTAATTCGTTCTGCAGCTTTGTGCTGAAAAAATGTTTGAGACTCTAATTTTAACACTTTATTATTTGTCACTACTGCATATCCCGTTGCATTTTTTACCATCTAATTTCTTCTTACACGAGTCATCAACAAACAGTCACATCTGCATCTTCAAATGGAATGTAAAACCCCCTCTATAGTCTACTGTACGTGTAAATTACTTATCATAATTTGGCAATCCCAATACTGATGGACTTAACAACATCTTATTTAATACCATTAAAGCTTCGTTTGCTTCAAGAGTCCAGCACAATCTGTTGTGTGCTGCCCTACGTTTATCATAAATCAATTTTGATAAAGGTTTAGCTAATTCAGCATAATTAGGAACCCAACTTTTACAGAAATTAGTCATTGTTACTAATTTGTCTTTTTGTTTACTTTGAGAATGGCTTCTTTTTCTTTTGTATCAGCCATTCGTAGATAAATCATAACCCAAATATATCACTTTTTCTTTCCAAAGCTGGAGTTTGTTCTTGCTTACTTTATGATCATGTTCATCCATATAAAGTAAGATTCTTCCCCTGGTGGGTCGAATTTAGCTATTTTAGTTGCATTTAATTGTTGTCAAAGCCTCTTTCTCTGCAGAGGAGAGAGAAATGTCTCCCTTAGTTTGTTTAAATTTAAATAAGAGCACGGCCTTTGCTGTGACCGTGTCCTAGGTTATCAACACTGCAGTAATAATTTGGTGAGTTAGAAACCTTTTGCACACAACAGTCAATCATTTATTCAAACCACTTTCATTCTCTTAATGGTACCGATAGATATTCTGTTTGTACCTGCTCCAAAATCACCCAAAAAATACCTCTTCACACCCGTCAATAGCTCTAACCCCACAATTTTATTTGATATAGTTCTAATATTTCTATCTATTATTCTTTACCGTCAGTTTGTGTCTGGGCATCAGTGTGTGCGTGTTTTTACCAGACCTGCATCCGTTGAGTGTGGTGTCCAGACGTCCCCCTTTTCCGATGTCCTCCCCATGTCCACTCTCTCTCTCTGGTCCTGCAATCACGCAGGTGAAGCAGAGGGTGGGGGAACATTCGGAGGGGCCGCCTCCCTCACACCACCTCACTAAGGTGTACGCTTGGATACAAATCAGGAGAATTAGTCACGTTATGTTCACATTCTTTGTCATTTTCTTGTTTTCTGTCATTGTCTTGTAGTCGTAGCAGTCATTGTCTTTTGTCTTCCCTTTTTCGCTCTTGCGCCTCTGATAACCACATTTTTGCTTTGGTTAAAACCTCTTTTCTTTCCTCTTTGCTAGTATTAGCCCATTTTTCTCAAAAGTCTTAATTATCATTATCTTTACTTTATAGGGAAGAAATTGAGTAGGCCTAACTCTTTTAGCTTCCTATAGATTTTAGTATAAAAGAATACCGCTCCCTTAGTTCTGATTTCCCAAAGTAAATGATTCTCACCAGTCTGGTTCACTAAAAAAAAAGAAAAGGATCTCGTCACTCCATTCCCTTAAGCACAATCCTGGCCTCTCAATTTACCAAAGGATTCTCGTGTGAGAATCTGGCGGAGGACTTTGTCAAGAGTCCTGGACTCCCCGTGCACGGTTTCAGGTTCAAAGCTGAAGAGAAGTGGAGGTATTGCGATCCGGCTAAAAACTTCACTCGAGACTGGTGTCAGAAATCATGAATCATTTAAACGCATACTAATTAGTCATTTCGATTTTCCCAACATTCCCACCTGTTTACACTATCAGTATAAATTCTAATAAAGTCAATGAATAAATGAATAAATCAATGAATCAATAAGTCAAGAAATGAATAAAGTAGAAATGAAGAAATGAATAAAGGTAGAAACGAAGAAATGTCCAATCTAACTACTTAATAAGGGAAAGCATAAAAACAAAAAGAAACCCCAGATGTGAGCCCCAGCCACATCTCCTGCTGCCCTTCCGACCTTGACCGAGACTCCCACTGTTCCTCCCTAATATCTGTCTCACTCCCTTCGGCTGCACCTGTTTCGTTATCTACAGTTTCACTCCCTTTTTCAGTCTCACTGCCTGTGGTTTTTTCGTTCCAAACTTTTTTTACGGTCCCTAACCTCCACAACTTCCAATAAGTCTGTAATACGGCTAACACTATCAGTAAAACTTGACATACATATTAACTAGTGTTTGTGTTTCTGTGTTGAATGCAATTCTGGTGTCTTATGCGCTCCACTGACCGTCAAAAACTGAGAATACACAGACCCGATGGAAAGATTCTAACTCCAATCGTTCTGTGCTCTAACAATCACATGTACTGACAATCACATGTACGCTTCACTCATTCATCCATCAATCGATGTCTCCATCCACACGATGCCGGCACTGCGTCACTCGGAGTCAAACCACTTAAGGTGGATCTTTATTTTACAGAAACCGCTACACACGAACCCGGTCCCGAAGGAAGTGGATGTGGCCAGGAGACATTCACACGGCACGCAATCAACCACACACCGCCGTGATTCCACAAATACTCAGCCAGAAACCACGTCTGGGATCGTTGCCAATCACTGTTTTACACTGACTGCCTTGTGCGAACACGGCCCCGAAGGGAGTGGTGACATTTTGTGCTAAAATAGAATCGATGTCTCCCAGAGATCATCTACGCTGCACTCAAACCTCTACACTGCCACGTCTGTGACCCAGCACCCAAACCAACTATGGACCTTCGTTTTCTAGGGTGCGTCTCACACGATCGTGGTCCCGAAGGAAATACCGTTATAATTGTGCAGTCTTCACTTATACACCTTTCACATCAGCGTACTTCAACCATTGCTATATACTTGATCCAAACTTCAGTTTGTTACGTCGCATAAATCAACCATGTGGCCCGGAATTTGGTCTCGTCAAACCGTCATTGATCAGTGCATCGCAACTCGCGCTACGATGACGTAATCGCAGAACAGTTATAGGGACCTACACGGTGAACACAATATTAACTTATCCAATTTCACAATCCTCAGTTTCTGTCAGATCCACACACGCACATGTACATTCTATGCTAAAAAACCCCCACTGCTAGGCATAACAATCCCGTCACAATGTTACGTGGTTTATCATTATCAATTTAATCAATGCAATTCCATACTCACCCTCCGTACTCCTGATCAATTCAATTTAGTACCTACAGCCAATCTGCAGAATTCATTTAAATAGGTTTCTGCTCACCTTTTGAGTTCAGCGCCGTTTGATCAGTTTCCCGAGGTGAGAAGAATAGCTCCGGTCGGCAGCCGGACTCCCAGCCTCCCGGGAAAACGCCCTTTTTTCTTTCTGTGGACAGAAGAGAAATCCATCACTCGATGAGAAACTCCTTTTCAGATCGTTACAACCATCCACTTGCTACCAATTGTTGAGGAGAAAAACTCTCGGAGTGAACAGATGGAGATCGAGGCAATTAGCTCAATTCAAAGCAATAAGGTTTATTTGTGACAGGAGTATTATGCCAGGCATTAAAGCGTGCACGCGGCCTAATCTCTGTTCAGGTGGAACAGGTAAAATGTACGAAAGACAGGAAAAGCATGAAAGGCATGAAAAGGCAAGAAAAGGCAAGAAAAGGCGCTAAACATCATTGCGCACAACATTATATAGTTTCTTCTTAGAGAAGTCTATTGGTGGAATATAAAGTGGGGGCGGCTCTGTCCTTTAAAGGTCAAAGGGCCCGACGGAGCACTGAGCATCATCACTCACACTGGCTCACGATTGGTCCTCCAGCGTTGCATCATCAGTGTGTATGCATGTTATTGGCACGAGACGCCGGAAAGGGTGCAAGTCTAGCTAAGACAAAGCCTCTGTGTGAATAGATGAGGGAGTTCTTCTCTGCTGGACTAGATAAGCGAGGAATGCCCTTGTTATGGCGGTTTTAAGCAAGCGTCTCCTTCCAGGGCCACAGTATCTGTTTCTATCGTACGAGCAGGCGCCAGAATGCCCTCCTCGGAGTATTTAACCCACTTACATGTGACCCCACAATTCCGCAATATAAGCATACAAGTAAAGCGCATATTATTTTACACAACAGAAGGGAGAACGGGTGTGTAGCGTCTTCTCCTGGCGCGACGCTCTGCCCCCGCTCGGCATCCCCGTTTCTTCCTCCTCAACTCGCGGGGAACAGTGGGTCTCTCGGCGGTTAGCACCGCCGCGTCCCGGAATGCTAACAGCTGGTCCCTATCGTAAACAACAAGTCCATGGCTGCACGCTGGGTCCCCAGACACAGAGGTGAAAATAGCGATAAACAGCAGGTAGACCACGACAAGCTCGACGTGTCTAGCTGCCATAATGCACCGATTAAGAACGGTAGCTAGTGTAAGAAAAAAAGAAGCGAAAGAAGTACAAAAAATAACATAATATAAGAAAAACTTTAAGTAGTGAGCCGGAGCTGCTGTAACAGGCAGCCACTCGCGCGGCGCCGGAACCGGAAGGGTTTATAGTTATATAGTTATATTACTAGTGCTATTACTGCTACTTACTAGCTATTAATTACTACTATTAATTACTGCTAGACTATATCGACTGCTACCTGAAGGAGATTCAGATGGTGATTGGCACTAGACGATGCTTTGTTTTTCTTATTCTGTTTCTCATGAAGTTCCTGTGAACATCATATCTGCTTGTCTACATCTACATCAGAACTTTCCGCTGTTAATGTGTTGTACTGACACAATGTTTAATTGTGACATCACTCCTGTCTATGTGTTGAAATGTGCAAATAAGCCCTTTTGCCATGGCCTCTGCCTTACATGTTTTATCTCCAACAGCATTCACTTCTTTTAATCAAACAAAGCCAAGCCTTTTTCAAGATGCAAAGTCCAGTACACATTAAAAGCTTTTAGTTTACCATAATAAAATACTGTAACCCTGGCTGCAAAAGTTCTGACAACAACATAGTTATTCAAAATAATTGAACAGTATATTTTAACACAGCGGTTCCCAAACTTTTTAGGCCACGCACCCCCTTCTACATCCCGACCGGGTTCACGCACCCCCAATCCCCCCCCACCTTAAAAGCAAAAAAAAGCAACAGAGCCTTATAGCCGCATACAAATCGGACCAATGAGCGAACAGTTTGCTCGCGCGTGGCGTTTGTTTACAAGATAAAAAACACGAAAAAGACAAAAAAACTTCCTGCACCGTGCCTTCCAAAAGGTAACAGATGTACACCAGAAGATTGGCCAGATCTGTAGACTCGTCTACTTGCAGAGAGTAAAACTCACTCTTCTTCACACGACCGACTAATGTAGCCAGGATGTCTTCGGACAAAGCATCGATGCAACCACTGTTGTTGGACGCGGGATCACGTCCAACTTTTTTGCTTCTCTCTCTCCAATCATACATTCCACCATCTCTTTAACATTTTTTTCCCTCTCCACCACCGCCTCTCCTTCTCCCTATTACGCGGTCAGAATACTACCACAACACGCCGCCTGTCTCTGGCAGAAATGCGCTCATCCACGCACGGGAACAACACCGAGTTGTAATATATACCTCCACAACACCCCGTCACTCTCGGCTCATACCTCCCCAGCAACGAGGCACATCACCCGGTCACAATACCTCCAGAATATCCCCCGGGTGAAATCCGGGACTTGGTTTTATGGTTCCGAGTGGCGGGCGCTCACCCGTTGGCGCCGGGACGCGAGGTCTCCAGCCGCCCCCGCCGCGAGGCACCCGATCGTCGGGTCTGTCAGCCCTCGGAAAAGGCCGCGGGTCAACAACTCGTGGGTGGCGGGGTAGAGGCGATGCAGATCACAGAAAAATAATGAAGACTAGAGTAGCCTATGGCAAAGATATGTTGATGAGAAACGTATTTGTAATACGTCAAACACAAATGTAATCAGGGAGAAAATACTTTCGTGGTCGAACGTAATTGAGAATGCATTTTAGTTTTGGGGGAACGTAATTTTCAGGAGACAGGACTGCACCAAGAGACCACCATTACATTTTTCCTCTCGCGCACCCCCTAGAGGCAGCTCGCGCACCCCACACTTTGGGAAACCCTGTTTTAACACATTTGTATTTAACACATTTGTATATATTCTCAGAGTAAGGGGCAGGCTGACGACACTTTTGATGAGGAAAACCTGGTTGCTTGTGTCAAGGATCTGTTTGTGGCTGGATCTGAGACCACTTCCACCACCCTGCGCTGGGCTTTCCTCTTCATGGTAAAGTACCCAGAGATCCAGGGTAAGAGCACCGACCAAATCACTGAAGCTCTTTGTTCCCACTCGCAAATGGTTAACACATTCATTGGTGGTCATTTTGTAAGTGTAGAATAGATGCATAATGCCACGACTTTTATTTCCAAGGTGACAAATAGGGTGAAATCACCAGTGCCCTACACATTCATGTCTAATTCTGTGCAACAAACAACAGGAACACAAATCTATTCACTAATGTGGTGTCACTTCATCTTTCCATGAGTTTGCAGCCTGTTGATAAAACATTTACTACTATTAAATACTGTAACTTTTTTTCTTTTCCCCTCCTGTTTCACAGCAAAGGTCCAGGCCGAGATAGACAGAGTGATTGGACAGTCCAGACAGCCGTCCATGGAAGATCGTATCAACCTGCCTTACACGGACGCTGTCATACACGAGGTCCAGAGGATGGGCAACATAGTTCCTCTCAGTCTGCCTCATGTTACCAACAAGGATATCCAGCTGGGAGGCTACACAATCCCAAAGGTCAGTTCTCATATACAATTTTTATGTCACATACATGACCGTGTTGCATCATTATGAGTTGCTTTTACAATTCCAATCACCAGGGAGTTACAATAATCCCCAATCTGACCTCGGTGCTGTTTGACAAGAATGAGTGGGAGACGCCCAACACCTTTAACCCAGGACACTTTCTGAACGAGGAGGGCAAGTTTGTGAAGCGAGCTGCTTTCATCCTTTTCTCTGCTGGTGAGGAACAACACAACCACTTGTATTATTGGTGTCTTCACTTCTTTATACAGGAGCTTGTCCCAGCATACACTGGGACCCTACGGTGTTCCTCACATAATGACATCATTATAACATCATTACGTAAAGCTAGGGTGGGTAATGTTTTAAGGAACATGTATTGTTATAATGTTTTTGTGAACCACTAGACCTAAAATTAGGACCACATTTATGACAGTTACCACAACGCTTAAAAGTTCTACTTCCTTGCCTTATGAGAATGACTGCTACTGTTGACGTGAATTAGTTTGATTAAGTGGCCAAAACTCTGTGTCACAGAACTTTTCAGTTAGTTTGTTTTCCTGTCTCAGGTAAGCGGTTGTGTCTCGGGGAGAACTTGGCCAGAATGGAGCTTTTCCTCTTCTTCACCTCTCTGATGCAGCACTTCAACTTCTCCATACCTGCTGGGGTGAAGCCTGTGATGGACTTTCGCTTTGGCGTCACTATGGCACCAGTTCCATATGAAATCTGCGTAACATCCCGCTGACTTAAAAAAATGTTGAAGCAATATCTTTTTTTTCTGTCTTCACCACTCAGGGTTACAGTCACTGTGACCGGGTTCGTTGAATATATCAAACTGATATTTGGCTTATAGATGACATGTCATTAGGTCCACTGCAGATATCTCTTTCGGTCTACAAAACTCTGATGTAGATGGTTAATTTACACTTTTTTTTGTTTAATTGCATTCTATTTTAATTAATTAAGTCTCTTTTGAATTTCCGAATACTTGCAGCAATTTAATAAACACCTACTTTATTCAAATATTTGTATTGCTTTCTTTCATTTGAGGGTAATGTGATACATCTTTAAAAACATTTTGGATTTCCAACACCTGCCCAAGAGGATATGGAGGTCAATATCTACAGAACATACCTTTTTATTTTACGTTGAGACCTATTTAATTATGTGTTAAGAGAGTAAGGCAATCATTTTGTAAAAGCTAAGGTGTTGGAGGAAGAGTTTTTAGCTTTAAGATGAGACGGCAACTTTATCAGCAGCATGCATCTAATGTGTATGTGCTCATAAATAACTTTACATTAAATGTTTTGGTATTGAGACAATTATAGAATATAATTCTAAGGGTAGAGCTTATAATTAAGAATATCACTGTAGTCGTGCGAAAACCTTGTAATTCATCTGTAAGTAGGATATAAAATATAGAATTAAATAACTGTTCTAAGCCAACACAACTTGTAGCCTACTCAATAAAGGCCACCTGTGATGTTTTTAAGAAAAACGTTGCTAAAATTGATGACGTTCCTGTTCTTGGAAAGTGTTTATTTTGGAGGTACAAGTGTTCCAGGAAACAGCCAATCACAGCCCAGTCGTAAACCCCGCTGTACTGTTTACCACGGTGTTTAGATAAGAGGTGTAGCCCACGCACTGCCGCTGTGACATTATTGGAAGCGAACACAAAACTGCAACCAGTGTATCCTGAGTCAGCCGGTCGCAATGGATCAACTCTCTCGTGTTTCCGCCGCGTGGCTGTGGCTGGACGGCCGCAGCCTGCTCCTCTTCACGCTGGTGCTCCTGTTGACCGCAGAGTATTTAAGGGTCCGTCGGCCCAGCAGCTTTCCTCCGGGACCCTGGGCGTTTCCTCTCGTGGGCAACATGTTCTCCTTTGACCGGAGCAATGTCCATGGAGACATGACTAAGGTGAGACTGAGATAATGCATCCATTTGTCGTCAGATTGAGGGAAATAAATTACCTTACAAAATAAGTAAGAGTTTGAAACTCAACGTACTGTATGATGATCCTATTATATTAAACTACACAAACAGTAGTCTATCTGAACTTGTTTAAATTAGCTGCACCTTGACCAACTAAAACAGTAAAACTATTTAGATTCTTCTTTTCGTTTCACTGAAGCGTGATGGTTATATGACAGTTTCCCATTTCTTTACACAGTCCTTTGCATTTTCATTGAACACTGCAAGGTCTTTTGAGTTGCAAGGGTTGGGTAGTAGTATGGTCTGCTTCTCCACATTCACATGTGGTTGGGCCAGCCTTGTAGCCCCATCTGACCAGAGCAGCTTTTGATCGTCCCGTTCTTGTTCTGAGGCGGTTTAGTGTTTTCCATTGAGCCCATGGTGCTTCTGGGCCAGGGGGAAGGTTTTCAGTGGGCGGTAATTCCATGACAGTTGGAGGAGGGTCATTCTCAAGCTTTTCCCTCCAGAGTTGGAGTCTGGTTTCTTCCCGAGACTTTATTAGGGGCTGGACATGGCTGAGAAAGCTTCTTCTTGATTTTAGCCGTTGGGCCGGAGGGTGACATCCATGGAGGAGATGGCGTTCATCGCTAGTAGATTTTGTTTTCTCGACTCGGCTGGCAACTTCCCGTCTAATATCAGCAGGGGCAATGCCAGCGAGGAGGTGAAGGTTGCTTGTGTTGGTGGGTTTCAAGCAGCCAGTGATCAGGCGGCAGGTGTTGTTTAGTGCTGGGTCAAGTTTCTTGGCATGGGTTGACCTCTCCCAAACTGGACATGCATATTCCGCAGAGCAATAGCACAGGGCCAGAGCAGTAGATCTTAATGTGTGTGCTGTGGCTCCCCATTTGGAGTTGGTCAGTTTCCGTAGGATGTTGTTTCGGGAACCGACTTTGGATTTTGTGTTGTTGATGTGCTCCTTAAAGGAGAGAGTACGGTCCAGGGTTACTCCAAGGTAGACAGGGTGGGTACAGTGCTCATGTGGTGTTCCAGACCATTTGATGTTAAGTGGCCAGTTGGCTTCACCGTTCCTGAGATGGAAGGAGCAGACTTGGGTCTTTGCAGGGTTGGCATGTAGGTGGTTGCGCTCGTAATAGACTAGTAGCTCCTCTAGAGCTGTGGTGAGGTTTAATTCTACTTCTTCGAACGAGTTCTCTTGGGATGTTACACAGAGATCGTCTGCATAGATGAAACGCTCAGTGTTCTGGTCCATTGGCTGGTCGTTGGTGTAGATGTTATACAGTAGTGGGGCCAGCACACTACCTTGAGGTAGGCCATTCCGTTGTTGTCGCCAGCGACTCTGCTTGTTATTCAGGACAACAAAGAAGCGCCTGTCTTTCAGAAGGGCTCCAATGAGGTCTGTGAGTGCCAGGTCTTTTGTCAACTCCAAGATCTTTTTTAGGAGGAGGCGGTGGTTCACAGTGTCATATGCGGCAGACAGATCAACAAAGACAGCTCCTGTTGCCAGTCCTTTCTGGAATCCGTCCTCGATGTGTTGAGTGAGGTTCAGGAGTTGGCTTGTTGTAGATTTGCCAGGTCGGAATCCGGCTTGTTGAGGTATGATGGCTGGTTCAGCAACAGGGGCAAGTCTGTTGAGGATCAAGCGCTCAAACAGCTTGTAGAGGTGGCATAGCAGAGAGATTGGCGGAAGCTCTTTGCATGCGTTGGGTCTTTGCCTGGTTTGAGAAGGGCAATAATCCTGGTTTTCCTCCAGATTTTTGGGATGTTTTTTGTCAGCATGCACTTATTCATCAGCTCGAGGGTCCATTTCCTCATCAGAGGTCCAAAATGCTTGATCTCTTCAGTGAAAATGTTATCCAGTCCGATGGCTTTGCCAGTTTTTAGGGTGTTGATGCTGATATTGAGCTCTTCAGGGGAAAATGGCTTGGTCAGTCCCATGGTTTGGGAGTGCTTTACTCGATCTATCTTTGGTCTTGGCTGTTTAGTGGTGGGTTTTCCATTGAGCAGCAGCTGGTGCGCAACTTGGTTGGCAGTGGTCGTATACTGTTGCCGAGCTGTGGTTGATGGATCGTTGCTGATTTTTCGGATGAGGCTCCATGCCTTTTTGCTATTCTTTGCCATATCAGTTGTCTCCAGCAGGTTTTTCCACTTCAGCTGGCGGCATTCTGAAATGGAGGTCATGAGTCTCTCACCTACTTCGGTGGTAGTTTCAGCAAAGGGGTCAGATTCATAGAGCTGTTTGTATCGCTCGTACAGTTCGGTACTTGTAGCGTCAAGGCCAGGGATGTATTGAGTGCGGCATCCTCTTGGGATGTTCTTGCGGGCTGCTTCATGCACAAGCTTAGTGAGTTTGTCATAGTTCCTGGGGTCTGCTGGGAGATGGGCAATCTTCCTTTCAAGATGTTCTTGGAAGCCAGGCCAGTTCGCTTTTCCAAAGTTGAATCTTCTTCGGAATGGAACAGTGGCTGGGGTTATTGCAGCGTTGACTGTGATGCCAATGGGACGGTGTTGGATCCTTGGCAGTGGCTCCAAGACCAGCTTTTTGCTTAATCCGGCGATGTTGTGGCTGACAAACACAATATCAGGGTTGTAACCTGCTCTCCATCGTCCGCTGTTGAAGGACTTTGGTTGTTTTGCGTCGTGGTTCAGATTAAGCTGGCAGTTTTCAGCCCACATTTCTACAGCATCTCCATCTGCATTGTTGTTGGAGTATCCCCATTGCGTGCTGTGGCTATTGAAATCTCCTATCACAATCTTCGGTTTTCCGGATGGTGGTATTTCAGGCATCTCCATAGGTATGGGGGGCGGTTTGTAGACTGAGGTGACGGTAACTCCTCTGAGCTCAGTGGTTAGGACTTCAATGTTGTTTTCATCGCTCTTTGATGTTGATTCGGCAATTGTCCCATTTTTTGCGAGCATGATGCTGCCATATTTCTTATGTGGTCTTTCTATGAGGGTGGTCATACCTTCCACACAGGGGCGATGGTTTTTTGGTCCGCGGTGAGTTTCCTGTAGGCAGAGAATATCGCACTGGTATTCTTTGCAGAGTTTTGCAACAAGTTCTTCTTTAGTTGTAGACAGTCCTTCAACATTGAGAGATATGATGGTCAATGCTGGCCTTGGAGGTGGGCATTGGCCTCTCTTCCTGCTCCGGACTGGAGGGCTGCTGCCGTCTATTTAGATAATGCACCAGTAATACTTATATGATATATAACGCTCACAGGGAGGCGTTTCTGCTTCATGAGAACTTTTTCTTTTGACACCTTATGTATATTTTGCGAATAGAACTTCTACATAAGTGACATTGCGGGACAAAGCAGGACTTTTACTTGTAAAGTACTTTCATAATATCGCAGTATTGCTGCTTTTAAGAATTTAAATAGGATAGAAGATGTGGACATTATCTCAAGAACCAGTCAAACTAAAATAATTGGGTTGGGTACAACTTAATAAACCTGAAACTGTAAAAATGAGAGACAACAGTCCACACATGGTCAAAGATCATTTAGTTTCCGCAGCCTTTCCAGCTTTGAGATCTACAGTTTTCAAATTAAACAACACTGGATATTATGCAATGTGGTTGTTGAGAAAAAAAGTATACTAATATATGTTACAACTTTCTCCTGCTATTTTGAGCATTTTCTCACAACTCAAGGTAAAGGTGGCATGTTTTCTCACTCACCTGTGTTGTGTTTGTGGCAGTTAGCAGAGAAGTATGGGAAAGTGTACAGCCTGAAACTCAGCGGCTCGTGGACGGTGGTGTTGAATGGCCTCAGCGTACTTCAAGAGGGCCTCAGTAAAGGAGACCTGTCTGATCGGCCAGAATTCCCACTCCATACTGATGTGTTGCCCAACTTGGGTAAAGACTTATTTATGACCACGTTGACTTAAGATTTTCAACTCCATCACTGATGGGCTGCAGCGATCTTTGTTGCTTTCACTGATGTGATCTGAATCCATAAATGTCAAAGACATTGAATGTGATGTTCTAGTGTTGCTAATGAACCAGAGTTTAGCCTGTCACTATATTCAATAATAAGTGCATGTTCATGACAAGTTAATCAAGTATTCCTCTAGAGTTTGATCAAATTTAAGATAAACTCACTGAGTTTCCACTTTACATACAGACTGTTTTGTACTCACTGTGAACTCCTTTATATCCCAATCTGTTGTTGTTAATCTAATTACATTTTTCTCATCAGGTATTATTAATTCTAATGGACATAAGTGGAAACAGCAGAGGCGATTTGCCCTCTTCACTCTCAAATACTTTGGCGTTGGCAAGAAATCCCTCGAATCCTCCATACTGGATGAAGTTATTTATATATCCAAAGAAATCGCAAATCATAAAGGTAAAGAATCTGATGCAGAAATATCTAACACTGGCTGTAACTGCTGTAATCTGAATACATAATGCTTCTTGCTCATCGGACAGCTCATTTTTCATTTTGATATGTTTGCCATGTGATCAACTGTCCAGGGAAACCCTTCAATCTTCATTTAATAATGAACAACGCCGTCTCCAACATCATCTGCTCCCTGGTTTTTGGTCATCGCTTTGAGTACGGTAATGAGAAGTTTCTGAAACTGTTGACGTTATTGGACAAAGGGGCCCCGATTGAAGGCTCCATTTGGGCACAGGTACTGCATTTCAAAGCTTTTGATGAAAGCTTCTTGCTTTGTACTGTACCTGATCAATATATCTGAATACTATCTTATCCTGATCAGTGTTCATTGATCTTTTGATGTCACAGATTAAATTGTTGCGAGGTATTACGCGTTGACATAAATGTGTCTTATTTACAGTCTTCCCATTGATATTGACAGCTGTACAACCAATTTCCTGTGCTGATGAGGCGTCTGCCGGGGCCACACCACACGCTTCAAAGTATATATGGTGAAATAATGGGCTTGATGAAAGCAGAAATCAATAAGCACAAGGAAGACTGGAACCCCTCTGAGCCCAGAGACTTCATTGACTGTTACTTGAATGAGATTCAGAAGGTGGGTGGACAAATGGCCACTGTTTTGATAAGACACTCATCTGTCATTTTTCAAGCAAACCTACCAGCCATTCCTCAGTCCCTGCTTCTCAATTTAAACTTCTGCTACTTGTCTTACATGATTGTAAAATCTTTTGGTTTTGTACTGCTGATATTGCAGCCCTGATTTGTAAGGTTTTGCTCATATTCCTGAGGAAAGACAAAGAAAGACTGTAAATTGGCTTTAATATCACTCAAATCGAAGTAACATTCATTTTATGACTCAGATCCACGTTCCCTGACTAACCATTGTGGTGGAAAAAATGATTTAATATTGAGTGAGTCCTATGATACTGAAATTAAGAAACATTGAGAAAACAACCTTGTTTATAACTGGGGGTCCTAAAACCTTAAAGATTTATCTCACAAAACGACAAAACAGGCCAAAACACTGAGTGTGACTGTGGAAATTTGCCATCACACCATTTTAATGTGAAAACACATTACAATACCAACCGATACCCCTCCAGTTTACGTTGTAATGGCCCCTTCTCCTTGCTCCCTTTACGACCCCTGGTCCAATTTGGTGTTGCGGATGGTGTGAACAAATGACAAGATTGTCTCTAGTTTAAGAATGTACTCAGAAAGTCAAATGAATAAGTCATCGTGCAATAATGGCTGTCCTGTAATAAATACATTTTTGAAAATCAATTTCCACCCATGCCGATAGGTTCCACTATTAAAATATTCAAACAACAAGGCCAGTCGTTTGGCAATCATGTTTTGCATGTAAAGTTGACATTAAAATGTGCATCAATAGCAAATACATGATGGTCCCGTTGTGTTTAGTGTCACAGCTGTTCCAGTGAGTCAGCCTGCAAAATACCTCAATGGAACGGGGCCATAATTCATTTGATCAATTACACCTGTGTTAAGCTTCTATGACTTGTAGAAATGGCTGCTGTGAAAAGGACCAATATGACATTGTGTATTTTTAAAATGTTCAGCATCAGGACAAGAGGGACGATGAAGCAGATGCTGGTTTTAATGAGGACAATCTGGCAATGTGTGCCTTTGATCTGTTTGGGGCCGGCACTGAGACCACATCCACCACCCTGCGCTGGGCTTTGCTCTACATGGCAAAGTACCCCGAGATCCAGGGTAAGAGCTCACAGACGTGGACAAGAAGTCATTGGGAGTTTGCTTGGCAGAAACAAGTGCAAACCTGAATTGCACTCATTGAGTCCCAGACTCATTTATTGTTCCCTCCTCTGCTGTCCCGTTTCACAGCAAAGGTCCAGGCCGAGATAGACGGATTGATTGGACAGTCCAGACAGCCGTCCATGGAAGATCGTGCCAACCTGCCGTACACGGACGCTGTCATACACGAGGTCCAGAGGATGGGCAACATAGTTCCTCTCAGTCTGCCTCATATTACCAACAGAGACGTTCAGCTGGGAGGCTACACAATCCCAAAGGTCAGTTCTCATACACAGTTTTTATGTCACATACACGACCGTGTTGCATCTTTATGAGTTGCTTTTACAATTCCAATCACCAGGGAGTTACAATAATCCCCAATCTGACCTCGGTGCTGTTTGATAAGAATGAGTGGGAGACGCCCGACACCTTTAACCCAGGACACTTTCTGAACGAGGAGGGCAAGTTTGTGAAGCGAGCTGCTTTCATCCCTTTCTCTTCTGGTAAGTACCATTTCTTAAAAAAAAATTCTGTTAAGATTATTTTTTGGGGGTTTTGTATTGCCTTTATTAGATACAGCTGGAGATAGACAGGAAAGAGGCAGAGCGAGGGGGCGACATGCAGCAAAAGGGCTGCTGCGGTAAAGACTCCGATGTTGTCCACCAGGTGAGCTACCAGGGCGTCCCCGATTGTCGGATGAATTGTTGTTGTGTCATTTTGATGCAGGCAAGCGACTGTGTCCCGGGGAGAACCTGGCCAGGATGGAGCTCTTCCTCTTCTTCACCTCCTTTATGCAGCGCTTCAGCTTCTCCATGCCTCCGGGTGTGGAGCCTGTGATGAAGCCCCGTTTTGGCATCACCCTTTCACCCATCCCCTATGAAATCTGTGCCACTTCACGCAAAGAGTGATACACCTCAAGCATTTGCACATTCTCCAAATATATTTCAGATTGTTCATTTTGAAATATCTTTGGCCACTTGGCAGAAAAGGTCGACAACAACCTAACACAGTGTCCCCTTAAAATGTTATGGCTGATGTTTTGAGCAAACTGTTGCCTTTTTACACTCTAATGTACATGGAGCAATTTTAGCATTTATTTGAAGTAGTGGCTCTGCCAACTGTAAGTCCAATATAGTCTCCCTTTAGGTCTGCTTTGGTCTCCAACAACTCTCAATAAACCATCTGGATATTTAATGTGATAAATGTTTGACTTTTTTGTTTACAATCTAGTTGAGTTAGTTATGTCTGATTAAACAAGGAGCTTAAGTGGAGCGTGAAGGTAACAAGAAATGTCACTTGAAGGGTTGGGCTGAAAGACCTGTATTATGGTCTATCCATTTTTATCAACAGCATTTTTCACCATTTATCTGTGAAGAAAAACATCTTTGCCAACATTTGGAGCTCCTGAATCAAAGTATGTCACATCAAAGCCTTTTGCCTGCTGACACATTCAAGTTTAACAGGAAAGCAGTGCAAAGGACATCAACCTTTTTTTATCTTCATTTATTACTTGTGAGCGATGCTGCTGTAATCCTGTAATTTCCCCACTGAGGGACTAATAAAGGATTATCTTATCTTATCTTATCTTAACCTGTGTGCTGGGTAAGAGGGCAGATGTCAGAACTACACAGCGATAAGAATATACTGCAGTTCAGTGACGTAAGTAGTAAAAGTAGACGCCGAACTGCTTTTGTAAGTTTTTTAGTGAGATGAGCACGAGCTTCATCCTGTCATTCTGGTTTAAAATCAGATATTAACCCAAAAGACGTGTATGTTTGTGTGACACTTTATCTTTATTGGTAATATTCCCTAAAGTGAACTCTTGAGTACTGTAGGACCTTATGCTGACAGCCAATATTATCAGACAATCATTGACAAGAGTTAACCTCTTAGTGACGAGGGTCCCCTTATAAGGGGACACTAGTCACGTGGTCATTTGTGTCATACTTGGACCAGTGAACACATATTAATTAATAATGATGTCGCATACCCCGTGAAACGTCAGAAACCTGGGATAAAATCGTATAAAAGACATTTGAACATACTCCAAACACAACTCAGTAGTCAAACTTAGCATAACTACAATACCATATTCATATTTCGCCAGGAGTGTACGCACTCGGGACATTTCCGGACTTAGCAATCATAGCTTGATGCTAACAAACAAACGAAATAGCAGAAATCACGCCAACACCACAACGATTACGGACATATCCGTAACATTTCTCTCCGTCATACTATCGCTGAGATATGAGGCCAAAAGACACCAGCAACACAAATCATATTATCGCTTTATGATCATAAATATCACTTACTCTTGTCGTTTTGAAGCCGAACAACTATAATCCCCGCATTTTTTCGCTGGTAAACAGTCAATGTACTTCCTGCCTTGCAGCAGGGACACGCCTTTCCTTCGGAGGGGGTCATTTCACCCCACAGTGGAAGGCGTTACATGCTGTGTCCCCCAGAGCGTGCAAGTCACTATTTTCGGAGACTTGATGATTTTGACTGGCTAACAGTGCTGTCACTCATTTTCAAGTGATTAGCTCAATTCTATTGGAGCTAACGAATACAGAGGTATGTACCATGGAGGTCGGCCAATGGGAGCCAGAGTTATTGTTCTGCGTAAGTATAAAAAGAGGAGCACGCTGCCAGCTGGCTTTACGCACAGCTGAACACACTCAGCTGATCAGCTGGAGCTTGCTTTCAGAAAGATGATAGATGAGATTTCGGCTGCCTTTTCAACGTTCGTTCATTTTTAGGATTACCGGTAATTAGTAAGATGTCGAAACAGAAGACTTACAAATATAATATAAAATAATATAATATAAAATTTTTGTTTTTTTTTTCCAAAAAAAGCCAGAAATTGCTGCATTTGGATATATTTAACACCATCAGTAATTTATAAGTGAAATATGTAGTTTAGTACATGAGGAAATTCAAATGGCACACATGGTGCCCAAATGCACATTTTGGAAATCTCGCCTAAACTTTCTGTACTAACACTTCTCTCATTTTGTTCTGCTTCACTTTATCAAAGTAAAACTTTGCAGAGAGACTGTTCACATATATGTGCTATGATTTGGGAGATGTTTTAGGCTGGGGGCTGCATCATTTCAATGAAATAATAACAATGAAGGGGCTTTTTTTTCAGGCGAACCTGAAACTTTTCAATTTGAACTGTGTGCCATGTTCATTTACTCTTAACCAGTAACTTATACACTGATATTTACACATCTGAACAAATCTCACAAGTGTTCCTTTATTACAACACACCAAATTATTCAAATAGACCTTGTGCTTGCAAAGATGCACTCTTTTTTGTTTACAATCTAGTTGAGTTAGTTATGTCTGATTAAACAAGGAGCTTAAGTGGAGCGTGAAGGTAACAAGAAATGTCACTTGAAGGGTTGGGCTGAAAGACCTGTATAATAGTCTATCCATTTTTATCAACAGCATTTTTCACCATTTATCTGTGAAGAAAAACATCTGTGAAATCCTGAAGGAGGACATCTTTGCCAACATCTGGAGCTCCTGAATCAAAGTATGTCACATCAAAGCCTTTTGCCTGCTGACACATTCAAGTTTAACAGGAAAGCAGTGCAAAGGACATCAACCTGTGTGCTGGGTAAGAGGGCAGATGTCAGAACTCCACAGCGATAAGAATATACTGCAGTTCAGTGACGTAAGTAGTAAAAGTAGACGCAGAACTGCTTTTGTAAGTTTTTTTAGTGAGATGAGCACGAGCTTCATCCTGTCATTCTGGTTTAAAATCAGATATTAACCCAAAAGACGTGTATGTTTGTGTGACACTTTATCTTTATTGGTAATATTCCCTAAAGTGAACTCTTGAGTACTGTAGGACCTTATGCTGACAGCCAATAATATCAGACAATCATTGACAAGAGTTAACAGACTGCAATAAAAATGTACTTTACAAGTTTGACATTTTATAAAAACACAAAAAAAAGTAATGTTTAATAACTTTCATGAGACATATACAAACATGACAAATAATGAAACCATTGCACATTTATATACCGAGGAATATTTCTCATTACACGATTGCGTACAAACTGATTTAAAGATAATTGACAACTTATATATATGGAGAGGCTTGCCCTCAGAGAAGCCACAAAAACCCTCTTCACTAATTCAGTTACATTTTACAGTTCACAGCTCGTCTCCTTTCAGCTCTTGTCTGTTGTCTGTTGGGTGATGTTTCCTCATGACGTGGAGCGTTTAAACAACATGGCTCATCTGCCCTTCCTCTCAGGACACTGGATTTTGTAGCCCACCCTGTAGGCCTGCAGGTACACACGGGCCTGGTTTGTCCTGAAACAAAACATTTATCATCATTTTACTCATGCTCTGATCCGACTTGACCTTTACATACGCTATAAAAACAAATGCTACTGTAACACACCGCTCACATTTGCTTATGCAATGAGGTTTTGTCCTGAACTTGAATAACTTTTTAGACATCTAATCTAATCTATTCAAGTAGGTACATATAGAAGAGTAGATGACAGCCCTATAATAAAACTCCACCTTTCTGCTACTTGAAACAACTAACCTCACAAAGTACTTGACAATCGAATGCGATAAGAAAACAGGTAACCTGTATTTCGTGCAAAGCTGAACTCCCAGAGGTCCACAGCGGTCAACGTAACTCTCCCTAAATGCCTTTCGTACGGCTCGAGCCATACTGACCACCGTGGTGACCACAGGACACGTCCTACGAAGCACACAAACACAAACACACATCCACGACAATAAGTAATAATAATAATTTGAATCACATGGCTTTCCCAAGTTCATCAACAATGTATCATTGTGTCTTTGATATGCAAGTTCCAATATTGTGAAAACTTCACTTTGCCAATTGTAACAGCAAAATAAAAGAATAGCACCAGCTAAACCAGTGGTTCTCAACTGGTCTGGCTGCGGCTGGCACCATCACCCCTTAATGACAAGCCGGGACCCACCACCCAAATTATATATATATATATATATATATATATATATATATATATATATATATATATATATATATATATATATATATATATATATATATATATATAATTTGGGTGGTGGGTCCCGGCTTGTCTATATTCAAGACGTCTAGTAGTAACGTCTCTGTGTAGTAAACAACTGTCAAATCAAATAAAGAAAGCACACATCAATTATATTTTAACAAATATTATTCTCATTTTTCAAATTTAACTGGATGGATTATAAATACATGAATAAATGTTCTTCTCATTTCAAGTAAAATAACAGTTGGATTAAAAAATAAATTACGTAATGAAATTAAATTTAGAAAAAATATTTTCACTGAATTACGCTGCAGTTTTAAACTCAGTTCATTCAGGGTGAAGTGAAAAATCCACATTATATTTTTCTCATTTTCCAAAAAGAGAAATTAGTGTTTGAAGAATTCACCTATAATTCACCTATATGAGTCTGTCCAGTCAGAGTCTAATGACTCTGGTCTCTCTGGACATTTCTCTCTTTTGGAGATCGTCCTATGATTTGACTTTCACAACCCACACCTCAATTGTCCTGCTCTGCTGTCTATATCCTCGTCTCTCCCCCGTGTGTCATGGTGTGTGTACATCTCACTCAAGTCAGGAAACTTGTCAGAATACTCATATTTGATTGGCTGAGCTGCATCATGTGATGTGATTCACAACGCATTGGTCGGTGTTTTTCCTGCACCACTGAACAAGTGCCGTAAATGCTGGAATAATTCCGCTGCATAAAAAAAATGCCCTTCAAAATAAAATCACAACTTATTTTTTTTTTTTTTTTTTTTGTCAGGCAAAGGCCCACTGAAAACGGGTCCGCGACCCACTTTTGGGTCGCGACCCACCAGTTGAGAATCACTGAGCTAAACTGTACGCTGCCTTTAACTGTAACTACTGTGAGCAGGAGACAGACCACAGATGAAAGAAACGCTGGTGTTATTTGTGATTTATTGTTGTTGGTGTCGTTCATACTTACAGTCTCTCACAGCGCAGGCCAGCAGTGCCCTCTGGACAGGTGCAGGTGTTGTGAGGACTGCATGTGGCCCCGTGTCGGCAGGGCGGCACACAGGGGGTGGTCACTGCTGTAGACACACCACACAGCAAGAGCGTTAATGCAACGCGACGGCTTAGAAAGGTATTTTAAACGCACACACAGACACACACACACACACACACAGACGAACCCGTTTCACAGAGACTTCCAGTAAATCCTTTGGCACAGCGGCACCTGTTGAGGCCCACACAAACTCCACCATTCTTACAAGGTTTCTGACACTGAACAGGCTCTGAGGGAGACAGAAAAGACAACATACAGTCAAGTTTAAGGCAGAAATTCACAGAACATCTATTACTGTTATAGTAGTCGGGGAAATTGGTTATATTATTTCCATTGCAACATCAGCATAATATAATAATTATATGTTTTGAGCACTTTTCATACAAGAGATGTAGCTCAAAGTACTTTACAATTAAAAAATGCAAATGCAACACATTAAAACAAGTGCAATTAGACAATACAGAGAAATAATAAGAATGGCAGACAAAATAAACAGGTTTTCAGCTGTTGTTTGAAAATGTGATGGGGTTCTCTATAATTTTGAAACATAGATTAAAAAAAAAAAAGCTGCGCAGCTTATTTTCTGGTACATATAGTGTGTGCATTTAAAAACCTAGCAGTAGAGGATCTAAGAGCTCATGAAGGAATATGAGACAGATAGCCTGCAATGTAAGCTGGTTCCAAACCATTCAGAGCTTTAAAAACAAATAAAAGAACCTAAAATCTATTCTAAAAGATGTAGCTAAAACCTATTACCTACTTAGAGCAAACAGTGACCTGGAACAGTGGCCAAGACAAGCTGGACTGTGTTTAAGGAGGGAAGCAATTCTCTCTGGCTATTGACTATTCCAGATTTTATTTTTAATTCTAAGCTGTGGTGTTAAAAACGTATTCGAGGTAGAGACTGTATGTCCAGCAGCTATCAGAAAGATCAAACAGTGACTGATTGGAGCTGCTCAAGAATCTGTGCACAGCTCCACCGACTGGCTGCCTGGAGAACTGCACACCCAACATTATTGGCTTTTGACAATATATAATAGAGCCATGTTTTCCTGGACCTTAGGCTGCAACTAACTATCATAACCAATTAATCGACCAAATATTTTGTTGATTATTGCTTGTCAAAAGATGGTTAAAAGTTAAAAGTCAAAGCTGACTTCATCAAAGACAGCAATTCTAAACCCAAAGATATCAAGTTTACTATCATATAAGACAAAGAAAAGCAGGGAATCTTCACATTTGAGAGGCTGGAACCAGCAATTTTGTTTTGCATCTTACCTTGAAAAATTATTTAAATCATTTATCGATTCTCAAAATAGTTGAAGCTGCACTTATGACTCCTCGTGAAAGTAGTTGAGGGCAGTTCAAATTAAGAGTTACCTCTCAGATTGTTTCAATTGATGGATTATGGAGGACTGGAGACAAAAGTATTTCACACAAAAAAGTGGCGGGAAAAAAAAGAGAAATATCAGATTCTTCGATTTTTGTTAAGACCTCTTGTTTGGGTCCCAAGGCAAGTTATGATATGATTATATACACATATTATATACATATACAGTATATACTCAATTATACATTTTGTATTTTCCATTACATTTTGGGTCCATAAAGCCATTTTTAGCTCACAATTTGTTATTTTGAAATCTCCCCGGACAAGTGGAGTATAGAAAAGCTTTTATCTCCTTAAGGGGGAATTTGGTACACAGACACACAGTCAATGATAATAAATATAGAAAAGTACAGAAATAGAAAAAAGACAACAAAAATACAAAAAAGTACACGGGTTAATCTAGAAGAAGCCTGAACAAGGAAAACTGTGCTGCATCCAGAGCTGGTAACAACCCAAATCTCATTTTGTTTAAAAAGCCCAATAGCTGGTGGGATAATGGAACCTCATATATCAGTTAGTGACTCCTCTGGAGAGGGAAAACCTGCGTCCTGATGGAAGCAAATTAAACTCGGTGTGAAAAAGGTGCTGGGAGGGAAAGTGGTGCAGAGGCGCCGACAACAAATTCAGCACCTCACCAGAGAAAAAGCCATTAGAAGTAATGCGTTTGCATAAATTAGAACACGTGGGGAACAATTCTCTCTGACCTTAGCTATACTACATTTTACTATATTGAAACATGGGTTCAACATGGTGTCTGTGTGTAAAATGCATGCTGATAATATTACAATTGTGTAGCACGGGATGAATAAAACATAGTTAGTGTGATGTCACCTATCTGGCAACGAGCTCCTTGCCATCCGCCAACACAAGTGCATTTGTTGACATCCACACATGTTCCCCCGTTTTGGCAGGCAGGAGTGCACAGGGCTGCAAAACACACACACACACACACACATACAGATAGAACTAGGTCTGTGTTGAAAAATGAAAGTTGGGGGTATATTGTGGAATCTAAACATGGCGTTTCTTAAATTACCCGATGCTTTTTTGTTTTTCCATCATGGTATAAGACACATTTTACAAGCATGGAGGCCCCACGAAGTACCTGCATGCCTGGTGTAACTGGAGCCAGATGTGTTGGTGGTTTTGTTACTCACGCAAGAGGCACTGGGGGCCGGTGTAGTCCGAGGGACACTGGCAGGTATCAGGCCCCACACAGCGACCACCGTTAGCACAGGGCAGCTCACAAACCGCTGAGAGAGCGAGAGAGCGAGAGAGCGAGAGAGAGAGAGAGAGAGAGAGAGAGAGCGAGAGAGCGAGAGAGAGAGAGAGAAGGAATGTAACCATCTCATAACTGCTAAGGCAACAGTGTTTTCTTTAGCGCAGTCTGCTTTGTTTACTCAATTGAACTTATATCTTCGTCTTCGTTAACAACCGAGGTGATGTACCTGTGTGGCAGCCTGCTCCGGTCCAGCCAGGAGGACACAGACACTTGTTCCAGCGCATACAGGTACCTCCGTGGGCACAGGGTGGGGAGCACATGGCTGAAATACACAATCAATCCATTTCTCACAGCAACAGCAAATAACTGTGATATTACAATGACATATGTGGTGTCCATATAGAAGAGTCAAAGCTTGTACCTGAGCAGCCTTGTCCAGGGTAGCCTGGAGGACACTCACAGCTGTTTGGGGCCACACACACTCCATAGTTGTGACAGTAAGGGTTACACACAGCTGGAAGGGCGGAGAAGTTAATAAGCATAATTTCATTTAAAAATTGAAGCCCTCACAAAAACACGAATAAAGCGATCCCTTTTGCTACTACTGCTGTCTGCAAGATTCATCATGATCTTCGTTTCTTGATGTTTGGTGTTTCGACTCACGCTGGCACTTGGTGAGGTCATCAGTTCGCACTTCATACCCAGCCCTGCAGGTGCAGTTAAACCCCCCCGGATGGTTCAAACAGAGCTGCTCACAACCTCCGTTTGTGAAGTCCCCGCACTCATTCACATCTTATGACAAAAGACAGTGGGACAGTTACACAGTTACACATTTTAAAACTGCAAAACAATCTGTATGTTGCAGTCTGTTTATGTGCGTTGGTGCTGAAAGAGCAGGGAAGCTCGGCTGTGTGCACACAAGCTTATCATCCCAGAAAATGTGGCCACAGCTGAACCAGTCATCCGATTTCCACCCTTCCTTTTAACCCAGCTGCCGTGATTGCTTTTAATGAACCCCTCCCGCCTGGCAAGTGCAAAATGGATGAGAAGTTGATTGTAGCCATTTAAACCTCGCCAGCTCTTTACTGTTTTTGCAGCAATAAATGTTTACAAAATGATGCTCTGAGAATCTTTGTATGGTTGTTTCAATAGATTGCGAAGTCTGAAGGGAGTCAACTGAGTTAATTTTTTTTACACAATATGTAGATATAATTGTAAAAAACATTAAACTTCTTCTGCATAGATATGACCTAAAACAAAATTTGATTTTCCTCAAAAAAGTGGCACCGAGGACAGAAAATCAAGTCTCACCCACGCAGCTCCTTTGGTTCTTGTCCAACTTCCAGCCTGCCCGACAGCTACACTGGACCTGGCCCTCAGCCCTCACTGAGCAGATGTGCTCACATCCTCCATTTCTCAGCTTGCAGGATGTAACATCTGTTCAATTCGGAAAAAAAAATATTTTAACATTGAATATTCACAAATTAGAAACATTTTTTGGCAGAGCTAAAAACCCGGATTCCAGTTTCTAACTTGTGACAATTGTTGCTATTTTTTAGCTTATTTTATGGCATTTTTTCAATTTTCTTACACTTCAGAGACAATATGATTCATTGAGAGTTTTATCTGCAGATTCATTTATAATAAAATAATCATTAGTTGCAGCCTTAATTATGGGCAACAGTCAAATTAATGGACATTTTTGGTTTTAAAAGTCACAGACGATATTAAAAGACATCAAATAAAATGTATTCTTCTCTGAAAAATGCAATAACCATATAAGTAATTTGTCAAAACTGTTGTTTATTAAGAGTTAGAATATATATTTTGTGCTGAAGTTCGGTGTGTGGACCATTCTTTAAAACTGCGATATCTTAAGCTACAATTAGATCACGAATAACACAAATCTAAGTAATAAGACTAACAGTTTGATTTAAAATGATGTGATGTCCACACTGTAATGAGAAACGTACTGCTGCAGGTGAGGTTGTCTGTGTCTAGCAAGAGAGGAGGCGGGCAGTGGCAAATGTATCCTCCCGGAGAGTTGGTGCAGATGTGAGAGCAGCCGCCACACTGGAGTTTACATTCATCAATATCTGAGCACATGCAAACACACACACACACAGAGACACACACACACATATAGACAATAATTATGCACGACACAAACACACACACAAAATGAGAACGTGAGATGACTTATTCATGGCAGTTTGTGTGAGTCAGCCCGTTTAAACGACTCAAATGAGTAGGTAAACAGTGGAAGCGTGTCGGTGAGTGACTGACCCACACAGGTGTGGCCATCGATGTGCAGCTGGTAGCCGGGCCTGCAGGAGCACTGGAACGATCCCTGAGTGTTGATGCAAATGTGCTCGCAGGTCCCATTCAGTGTCAGACACTCATCAACATCTGGGAGATCAGAGACATTTAGTTAACTTTTCTGTAATGGCACAACAGGGCTCCACGTATTGTCAGGGCTCATTCAGACTTAAGTCAAACACCATATTTGAAATTCATTTGAGCACTTGTTTCAACAAGCTTGGAGGGCCCGGTGAGTGGGGGTTTTTGCCAAAGAGGACCAGTTACTAAGAGGCAGGTTGTTTGGATCAAGGTATCAAAACTGGCTTTCGTAGATGATAAGCTGGAGGGAGACCATCCTTTTGATGATGGAACTCCCTTCCACTTTGCTGCAAATTAGGGTTTTACAGCTCATTTTTCATGCAAAAATGAAATTCTTTCATAGGTTTAAAAATGAATGTCATGGGTGTGTCAGTTAGTGTGAATGGGAGAATGAGAGGCAATTGTAAATTGTTTGTCTTGTGTAATTATGTTTATTTTTTTATCTTTGGATTGAGCCAGACAAGCTGGATTCCAGTCTTTCTGCTGAACTAAGCTTAGCTTATTATTATTAGATATTGTATATACAGCCTATGGTTGTACCTGTGCAGTTGAGTCCATCCTTGTCCAGCTGGTAGCCTGAGTCACACTGGCAGCTGTACCCTCCTGGTTCGTTGGAGCAGTTGTGCTGACAGTGGCCGTTGTTTAGAGCACACTCGTCAATGTCTGTAAACAAAGGACAATCCTGACGGTAACTGGTGAGTGCTGTATGCCCAAGGGCTGCTGGCACAAATGATGAATTGTTTGCATGACATAAGTAGCACTGGTGGACTACTGAGCACCAACCACTAATGTGGTAAACACACCACACACTGCGCTTACCCACCAAAACAAGAGTGTCCGTCTCCATTGAAGCCCTGGTAGCACTGGCAGAAATAAGAGCCAATGACGTTACCGCAACGAGCGTTGGTGTCACACCCGTGACCGCCTAATGCACACTCGTTCTCATCTGGAAAGAGAGCGCACACACGGATTAAAGAAAGAAAAAAAAAAAAACAGATCCAAAACTCAGTTCATTTCCATTCAGTAATTATCCTTCTGCCATTCGGGATCATTTTTAATGTAAGGCATAACAGCAAGCATTAAAACACGCGCACACAAGTAAGCTGACCCCGTCTGCAGGAAGCAGGAGTTTTCCATGGAGGGACGTCAGCACTAATTGCTTACCTTCGCAGTGTGTGCCGTTTCCCTGGTAACCTGGTCGACAAACACACTTGTGGCTCCCAAGCGTGTTCTCACACACACCCTGACCGTCACACGCCGCAGGACTCTCCGTACATTCATCCACATCTGGGACGGAGACGAGGGACGGAGACAGAGAACGCTGCATGAAGTATACCACTTTTTCATTCACTTGCTGGGACACGATTTGCAATAAAAACGTTTTATTGCTGAGTAAAAAGCAACTGCTGTCTGTGCAATGCACCCTTGAGGTACTAATTCATTTTTATGTCTCCAAACCCCCATCAAGTCTTTATTAGGCAGAAGTCATTCCAAAATGTTGTCCCTGCAACACTATGGGGAGCTGTTGTATTAATGTAAGACAATATTTCATTTTCCCTTTGTCCAAGTGTGTTACTTTCCCAAATCAATTTAAAGAAATTGTGATTGTTGAAATAGTGCTAAAACATGGGTAAAAAAAGAGAAGATATTACATCTTAAAGATGATCTTTTCCAAACACTCCAGACTTTGCAGGTGATTTGTTTGTTACCTTGACAATTGAATCCCTTTTAAAGCAAGCAGCATGTGTGAAGCATGGAAAGAAGCACATCATACCTTGACACACAGTGTAGTCTGGACACACAGGACCTGAGACCAGAATTGCAGAAGAGTCACACAAAAAAAACACACACAAAAAGAAAGCTAATAGAGTATTGGGGAGATTATAGAGGACAAGAGAGGAAATTAGTCATTAAAGAAAAGGTGAAAGAGCGGAAACAAAAACAACGCAGGCAAGCAGCAAAGCAGCAGATTAAAGCGCTCTATCCCTGCAAAGCCTTCCTTCCTGCCAGCGGGAGTCATTAAGTCCGGAGGAACTCGAGTGAACGATGAGAAACACACAACACCAGATCAAATCTGACCATCGATCTCATCCAGCTGCGGTGGAGCTTAATGTCAGACTTACCAACACAGGCTGCAGCCGCTGCTCTGAAGCCTGGCTGACACTGGCACGCAAAGCTGCCGGGAGTGTTCACGCACACGTTTCCCAGCTCACGGC